>VWZV01017441.1:136033-149341 GCA_013397155.1 Irena cyanogastra | reverse complement strand
ACAGCTCCAGGCACAGCTCCAGGAACAGCTGCAGGAACAGCTGCAGGCACCTCCAGAACAGCTCCAGCCTGGCTGAGCTTCAGAGGGCCCAGCCCAGCCCTGGCAGAGGCACCTGGCCGAGATCTGATGGAACCTGAGGGGCTGGGATTTGGCACCAGGCCGGTTTTGCTCCCCTGGCACTGCCAGGCTCCTTCCTCACACCCTGCCCTGTCCTCGTGGGCAGCCCCTCCTCAACATCTCCTTTAGCTCAGTGGGATGAGAATTCTGGGATAAATCAGGAATGATGCTGGAGGTGCACCACTGAGGGGTGTGGGAGCAGAACCCACCAAGCCCCTTCTCCTCCCGTTCTGGGAGCTCTCCTCACTCCCACCCGCATCAAACCAATAATTCCTGAAAGCCTGGTCCTTCCCCAGAGCTCAGCTCGAACCTGATCCCAACAAGGATGCCCCAAAAAAGAGAAAACCTCGGAGAAAACCTCCAGCAGTGGCTGAGGCCAGCTGGGAGTGAGGCGAGGGGCTGTGAGGGAAGAAGTGAAGTGGTCTGGGATGGGCCTGGGGCCAGCCCGTCCCATTGAGGGAGTGTGGAGAGGCCCCTGGGAGGGATGAGGGGATCCTGCAGCCCAGAACTCCGCACAGCCCCGGGGCACAGAGCTAAAGAGGCACCCCAAGATCTGCCCCGGGGCTGGGAGTGGGATTTGGAATGAGATGAAGGAGTTGCTTCGCCAACACCTCGTGCAAGGCCCGGCGAGGGCTGTGAAATGGTGCAGAACCGAGCCCGCTGCCATTAATCCATTTATCCCTTTATCCCTGTCCTCATCGCGCACACATCCCCCACCTTTTCCTGCTGGGAACTTCGAGAGAGTTAAGGGTCTTTCTTTTCTTTTCTTTCTTTTCTTTTCTTTTTTCTTTTCTTTTCTTTTCTTTTCTTTTCTTTTCTTTTCTTTTCTTTTCTTTTCTTTTCTTTTCTTTTCTTTTCTCTTTTCTTTTCTTTTCTCTCTCTTTTTCTTTTCTCTCTCTTTTTCTTTCTCTCCTTTTTCTCTCTTTCTTTCCTCTTCCTCTCTCTCCTCTCTTTTTCTCTCTCTCTTTCTTTCTTTTTCTCTCTTTCTCCCTCCATCCCTTTCCCTCTTTTTTTCTCTCCTTTTCTCTCTCTTTTTCTCTCCCATTTTCTCTCTTTTTCTCTCATTTTCTCTCTCTTTTTCTTTCCCTTTTTCTCTCCCTTCTCTTTCTCCCTCTCTCTCCCCATTTCTCCCTTTTTTTCTCCCTTTCTCTCTCTTTTTCTCTCTCTCACCAGCCCCGGAAAGCCGGAGCCGGGGCCGCTCCCTTCCCGCCCTCCCCAGCCCGGCTGCGGCAGCGAATTTCCAATTTTCAGCTCATCTCAAGGTCGTGCCAAGAGGCGCAGAGGCCCTGGTAGGACATAATGGCAGAAGAATTGTAAATGTCGCTTTTAGTGAATGCGGAATGAGGCAGGGCCAAGGAGGGGAAATTTTCCATTCGGCCGCGGCCCCGCAGAAGGGAATGCATTTTCTGCATTAGATTTCCAGAGGTGCCCGGCACCAGGTACATGTCATTAGTAACACTTTGCGTGGTAATGAATCCTTTTATTTCCCTTCCACACAGCTCATGAATACATAAAGAGCCGCTCTGAGCCGCATCTGCCTCAGCTGCGGGAGCCTCTCAGAAGTTAATTCCGCATCCTCTCCAGCCGGGTGCCGAACCCAGCTGGGGCCGGCCTTAAAGGCGCAGGTGATGCCGTGTGGGGCTCCCTAAAAACAGAGCCAGACAAAATCGAGGGAATAAAAAGCAGTTATACTTACTGAAGGGCCCTCAGGTACATCTCGGGCAGGGCCTACATCCAAAAACGGACCACAGGTCATGGGCTGTCACACTTTTATAACTTTGGTCCATTTGCATATTGGGGGTTAATATTTCAATTACAGCTTCAGGTAATGAAGTCATTTACCCCAAGTTTCCTCCCCCCCAGTTCCCTTTTGTTTAATTTATCTGGCCTGAGCCAGTGAGGTGTCCTTGATTGCCAGGCCTGGAGAGGAATTGCTGTGCCTGACCAGAACGGGAGAACGGCAGCTGACACTGAATGTGGAGTTCAGAGTTCTACACTAAAGAGCTGCAGAATTACCAATACCAAAAACATAAAATCTCAAATCCTGAGGCATCCCAGGGAGTTCGGCAGAACCTCCCTGGAACCCTGCCCCGAGTGGGGAGCGATCTTTGGGCTCTCCCCATTCCCTGGGCCCCCCCCCAGGGAGGAGCTTCCTTAGTCCGGGCCTGACCAAGCTCCGGTGTGGCCAAAATCGGCTCGGGCTGGGACTTGGGGTGAGCCGGAGTGGGGCCGGTCCCGTTTCCAGCGGGAAAACCCTTCGGGGCAGGGAGGAGATGGCCGGGGCCTTCCTGGGGTTCCAGGAACTCCAGCAGGAATTCCAGGGCCGGATGACAGGGCCACTGCACTTCCCTGTGGAGGCTTCGGGTTTCCCAAGAACGGGAAATTGATGGGAAGTAATAATAACAATAAAAACGAAATTAATGAATAATACAGAGGTAGTGATGATGATGATGATAACGATGATGGTGACAATGCCCCAACCCCCGGTGCTTTTGGCTCTCCACCCGTCCCCTCCGGGGCACGGCCTCTGCAGGAGCTGTCAGAGCTGGCTCCAGAACAGGAGCGCAGGAGCGATCCTGGACAAGCCCAGGCTCCTGGAGTGTGGCTGGAGGTGAAATCCAGCCCCGAGCCAGGCACACCCAGCCCAGCTCAGCCCAGCCCAGCCCAGCCCGGCCCGGTGTCGGTCCCTGGGACCCTCCTGAGCTCCCTGCAGCCGTTCCCTGGGGGCTCCGGAGATCCCTGCAGAGCCATTCCTGCCCCGGAGCATTCCCAGCTGAGAAGGCCAGGCTGGGAAGGGCTGGAGCTTCCCAGGGGTGGGGGAGGCACCAGAGGGCTGCGGCCACCCCAGAACTGGGAGGGATGGGAGATGGAAGGGTTGGGAAATGGGATGTTTGGGAAATGGGGGATTCGGGAAATGGAAGGATTGGGAAGTGGAGGATTTGGGACATGGATTGGGGATTTGGGAAATGGAAGGGTTGGGAAATAGAAGGGTTGGGAAGTGGGGGATTTGGGAAATGGGAGAGTTGGGAAATGGGAGATTTGGGAAATGGGAGGGTCAGGAAATGGGAGATCTGGGAAATGGGAAGTTTGGGAAATGGGAGGTTCTGGGAGGAGCTGGCTCTGGGAAGCCCCAGCTGTTCCCAGCCTGGCCACGAGTGAGCTCAGGGGATCGCTGCCCACCTGGGCCAAGGGCTGACAGCATGGGCTGTGTGGAGTTCAGGACACCGTGGGATGACACCGTGGGGTGACACCAAGGGCTGACACCAAGGCCTGACACCCGGCACTGCTGGCACTCCCAGAACCCGCGGGCTCAGCAGGGCAAGGATGGATCCTCCCAGCCATGGAATCCCATGGGAATCACTCAGAGGGTCCCGAGCAGAGCTGGAGCCAGGGGTGGCTCTGCGCTCTGGAGCTCTTTGGGAAAGGCTCTGGAATGGGAGCAGGGCTGGGCCGAGCTGTCCCTGAGCTGTGACAGGCAGGCGCTCGGGGAAGGGACAGCTCTGTGGCTGGGGACAGGGATAGCCCGGCTGAGGACAGCTCTGGGGACAGCTGGGGCCATCTTTGGGTCTGGCTGGGGCCAGCTCTGGGGCTGGCAGGGAGGAGCGGCTCTGTCCTGACACCCAGAGTGGACTTGGATCTGCTTTTCCTGCATCCCATCCCAAGGGAACTCTGGCTCTGGGAGCCGCTCAATGGAGACAGATCTGTGTTAATTTGGGTTAAAATTCCAGTGAGAATGGGAATGGGGAATGAGAATGGAAATGGGAATGGGAAATGTTCCCAGTGAGGCCAGGCCTGTGCAGACTCATTGTCTGTAGTTTGGGTTAAAGGAACAAACTCTGGGGAAATAAACCCCAAACACCAATAGAACACCACAATCCAATAAAAACCCCAAAACCGATCCCCAGCCCCACCCACAGCCCCAGGGAGGGCTGCCCCGGGGCCAGAGCTATCCCGGGAATGCTCTCAGTGTGCTCAAGTCTCTCCTGGAACTCATTCCTGAATTCCCATCATGGAAAAAAGGGTCTGCCCATCCCCATCCCCATNTTCCATTCCATTCCCATCCCCATCCCACTGCCCCGACCTCTCCTCCTTCCCCTCCCTGACTCCTCTCCTCCTTTCCGAGGAAAAAACCCCACATTTTTGTTTTTATTTTATTTATTGAGTGCAGAGCAAGCAGCTCCAGCTCTCGCTAAAAAGCTTTTTCTTCCCAAATTATGAATAATTTCTCAGCTGAAATTATCGATCGCCTTCAGGACGCTGCTCAGCACTTCTCTGCCCTGCTGCAGCTCTCCAGCCCAAAATCAATATCTGTTACTGGGTATCAGGAGCTGCCAGGTTTTCCAGATGAAGGTGGGGAAAGTTAAAAGAATATGTTAATAAAAAGTGAAATTATTTAGAGCGGGGCTGATTCCAAGGCTGCTCCTGTCCCAGGGCTGCAAGAAACCACGGGAAATCATTCCCAGCTCCTTCTCTGAGAGCATCCAAGCACTGAGCACTGGGATTTCCTCATGGACAGCTCACAAGAATTCCAAATTTTGGCTAAAATCCGGACGCTGCGTCAGCCTGGCAGCCACAGGTGCCGCTCACCACCACCAAAAACATGATTTTTCCCACAAAGCTCCTCTGAATTTCCAAACTGAAGCGGAAAGAATCCTCCCCCATCCCTTCCTGGTGTGCTGCTGAGCAGGACACTGATCCCAGAGTATCAGTTTGGAGTGAAAGCTCCGAATTTTGGGAGTAAAAGCTCAGGAATGGGGACAGAGGTCAATGCACCTCGAGGGAGCCAAGGCTGGAGCGATCCCAGTGAGGAAACTGCAGGCAGGGACAGGTTTGGAGCAGCAGGGATGGAAACCACGCAAAAATCCAGGGATTTTATCTCATGGAAAACAGGGATTGGGAGCTGCTGTTCAGGAGAAACCTGCCCATCTGTCCCCGGATTCCTGGAGGAGGCCAGGACCCAGCGGGGAGGAAAGGAACAAACCCCAAATCCGGCATAAAAACCTGGGAATGTCGGACCTGGCGAGCCAGGAGCCTCAAATCCGGGATTATCCCGCCCCACTCCACGTCTCCAGGAAAATGGATTGAAGTGAAGGCAAGCTTTAAACTCAGGCTGCCCCCAAAGGGAAGTGGGAACTTCCCAGTCCGGGAAAACACGGGAAATCTTGGAATGGCTTGGCCTGGAAAGGCCTGGAAGCCACTCCTGGGCAGGGCCACCAGCCCCGTCCCAACCTGGCCAAGATCCCTGGGATGCTCCCAGGGGTCCAGGTGCTTCTCTGGGAATTCCAGCCCAGCCAGGAGTCTCTTCCCAAATCCCACCCGAGCCCCTGTGCGTGGGAGCCGTTCTGGCCCTGCCCTGCTCCAGGCCTATTCCCAAAAAACAGGGAGCACAAAGGGACAGATTCCCAAAAAACAGGGAGCACAAAAGGACAGAGCCATCCCGGGGTGTGCAACTGCCCAGCATCTCCAGAAACCGGCACGGGCTGGGAAAAACTCACTGCAGGGCTCTCAAAAATTCCATTTGGGGGTTTTACCCCCAAAATTCCCTCTGTAATTTCTGTGTTTTACCCCCAAAATCCCCCTGTCATTTCTGTATTTTACCCCCAAATTCCCCCCCAACATTTCCATATTTTACCCCAGAAAGTCCCCCTGTCATTTCTGTATTTTATCCCCAAAATTCCCCCATCACTTCTGTATTTTACCCCCTAAATCCCCCTATCATCTCCATATTTTACCCCCCAAATTCCCCCTGTCATTTCCATATTTTACCCCCAAAATTCCTCCTTTTTTTTCCGTACTTTCCCCCCAAAATTCCCCCTCTCCATCCTTTCCAAGGCGCGTATCCGGCGCTCACCCTGCTGCTCCCAGTGGATTTTCCTGGACAGCCGTGGGGGGCAGAGATCCCCCCTGCCCTGCCATGCCCCCCGAATTCCAGCTCCTCCCTCCCATTCCCAAAAATCCCGGCATTCCTGCCCCTCCCCGCGCGGGGTCAGCGCCCCTCCGCTCCCCCTTGCCCGGCCAGGGGAGTGTAATGGAAAAATAATTAAAAAATAAAAGGAGAGAGAGGAGCGGGAGCCGGCAGATAACGGGCAGATGTGATTTTTGCAGATAAGCGTAGTAATTTAGATAAATCTGGAGGCTTTAGAGCCTTTCGCTTGCGTCCCTTTTCTTTCTGTCTGATTTTTTTTTCAATTTTATCTCGCGAGTCGAGAGCGGGGGGGAGCGGCGAGGAGGGAGAGGGGGGAGGTTTAATCTTTGGGTAGTTTTGCTTTTCTTTTTAATGTGTTTTTCCCCAGAAGGTGGGAGAAGGGGAGCCGCTCTCCCCCCACGCACACACACACACACACGCGCGCGCGTGAGCCCCGGCTATGTTTTTTAAAAGCAGCGGACAAAAATCAAAATATTTGAAAATGTATTTCATGGTAATTATGTCATATTTCATGGGCTGATGCCACTACTGAAAGAGAGCCTGAATGCCTTAATTTGTATAGAAATTGTAATCATTTGTTCATTTCAAGGTGAAAATTGCATTTTTTAATTTAAATTGTATCCTGCGTGATAGTCTATTATCTAGTAAAATTGTCTCCATGTCTGAATGCCTTATGTGCAGCTGCAATGCTTGTTACAAATCCAGTTATATTCATAAAAGCTTTGTCCATGTCTCGGGAAATGTGAACAGTTTCTTCTGGGTTTCTTCTCTCCCTTTTTTCCTTTTTTCCCCCCCTCTTCCCTCCCACCCTCGTCCTCCTCCCTCTTTCCCCTCGGATTTTTTTTTCTTTTTTGGTGTCCTGGTTGAAATAAACCCAAATCTGCCATTAATAACAATTAGCCTGGCTCTGTACAAAAGGCAGCCCTGGGTGGAATTCAGGGTGAGGGACGTGCAGGAATCAGCCAGGATTCCTGGATATTTTATTTATTTATTTATTCTTATTTATTTATTTCCCTGTCAGGAAAAAAAAAAGGGATGAGAGGAGGGAAAGGAGAGAAACGTGGGAAAGGTGGGGAAGAGGGGAGAGGGTCCGAGCAGCAGCTCCGGCACAGGGAACTCGATCCCACAGGATGGCAGGAGCAGGGAGAGGGATTGCAGCCAAATTTTGGGATTTTGGGGATTTGTGAGGGAGAAGACACCTGGCTTCCAGCTCCTGGCTTTAGGAGAATATTCCCGATATTTTCCATCAAGAGATGCCCTGCCCTACAGCGGTGCCTCCCCTGCAATCCGAGCTGTTCCCCGGTGGATTTCTGGGGGAAAGCAGAGCCTGAGGAGGGAATTGTGGGGTCCGGGATGCCCCCAGCCCCGGGAAAAGCGGGATCTCCTCCCGGCCCGGGTTCTCCCAGCTCCCGGGGAATTCCCAGGGGGAGTTGGGGTGGAGGGAACCGCAGACACCCAAACTGGGCCTGCTGCACCCCCAGAGGGTTCGAAGGACCTGGAAGACTCCAGGGGGGATTTCTGCTCCCCCAGGCTGCTTTTTCCTGGGAATGTGGATTTGGGAATGCTGCACCTCACCCTGCTCCCGTCCCCTCCCCCAGCCCCCCTTTCCCAGGAGAACTCTCCCAGTTTTGCCAGCCTGGAACAGAAAGACCGGGAATGATGGCCCAGGGGCGAGAGAGGGCAGCAGGGATGCTCCGGAAATGCGGGATGAGCTCCTGTGTTAAAATTCCAGGGTGTTAAAATTCCGGGGTGTTAAAATTCCGCGGTGTTAAAACTCCGGGATGCCCCGGGAACGCGGGATGAGCTCCCGTGTTAAAATTCCGGGATGCTCCGGGAATGCGGGATGAGCTCCCGCGTTAAAATTCCGGGATGCTCCGGGAATGCGGGATGAGCTCCCGCGTTAAAATTCCGGGATGCTCCGGGAATGCGGGATGAGCTCCCGCGTTAAAATTCCGGCTGCTCTGCACCAGGTGAGCGCCAGGCCTGGCCGGGATCTTAATTACAATTAATCCCGAAAAAAGCAGGGAGCGGGCCTGGCACGGAAATCCTTCCTGAGGGATTTAATTCCCTCCCGTGTCCCTGGCCCTGCTCGGAGCTCTCTGATTTTATGCAGGGCCACAGCCCAGTTTAATCAGCTCCGGGAGCTGGAACCGCTCGGGAAGCGCCGAGAGCTCCGGCTCGGGGGGGGCTGAATCCTTGGGATCAGCCATGGCGACCTGGATATGGGGCAGGAAAACATTCCAAGGATCAGGGACCTGGATATGGGGCAGGAAAACATCTCTGGGATCAGCAACCTGGATATAGGGCAGGAAAACATCCCTGGGGTCAGGGACCTGGATATGGGGCAGGAAAACATTCCAAGGATCAGGGACCTGGATATGGGGCAGGAAAAGATCCCTTGGGTCAGGGACCTGGATATGGGGCAGGAAAACATCCCTGGGGTCAGGGACCTGGATATGGGGCAGGAAAACATCCCAGGGATCAGCCAATGCGACCTGGATATGGGGCAGGAAAACATTCCAAGGATCAGGGACCTGGATATGGGGCAGGAAAACATCCCAGGCATCAGCCATGGGGACCTGAATATGGGGCAGGAAAACATCCCAGGCATCAGCCATGGGGACCTGGATATGGGGCAGGAAAACATCCCCAGGGTCAGCCACGGGAACCTAGCTGATCCCAGCCATGGGAGCTGGGAATGGCCCTGGGCTGTGGGATCAGAAACAGGGACCTGGATATGGGGTGAGAGCTGGGAATGACCTTGGGATGCCATAAAACCTCCCCAGGATCAGCAATAGGGACCTGGATATGGGGCGGGAGCTGGGAATGGCCCTGGGCTGCCATAAAACATCCCCGGGATCAAGGATTGGGAATGGGATCCTGCCCGGGCCGGGCGCATTCCCTGTGGGATTTGCTGGGAATGTGGCTCCACCTGGAACAAGAGGTTTGGGAGGTGGGAATGGCCGGGTTAGGCTTTGTTGACCCAAAGTATTTACCTACAATAATATCAACAAAATACCTAAAATAATACCCACAATAATACCTAAATGAAATCCCTAAATAACGTACCTAGATAAAATTCCAAAGTAACAGACCTAAAATAATACCTGGATAAATTACCTAAAGTAATATTTGAATAAAATACCAAAATAAAATACCCATATAAGTACCTAAAAAGACCTAAAATAACACCTAAATAAAATACCTAAAAATAATGCTTAAATGAAATACCTAAAGCAATACCTAAATAAAATACCTAAAATAATGCCTAAATAAAATACCTAAAAATAATGCTTAAATGAATTACCTAAAACAATACCTAAATAAAATACCTAAAATAATGCCTAAATAAAATACCTAAATAATATACCTAGATAAAATACCTAAATAACATACCTGAATTAATACTTAAATAAGTACTGAAAAACCCTAAGAAAAACACCTAAAATAATACCTAAATAAAATACCTACATAAGGACCTAAAAACCCCTAAATTAATACCTAAATAAAACCCCTGAATAAAATACCTCAGGAAATACCGACACGAAACAGCTGAAAACCACCGAAAACGAGAGTTTGCTGCTCCTCCGCCCCCCGCGGTGTGGCCGCAGCCCCAGGCGGGCCCCACATCCCGGGAATGCCGGGAGGAAGCAGGGAAAGCACCGGGAGCAGGAGGAGCTGAGGAGCTGCGATCCCAAAAAGGGCTCCGGGCGTTCCCAACAGGCTGTCCCGGATCCACACAAAACATTGGGGTTAATTCCGCTCGGGTGCCTGAGCCGGGGGGGAAAGGCTTTTCCCAGGGGCTGGGAGAGGAATGGGAATGGATCCCTTCCAGCCCAGCGCGTTCCATGATTCTATGGTTTATAATCCTACAAATCCAGGATTCCATACCCTTGCAATTCTATGATTCCATAATCCTACAGTTCTGTGATTCCATACCCTTGCAATTCTGTGATTCCATAACCCTGCAATTCCATGATTCCATAACCCTACAGTTCCAGGATTCCGTAATCCTACAATTCCGTGATTACATAACCCTGCAATTCTATGATTCTATAATCCTACAGTTCCACAATTCCATAACTCTGCAATTCTGTGATTCCATAATCCTACAGTTCCATAATTCCATAATCCTACAATTCCAGGATTCTATAACCCTGCAATTCCACGATTACATAATCCTGCAATTCTGTGATTCTGCAATCCTATAGTTCTGTGATTCTATAATCCTACAGTTCCATGATTCTATAATTCTGTAGTTCTGTGATTCCATAACCCCACAATTCCATGATTCCATGATTATAAATCTGCAATTCCATGACTCCATAATCCTACAATTCCATGATTCCATAATCCTACAATTAAAGGAACATCCTCCTGCTTGGAACGGGTGGCTGAGCTTCCCAAAAAACCCAGGTGCCGATGCCAGGTGAGAATTCCGGAGCCGCTTCCCGAATTTTGGGAGCAGGAGCTGAGGCTGGGGAGGGAGGCGGTGCTGGGCTCATCTTCCCACGGGAATTCCTGGGAATTCCTCTTCCAGAGGCCTGCATCGCCCTTTGGGATTTGCTGCATCCCTAAGAATCAGGATCCCAAACCCACCCCAAAGCCTTCCCGGAGCATCCACAGCTGGCAGGGCCAGGGTGTGCTGCCCCCTTTCTCCAAATCTTTGGGATTTGGGGATTGGCCAGAATTTGGGGATGTGGGCGAGCTTCAGGCCCTTAAACCAACAAGAAATTCCAGCTGCAGAGTGCCCTCGGGAATTCCTGGTGCTGGAAAGGGTGATGGAAAAAAGGGAGAGATCGAAACTGGTTCAAACCCCCACCCCTAAAACATTTCATTTTTACAACAAGAACTTTTCAAAAAGGTTTAATTGCTCAGTTTTGAATAAAAAGGGAGAAAAAAAGATCTTTTTCTTTGCCTTGAGCTTCAGAAAATGTCCTGAAAGGCGAAAAGATTTTGTTTCCCTTCCAGGTTGTTCTTCCCTTTCCTTCCCCACCTTCGGAAGGAAAAAGGAAAGCAATGAGGTGGGAAGAGCCTGGGCAGGGAAAAGGGATTTGTCTGCTCCTCAAATTCCCTCTGAGAACAGAACCATGGGATGGCAGGACTGCAGAGTCATGGGATTGCAGGCTCAGAGAACCATGGAATGGTGGGATTGTAAAATCACAGAATCGTGGGATTGCAGGCTCAGAGAACCATGGAATGGTGGGATTGTAAAATCACAGAATTGTGGGATTGCAGGCTCAGAGAACCATGGAATGGTGGGATTATAGAATCACAGAATCGTGGGATTGCAGGCTCAGAGAACCATGGAATGGTGGGATTGTAAAATCACAGAATCGTGGGATTGCAGGCTCAGGGAACCATGGAATGGTGGGATTGTAAAATCACAGAATTGTGGGATTGCAGGCTCAGAGAACCATGGAATGGTGGGATTATAGAATCATAGAATCGTGGGATTGAAGGATCAGAGAACCATGGAATGGTGAGATTACAGAATCTTTGAATCATNCAGAGAACCATGGAATGGTGGGATTGTAAAATCACAGAATCGTGGGATTGCAGGCTCAGGGAAGCATGGAATTGTGGGATTGTAAAATCACAAATCATGGGATTGCAGGCTCAGAGAACCATGGAATGGTGGGATTGTAAAATCACAGAATCATGGGATTGCAGGCTCAGAGAACCATGGAATGATGGAATTACAGAATCATAGAAATGTGGGATTGAAGGATCAGAGAACCATGGAATGGTGAGATTACAGAATCTTTGAATCATGGGATTGCAGGATTACAGAATCGTGGAATCGTAGGATCATGGAATCATGGAATAATGGAATTATGGGATTATAAAATCACAGAATCCTGGAACTGCAGGATTACAGAATCACAGAATAATGGAATTGCAGGATTATGGAATCGTGGAATTGTGGAATTGTGGAATTGGAGGATTATGCAATCATGGACTTGCCAGATTATGCAATCATGGAATCATGGAACTGTAGGATCAGAGAATCATGGAATTGCAAGATTATAGAATCACACAATTACAGGATTATGGAATCATGGAATTGCAGGATCAGAGAATCATGGGGCTGTAGGATTACAGAACCACAGAACTGTAGGGTTGTAGAACTGTGGGATCATGGAAGTGTAGGATCAGAGAGCCATGGATTCACAGGATTATAAAATCACAGAATCATGGAATCATGGAATTGCAGGACTATAGGATAATAATTAAAGGATTAAATAAGAATCGTAGGATTATAGAATATGGAATCATGGAACTGTAGCATCATAGAATAATGGAATTGCAGGAATAAATAATTACAGAATTAGAGTATTGTAGAATCAGATAATTATAGGATTATAGAATCATGGAATCATGGAATTGTAGGATTATAGAATCATGGAAGTGTAGGATCAAAGAACTATAGAATTGCAGGGGCAAAGAACAATGAATTGCAGGATTATTGACTCATAGAATTATGAAATAATGGAATTTCAGGATTGTGGAATCACAAAATCATGAAATCATGGAATTGTAGGATTGTGGGATCATGGAAGTGTAAAATCAGAGAACCAAGGATTTGCACGATTGTAAAATCACAGAGCCATGGAATAACGGAATTGTAGGATCAGGGAATCGTGGAATTGTGGGATTATAGAATCACAGAGATATAGGATTATAGAATCGTGGAAT
The DNA here is from genome assembly GCA_013397155.1 of Irena cyanogastra. NCBI lineage: Eukaryota > Metazoa > Chordata > Aves > Passeriformes > Irenidae > Irena > Irena cyanogastra. The sequence goes on along the minus strand of VWZV01017441.1, from coordinate 136,599 downwards.
TGTGTGTTTATAGACTCATGGAACTACAGGATTATAGAATCATGGAATTGTAGGATTATGGAATTATGGAATTTCAGGATTATAAAATCACGGAATTGTAGAGTTATAAATCCTGGAATCATGGAATACACTGGGCTGGAAGGGATCCACCAGGATCATCGAGCCCAAGAGTGTGAGAATATCCAGGAAAATAATGGAAATATTCAACTTTTTGTTGGTTGTGAAGTTGGAGAGGAAAGTGTGAGTTACTGCATGGGGGTTTCTGCCCTACAAACCCGCAGAGCCAGGATGCAATTACTGATATTTGGGGGTTTGTAATTATTGATATTTGGGGGTTTGTAATTACTGGTATTTGGGGCTTTGTAATTATTGATATTTGGGGGTTTGTAATTACTGGTATTTGGGGCTTTGTAATTATTGATATTTGGGGGCTTGTAATTACTGATATTTGGGGGTTTGTAATTATTGATATTTGGGGACTTGTAATTACTGATATTTGGGGCTTTGTAATTACTGATATTTGGGGGTTTGTAATTATTGATATTTGGGGGATTTCCTGTGCTCGG
>VWZV01017441.1:104385-130582 GCA_013397155.1 Irena cyanogastra | reverse complement strand
GTCCGGGCTCCGTCCTGTCCCAGCTCCAGGCCCCCCCCCGCCGTGTCCCCTCCCCTCCCCGCCCCACCCCCCCGAGTTTGTCTCTCGTCAGCAGAGCTGAGGTTGGCAATCCATGAAACAAAACTGAACCAACAGAACAAAACCAAAAGTTACTTCTGACTTTCATACATGAACAGAAGGAAGAAACGAAACAAAACAAAACAAAAAAGTAAAAAAAAACCAAAGCCCGAAATCAACCCCATCCCACCCCGAAGATTCTGGAATGTCTTTTGAAAACACACAATAGGCATATTTCTACAGTTCATCCCCCATCCCCTTTTTTTCCTTCTTTTTAAATTTTTAAAAATTTTTCTCTTTTTTTTCTTTTTTTTTCTTTTTTCTTTTTTTTTAACTAGCACGGCACTCACTGTGGGTTTGTTTTTTTTTTAGTATATAAAAAAAAAGTCAACTTTCTATAAACATACAGCACATGACCAAATTTCCCAACTAAATGTACAAAGTGCGACCACGAGGGGAAGGTCAGAGAAGAGCTATTTCGTTCCTCTAGGAATTCTATTTACAGCAGTGCCCGGCTGCCCACGGACTTTCTGGGGAAGAGGATTGGCAGAGAGGTTTCTGCAGTGCTCCCTCTTTTTAATTTTGGGGATTTTTGGGGTCCTGCCCTCGGGTGAGGCGGCCGGGCCCGGCTGTCCATTGGTGAGGAGGGGAGATGGCAGAGGGGGGAAGAGCGGGAGCAGCAGCTGGGAGATTCCCTGGAATGATGGAGCCTTTCCTTGGGGCTGAGCGGGCAGCGAGGAGGGCGCTGGGTCGGGAATTCCAGTGGCAAAGAGGAAGGATCGGCCTGGGATGGAATTCCAGCGGCAGAGAGGAGGGATCGGCACGGGATGGAATTCTAGCGGCAAAGAGGAGGGATTGGCACGGGATGGAATTCCAGAGGCGAGGAGGGATCGGCCTGGAATGGAATTCCAGCGGCCAGGAGGAGGGCACAGGCAGGAAGGTGCCCCCAGTTGGGGAGAGTCAGGAATATTGTTAAATACCAGGAATTCTCCTGTTTGAGCAGTTGCTGTGAATGGTGCCGAGAGAAATTCCAGCAGGTGCTTCCGTCGCTGCATGGAGACGCCCCGACCCCGGCGGGGCTCCCGCTAGGAATGACATTTCAGCCATTGAGGACTGGAATTGCGCAGGGTTTCCCCTTCCTTCAGAGCTCTGAAACACAAACCCCACAAAGCAGCAGAGGCTTTGCTGCTCCCCGAGATCTCCGGAGCAGTGCAGGGAGAGGCCCCAGGATCACCTGACCAGCGGCTGGGGGTCCTCTGTCCCCTCTGGGAATTGTGTCCCCTCTGGGAATTGTGTCCCTTCTGAGTCCCTTCAGCCTCGCCGGCTGCCGGTGCCCTGGGAGAGGAGGAGGGAATGGAATTTCTTCCAAACTCTGTGATCCAGGGAACGTCTGGGCTCCGTGTGTGACACTAGGATTTCTGGAGCACTGAGCCTCTGGATTCAGGAGTCACCTGGATTCAGCTCCTGCATGAGAGAAGTGCAGGAATTTCCCTCTGGGAATGCAGAGCCAGCTCTGCTGGAGACGGGAAGCAAAGCTGATGGGAGCCACAGGTGGCTCTGATGGCACACTGGAATCCAGGACAGGTGAGCTGGTCCAGATGGCTGCAGGGACAGTGGCCTGGTGGCTTGTGATGGATGGGTGGTCAGGGGCCAGGCAGGGGAAGAGCCAGGGAGAGGTTCCAGCTGCCAGAGCAGATCCAGCTGGTTCGGGAAGGGTGGGAGAGGGGGAACCAGGGAAGTCTCCTTCAGCAGCCTGGAGCAGCCACAGGGTCCCTCAGTGCACAAGGCAGAAATCTGCTGTGAAAGCAGAGACCTGGAGGGGTTCAGTGCACCTCAAACCCTGACAGCCCATGGGGGACAGCAAACTCTGCTGAGAGGGACACCAAACCCTGCTCAGGGGGACAGCAAACTCTGCGCAGGGGGACACCAAACTCTGATCAGGGAGACACCAAACCCTGCTCAGGGGGACAGCAAACTCTGCTGAGAGGGACACCAAACTCTGATCAGGGGGACACCAAACTCTGCTCATGGGGGACACAAAACTCTGATCGGGGGGACACCAAACTCTGCCCATGGGGACACCAAACTCTGCTTGTGAGGGACACCAAACTCTGCCAGTGGGGGACACCAAAAACTCTGCCTGTAGGGGACACTGAACTCTGCCCTCGGGGGACACCAAACTCTGCCCAGGGGGACACCAAACTCTGCCCATGGTGGACACCAAACTGTGCCGGTGGCCACCGTGCCCCTCACACCTCAGCTCCCGCCTCACCCTGGGGCACTTTCCTCACCCTCTCCAGGCCACATCTCCCAACCCAGCCAGGGAGGGGAGGGGTGACCTCTGCACCGCCGGGAATGCTGAGGGATCACCGAGGGATCACCACAGCCCAAAGGGAAATGTGTGACCCCCGTGAGGGCTGCGCCTCAATGGTGACCTGGGGGTGCTGGCTGGGCTTGTCTGAGCAGGGACAGGAGGTGGCACAAAGGCAGGAGAGGAGAAAAGTGGGGGGATAAATCCAGGGAGCAGGATCTGACTTGGAGGGAGATGAGAGCGAGAGAGAGAGAGAGAGGAAGGATGGATGGATGGATGGATGGATGGATGGATGGATGGAGGGATGGATGGATGGCTGGATGGATGATGGATCGATGGATGATGGATGGATGGATAGATGGATGGAAGGATGGATAGATGGATGGAGCAAAGCTTTCTCTCAGCAGTGAGAACAGGGAATGCCTCAGGAGGGTGAATCCCATCCCTGCAGGGTGGAGAGGGGCAGCTGGGAGCACTTTCCCGTCTTGGCTGCTGCAGAAACCCCTCAGCTACTCTGTCCTGGCTCCACATCTGCCCCGGGCTGGGCAGCACCTCCAGACCCAGCTCTGCTCCCTTCCAGGGGAGCCCTGCGGCAGAACCCGGCTCTCTCTGTCAGCTCCTGGCCCTGCCCTCTTGTCTTTGCTCCCGTGGCCAGCTCAGGGACAGCAGGGCCACCAGAAGCCTTGGCCCGTGTCCCCAGGGTGTCCGCAGCCCCTCCTCGTGCCAGGCCAGCGCTGTCCCCGCTGTCTCCGCTGCTGCCGTGGCCTGGTGGTGACACCGGGCTCTGGACTGGTCCCTCACAGGAGCAGCGAACGCCGCCCGTGCCCTTCGCCTCCGCTCCTCCCACAGCTGTTTCCGTTTCCCGAAGGTCCCAGGCTGGCTGGAATTCCATCCTAGCCCTGCTGAGCAGTGGTCTGGCCCATCCAGCCTTGCTTTGAGAAGCCACCAGTGAGAAGGGAGGGTAGGCTGGGCTGGGGAAATTTGCTGTCCCTTGAATAAATGTTTTTCTTCTTCTTTCATTCGTCTTTGCAGTTTGTTTGTCTGTTTTTTAAACAAGTCCTCATATTTGGTCCATTGGTTTTCCGTGGTCCCGATTTACATCATCCTTAATGCTCAGCTGGGTTATTCCTTCCTGTACAACATTCACCAAATTTACAGCAATGGAAAGAAAAGGAAACAAAATGAAACATTTCTTTTTTTCACCCCTTTACAAAGAAAAAAAAAAAAAGCGCTGAATTTGGCTTTGACTTTGCCAGCTAGCTAGGGAATGGAAAGTCCTGGAGTGCGGGGGAATGTCGTGGCCAGGGGCTTTGGAAGGAGGGCTGGCAGTGGGGTGGATAAATGCCCCAGCCCGTTGTCTCTGGCCACAGGAGGAGTCAGGCCCCAGAGGCCGGGCTTGCCTCTGGAACGCTCCGGAGGAGCCGGATTCTGGGAGAGCTCCCCCGTTTCCCATCTGCCGGGCGGCGGGGGTGGAAGGGGTCAGGAAGGATCCCTGGAAGCCGGCGGGGTTCCCTGGAGCTCCCTGCGGCGTGGGCTCTCAGTAGGCCTGGCCCGTCTCCACCGGCAGCAGCCCCAGCACGGCCGAGTGCTCGCCCAGCTTCATGCGGCGCTGCGTGGACAGCCCCACGTTCTTGGCCAGGTAATCCACGGCGGCTGCGGGGGAAAGGGACAGTGAGGACACGGGGGAAAGGAACACTGAGGACACGGGGAAAGGGACAGTGAGGACATGGGGGATGCTCAGTGACCAGGGCAGGGCAGAACCAGGGACGTCCTGCTCTCCCGGGACGGGGTTCAGAACCAGGATGGGGCTGTCACACACCAAGGACACCTCCCGCTCTCCCGGGAAGGGCTCAGAGCGGGGAGGGGGCTGTCACACACCGCAGGGACCTTCCCTCTCCTGGGAAGGGTTCAGAGCTAGGATGGTGCTGCCAGGAGGAGGACAGGTCCTGCAGGGCAGCAGGGACAGCCAAGAGCTGTCACACATCCCAGGGACCTCCTGCTCTCCCGGAAAGGGTTCAGAGCCGGGCCGGAGTTGCCAGGAGCAGGACAGGACATTCCGTGGCTCAGCACAGCCGAGGGGAGGGAAGGCCCTCGACTCTCCACGGACACCTGAAAAGAGCTGAAATTCTGCCATGGAAAAAGGGGGTTCTGAGGGAGCTGCCCGGAGCTGAGCCTGGAGGTTCGGGATAAACCTCCCGGGCTCCCACTCTCCTGGTGCTGCTGGCTGCCATTCCAGAGATTTCGGTGGAAGCTGCCCAGGTCTGCCTCGCCCACTGCCGACTCACGGCTGTGAGCTCTGCCCGCCTCCCTCCATCCCACGGAAAACCTCTTCCCCTGCCTCCATCTGGGAAGGGAGAGCAGCCTCAGCGCCGGAGGGGACGGGAGTCCGAGCTCCCCCGGCTGCCCCGGGGTGAGGAGGACAGGGCTGGGACAGGACGGTGACACTGCTCATTAGCCGGGCTTCACTCAAAGTCCCCCTCCGCGCCTCTAATGGCCCCAATTAGATTAATCAGGAGCTGGCAGGAGCTGCCCGATCGGTGCCAATGAGTAAACAAATCTCAGCCATCAACGTCCTGTCAGCGGCGGGCCCCAGAGGAGCCCCTTCCACGCACCAATCCTGATTAGACTTGGCAGATCCATTAGAATTCCCTTCACGCTCCCGCGTTCCATCACCGGCATCATTAACACGGGCCCGGCCTCTGGGAGCGGCGGATCCGCCGGCCCCGCTCCCCGGCGGCCGGGATGGAGCTGGAATGGCAGCGGGGATGGAGCGGGGATGGAGCGGGGATAGAGCGGGGATGGAGCGGGGATGGAGCGGGGATGGAGCGGAGATGGAGCTGGGATGGCAGCGGGGATCGAGCCGGAATGCAGCGGGGAANGAGCGAGGATGGAACGGGAATGACAGCGGGGTTGGAGCGGGGATGGAGCGGGGATGGAGCGGGGGTGGAGCAGGGATGGCAGTGGGGATGGCAGCGGGAGGGATCCCGGGATGAGCCAGCGGGAGCAGCCGCACGCTCGGGAATGCTGAGGGCGCTGCCTCCACCTCCCGCGGGGTTCCTCCCCCAGCTCCCACCTAGAACTTTCCCTGACATTTCGGGGAGCCCCGGGGAGGGCTGGCCCTGGGGGGCTGCAGGGAAAGGGGCATTTCACTGCTGGGACGCCCCGAGTGTGTGGTGGTGGCTCTGTCCCTGGTGTCACCACGCTGGGTGGTCCTGGGGGAAAGAGGGGGGTGAGCGGCTGGAGCCCACAAAACCCTGGAATGGTCAGGGAGGCTGGAAAAGCCCTCCGAGATCATCGAATCCAGACCTTAACCCAGCACTGCCCAGCCCATTCCCAAACCCCATCTCAGAGCACTGGATCCATTTTTGGGGGCAGTTCCAGGGATGGAACCCCCTGGGCAGCCCACGCCATGCCTGACCTCCGTTTCCCTGCAGGAATTTCCCCCAGTGTCCGACCTGAGCCTCCCTCGGTGCTGTTTGAGGCCGTTCCCTTCTGTCCAGTCCCTCGTTCCCTGCGAGCAGAGCCTGACATCCCCGGCTCCAACCTCCTGCCAGGCTGGGAATTCCATGGCAATCCCACCCTCCCCAAAACCCTCAACGTTCCTTTCTGTGCCCCTGCCACAGGCACCAGGGGATCCCAGGCCAGAAATCAGGGATGGGGTTTGTTGGTTTAATGGGGCAGAAGCCAAAATAAACCCAGACATTTACAGAAGGTGCTCTGGGTGTTTGTTTGTTTGTTTAAGTGAGAGGGAAAGTGAGACTGGGTTTGTTTTTGTAACACTGGGAACGAGGAGAAGCGCGAGGAGAGGGATTCTCTGCAGGCCAGGTCCAGAGGCCACCAAAGCCATGGAGCTCTGGTTCCCAAATCCTGGCTTTGTCCCCTGTCACACCGAGCCTGCCCCAACACCAGAACCCCCATTCATACAATAACATTTATATTAATTAAATTATATTGAAAATACCATTATGTACCATTAATTACATAATACTATATATACCATTACATTATATATAATCCAAGCTATACTTTGTATTCTGCAATTAACATATTTTATCACCTAAAACCAGTTTTGATGCTCTTGTGGTGCACCAGACAAGGAAGGAGCACCTGATCTGAACAAACGACCCCGTGGGGGTCACCTCGCGCTGACGGGCGTTAAACCAGAATTTGAAGGGAAGAACCCAAAAGGAAGAGGAACTGGAATTATCTGCAAAGCACAACAGGCACCGGGAAAGGCAGGAAAAAATGTTATTCCAAGGTCAACTGCACGTGAGGGGCTGCACTAATTACCAAGGCAAACTGCGGAGAGCTGTCACCACCGGGGGGACAGAAACCGGGACGGGGGGCCCGGGAAACGACACAAACGGGGCCGTGCGAGCCGCTCGGGCAGGAATTCCTGCAGCAGAGCGAGACAAACCCTCCTTTCTCCTTCCCCCTCTCCCAAACGCAGCGCGTCCCCTTGTTTTATTTTTTACACACATGGGTGTGACTAACGCCTCGCCCAAGGGAATCTTTATTGGAAATACATGGTATCGGAATTTGTTTAAGATTTTTATCAATAGCACGTGTGTCCAGCCCCGCATCCAGAAGCGAGGGGAAGGTCGAGGGGTCACAGATCAAACTCCCGACAAACAAAAAGAGGAGGGGCGGGGGGGCCGCTATTGATCCCGTCTGCCGCCACAGCCGGTTCTCATTGAGGCCGCGGCGTTAGGGACATTAAAGGGCTGTGACGAGAGCGGGGCCGGGACCGCGGCCGAGGCAGGAAAGGTCACCGAGGACACGCTGCGGGCAGCGGGAGCGCGCCCGCAGGAAGAGGATGCACCTTTAACCCTCGCGGGGTCAGCGGCGCTCGGAGCGGCCCCGCGGCCGGGGGAACGCGGCAGGTGAGAACAGCCCCGGCCGCCAGGGCCCTGTCACCCGGCTGGGCTGGCCCTGTCACCCGGCCGGCCGGGCTGGCCCTGTCACCCGGCTGGGCTGGCCCTGTCACCTCCAGCCGGGACAGCTCCCACTGACCAGACTGTCCCTGTCACCCAGCCGGGCTGTCCCTGTCACCCGGCCGGGCTGTCCCTGTCACCTGGCCGGGCTGTCCCTGTCACTCAGCAGGGACAGCTCCCACTGACCAGACTGTCCCTGTCACCCAGCAGGGACCACACCTGGGCCACGCTGTCCCTGTCCAAGGGGCAGGCTGAGGATTCCACCCCCAGCTCTCCCAGAGCCCCAGCCCTGCTGACAAACGCATTCTGTAGGAAAAGCTCCGAGCCCGGCCTGGAGAGGGCAGCGCAGGCAGGGACACGCTGAGCTCGGCTTTACAAATCCCAGCTTTCCTCTGGCTGAGCAGGGCAAGTGAGTCCTGGTGGTTTTGGAGAGGTGAGAACTGGGGACGGAGAAGGGGCTGGGAGCTGTCCTTTGCTGACAGAAAGGTTTCACCCAAAACATTTTACTGGGCCTTTCAGATTCGCCTGCGAGGGGAGGAGCAAGATTCCCTTCTCACTTCCAGCCGCAGGACGAACTTCCAGGGCTCTCCCACCCGAGAGAATTTGGGTGTAAAAATCCGATCCCCCGCTCCCTCCCCTCTTCCCGGCGGGGGGAATTCCTCCCGGCACTTACTCTGGCCGTACTGGCCGTACTGGTAGCCGGCCACGGGGTCCACGCTGTAGCTGGTGGTGCTGTAGGTGGGGGGGCAGTAGGACTGCGAGGTCGGGAGGCTCTCCACGGACTTGATGGAGTCGCTGCGCTGGCTGCAGCTGGCCGAGATGGAGTTGGTGCTGTCCAGGCCGCCGTGGAGGGGAGAGATGGAGAAATCGGCCTGGGGCTGCGGCGGGACCCCGCTGGGGTTGCTCAGGATGCTCATCACCTGCGGAGACAGCGGAGGCGCCGTCAGGACCGGGCGGGAGGAACAGGGCCACGAACGCGGCGCTTTGGGATGGACAGCGCCCGAGCGGGGCCGGCCGCGCGGGGGAGCCGAGCTCTGCTCCCAGCAAACCCCGCCGGGCTCCCTTCGAACCCTGAACCGGGACCGTGGAGCAGTTCCTCCTCAGCCCACTCGGATTTTTGGGGATATTTCACTGCCCTGCCAGGGACGGGCACAGGGGCCACGGAAAACCAGGAGAAAACCCCCAATTTTCCCAAGGCACGGTGAGAACAGCCCCTTTCGTGGGAAGTCAGGTTTGCAAAGGTCCCCAGGCAAAGCAGATCAAACCCCGCCTGGCTTTGATGCAGCTTCAGGGGTTGAAACGTCCGAGTTCTCCTTGGCCCCAAATGTTAAAGGGTAACAGCTCCTGGTCCGGCTCGTTTCAGTGCTCGGTTGGAAAATTTAATTGAATTTGCACACAAAAAATCTTCCTGCTTTGAGACCTGAACCAGATGAACTAATTGGGTTTTTGTTGGTGTTTTTTTTTCCTTTTTTTTTTTTTTTTTCCCAGCATAAATGCCAGATTTGTTCCCCGGGCTGGGCTGGGGGTGAGGCTCTGCCCTTCACACCGGGACCCCGGTCCCGCCAGGGATCAGCAGAATTTCCCCGGGTTAATTCTGAGCTAAGGGTGGAAAGGGCTGGCAGGGGAAGGGCCGGGGGTTCCTGAAGCCTCTCGGTCGTGTCGGAGCCGCCGTGGGCTGGGGCGGGGGGAGAGAGGACAGGGGACGGTCACCTCGGGGGGCCCGGCCGGCGCTCAGATGCCGAGCGGCTCCAAATCTCCGAATTTAGCATAACCTTATTGACATCAATTAAAGTGGCAAATTGGAAATATTTGGAGCCTGGCAAGTGGTAAAATGAGTCCTTTATCCGCCAGCAGCGGCCTGGTGAGCTTTTGTGCCGGGGCTGCATTCTCGGGAAGGACACCGGGGGGGTTTATGGGGCCGAGGCGCCCCTTCCTGCTCACCCCGACACCTTCCCGGCCCCTCCTCCCTGCCCGAGCGGGCTCCGGGGTGAATGCCCAGCCACGAGCTGGCCTCTGCTTTCTAAAGCATCTCCTCCTCCCCCCGGAAGGGCTGCGGAGCGCTGCAGAGATGCTTTGCCTTGATGGAAAATCCCCTCCCGGCTCCGCTCCGGGAGGAGAATTTGTCCGGGAGGGGAGCCCGACAGCGGGGGGCGGCTGGACCCCGCCGAGGGGGAGGGGGTTGGCTAAAATCCTGGAAAATCCATCTAACCCCAGCGCGGGGCTGGGCTGGGTGTGGGGCTGGGGAATGAGGTTTGAGAGAGGGAAGGGCTCGTTCCTCTATCCATGGCTGTTGCCCCCATCCATGGCTCGTTTCCCCCAGCCCTGGCTCGTTCCCCCATCCATGGCTCATTCCTCCATCCATGGCTCCTTCCCCCATCCATGGCTCCTTCCCCCCATCCATGGCTCGTTTTCCTCTAGCCCTGGCTCATTCCCCCATCCATGGCTCCTTCCTCCATCCATGGCTCCTTCCCCCATCCATGGCTCCTTCCCCCCATCCCTGGCTCATTCCCCCATCCCTGGCTCGTTCCCCCCAGCCCCGGCTCGTTGCCCCCATCCCTGGCTCACTGGCCCTTCTTCCTCCAGGCTTTCCACCCTGCACCCAGCTCAGACTTCTCTGCTGCTCCTCAAAAGTCAAACCCGGCTCAGCTGTCCCCACACCGAGCTTAGCCAGAGCCTCAGTGGGCTCTCCAGAGCAGGGATTAAGCCCCGAGGTGCTTCCACGAGGATGTTCAGCCCTAAAAACGCGCCCGTGGAGCTCCCCGGCCAAGAAGTGGGGGATGAAGAGAGGAAAGTGCATTTAGCACTCGGGAGAGCGGGTTAGCCCATCACGGGGGTGCTGTGCGGTCCTGCGGGTGGAACACGGAGCCCTCCAGGCCCTGCAGCAGTGGGGAAATCACGGAGGGGCAGCCCGGGGGCTCCTCCAGCTGCAGAGTTATTCGTGGGCTCCTCCCAAAGCGGGGTCACGAACTCTGGTCTGGCTCAGCCCCGATTCCCTCGGCTCCCTCCCCCGGGCCTGGGGAGCTGGATCTGTGTCCTGAGGGACACCCGGGACCCTCACACGCAGCCCCCGGGCACGGCTGGAGCCGATCCACGAGCAGAGCCGGGCGGTCAGAAGTAGAATCGCGCGGAAAGTGCAGACGCGGCGCCTGTGAGTTATTTCTGGGAGCTCTGCTCTTTCTGCTCGCCCTTCCTGAGCTGTCCAGGCCTGGAAGTGCTGCCGGGCCGGGGATGCGAGCCCGCCCCGCCGAGCCCCGCAGGTGCAGAGGGGATTTGGTGTGCTGGAATCACTCAGGAGCAGCGGGGTTTGTGCCGCTCTCCCTCCCGGCCACGGCCCTGGTGTGAGTGCCTCAGCTGCGTTTGATTACCCCGAGAGAAGAACCGGCTCCCCGAGCGCGGAGAGCCACATTAACACTTCCTTTCAGAAAAAAAGGGGGATGTAAAGCAAGGCTGGCAAATGAAACCCAGATTCACACTCCGAGTTCAGGGAGTGGGGCAGATGCTTCCACAAATCCTGCTAAAAAAAGGAATTGGCTTTAATCAGTGGGAGTCAGGAGCGGTCTCTGACCTCAGCTCTGCCCCTGGAGTCACTCCAGGCTCCACCGGCCCCAGTCCTGCCGAGCTCCCGGTCCCTGCTCCCCTCCGGGATCCCTGCAGGGACACCGGCCCTTCTGAGGGAGAGCCCAGCCCAGCCCGAGCGGGGAAGGGAAGGGCTGAATTTCCCTCTGGAATTCCGCGGGGGATAATCGGGACACCGGGATTCCCTCCCAGCCCTACCGAGCTCCCGGTCCCTGCTCCCCTCCGGGATCCCTGCTGGGACACCGGCCCTGCTGAGGGAGAGCCCAGCCCGGCCCGAGGCCTCCCTCGGGAAAGGAAGGGCTGAATTTCCCTCTGGGAATCACCGGGATTCCCTCCCAGCCCTGGGGGGTGGGGAGCAGCTGCCTCTGGGCCAGGGGATCCATCTCAGCTGGATGTTCCCATGGATTTGGGGTGGCCAAGGGGACCCTGACAGCTCCGCTGAGTCCCAAAACTCTCTGGTCCCTCTCCAAGAACGCTGACCATGGGAAGCCCCTGCCCTTCCCAGACAGGCTGAGAGAGATTTGGGGCCGAGAAGCCCCTGCCCTTCCCAGACAGACTGAGGGGGATTTGGGGCCGAGAAGCCCCTGCCCTTCCCAGACAGGCTGAGAGAGATTTGGGGCCGAGAAGCCCCTGCCCTTCCCAGACAGACTGAGGGGGATTTGGGACCGAGAAGCCCCTGCCCTTCCCGGACAGACTGAGGGGGATTTGGGGCCGAGCTCCCTGAACTCAGGCACGTTCAGCCGAGGGCAGATCCCATTTTCCTCAGCCCAGGACAGGAAAGTGTTTGGAATATCAAGAGGGAACCGGGGGTTCCCATTCCCTCCTTCCACCCAGCACAGCAAACCCTGCTCTCCTGGTTCCCTGACTTCTTCTTCCAGCTGCAGAAACTCATTTTCCAGGCCACTTTTGAACTCTGGATCCCCTCCTCAAGAATGCAAAGTCCTTCTCCCTTTCCTCTCTGACCTTGCTGCCTTCTAATTTATTACTTCTTGGTGCATTATCATCACTAACTAAAAATCAATACTCGCTCCACATCTGCCAGGGTTTATCTGCAGGGGGATCTGCTGCCTGTCCATCAGCGGGACTGACAGCGGGACCATCCCCTTCCCTCCCTCTCGTCCCCGTCCTCTCCCTTTCCCCTTTCCCCTGGCCCAAACCCATCCCGTGGGCTCGCACTCGGGGCCGAGTCAACGCCAGCCACGGGGCCGGCAGCCTTCGGCCTCATCCCTTGTCTTTCCCGAGGTCACCTCTGTGGTGGGGACGGGTGGGGAGAGGTCCTGGAGCATCGGGGAGCCCGAGGTTGGTGCACAAAGACCCTCGTGGATGAAAGCAGCAGCTCCCCCTCACCTCCTGCTGCCGCCTCCTCCCTCCCCACCCTCCTCGGCAGCTCCCCCCGCTCCCCCGGGACGTTTCATCGCTCTCTCCCCTACTATAAAAGGAGGGGAGTTAAAAAAATGTAATTAATTCCCTCCATTTCTGAGCTGGCCCTCAGGGCCTCTGGCCGTGGAAGCTGCAGCGGGGAAATGTGCACCCTTTATGATAAAGGGAGGCGGCTTTGGGGAGGGAAGCGCAATCAGGACCTTCCCGCTGGGCAATCAGGATCCCGCTTCTGGGGGGGCTCAGGGGGCTACAGGGCACCCGAGTGATGGGGACAGATAAGAGAGGGACAAGGGGAGGGCAGCACCTGAGTTTGGTGGCCGGGCCTTGCCCTGGCACAGCCAGTGGCTGCTCCTCAGTGACTCCTGAGAACCATGGGGCATCCTTGGAGTGACCACAGCTCTGTCCCCATGGGACATCCCCAGAGTGACCACAGCTCCTTCCCCACGGGACATCCCTGAAGTGACCACAGCTCCTTCCCATGGGACGTCCCTGGAGTGACCACAGCTCTGTCCCGACGGGACACGCCCAGAGTGACCACAGCTCCTTCCCTACAACATCCCCAGAGTGACCACGGCTCCTTCCCATGGGACATCCCTGGAGTGACCATGGCTCCATCCCCATGGGACATCTCTGGAGTGAACACAGCTCCTGCCCTAAAACATCCCCAGAGTGACCACAGCTCCTTCCCATGGGACATCCCTGGAGTGACCACGGCTCCTGCCCTTCCCTTGAAGCTCCCCAGGATCCTCAGGTGACCCCTGTCAACTCCTGGACACAGTGGGGACACATCCAGGGACATCCACGGACACACCCAGGGACACACCCAGAGACGTCCAGGGACACACCCAGGGATACCCATGGACACACCCAGGGACACATTGAGGAACATTCAAGGACATCCAGGGACACACCCAGCAACATCGAGAGACACACCCAGGGACATCCATGGACACACCCAGGGACACATCCAGGGACATCCATGGGCCCACCCAGAGACACTCAGGGACATCCTGGGCAGGGGCTCCTGGCAGCACTGGAATGGGGAGAGTTCCCCGTCTGGAAAACGCTGCCAATGGGATCCCTTGGACTTTTTGATGCCACACCAGGCAAGAAGGGCCGGGGAATTCCCTGCTGGGGAGGCTGAAATCTGCCTGGCTTTCAGCTTCTGGGTGTTCCCACTTCCCTTTCCCGGGCATGGAAAATGTTCCTGCTGGGAAACCCCGCTGGACCTCCGGGATTTACCTGGGACAAAGCTGTCCCAGTTCCCCCAGGGGGGAGCTCCGTCCCTGCCACCCCTGGCTGCTCCTGCTCCTCTCCAGGTCGTGCCCTGCCCTCCCAGACGGTTTTGGGGAGACCCAGCTCCATCTTTCCCATCTTTCTCTCTCACCCTGCTCCTGGCAGAAGGAAAAACCCTTCCCCACATTAATGCTTTTTGATCTCTGTGGATTCATTTCCACTTGGTGGGAAGAGGAAGAGTCGATTATTCCACACATACATTAAATGGGAACAAAATGAAGAGGTGACTGTAGGACGGCTGAAAGCCGAAGAAAGAGTTAGGAGGAGATAAATACACTTTCCCCAAAGATCTCCACTTGAAAGGAGGATAAATATATGCAAATATGCCCCTAGGTAGGACTAAAATGACTTGTGTAGCAATCACTAACACTGCACTCACAAAACCAAGCAATTAATTTCGAATATTTTCTAAATCACCGCAGCCAGCTGAGCTGGATCCCAGCATTCCAAACCAAGCACCTATTAAATTTGCTTGGCAGGTCCAGAGGGTGCTTCACCCTTCCTGCACCTGGAAAATCCCTGATCCGGGTCACTGCAGCTCCCTGCACGCAGTGGCACTGCCAGGAAGCTTTTGGAGTTCTGTGGTGGGGTTTGGTGGGCAGGGGATGCTCCTGAGGACCCTGGAGGTGCTGCCCAGAGATTCCTCAGCCTCCCTCCGGGGCGACCTCGCTGACCTCGAGCTCAGCCCTGGCTCTCTCAGGGGTAACTGAGGCCGTGATCGAAGCCTCCACCTGGATTTTGGGGGGATTCAAGGCTGACAGAGCCGGGGCTGCTCCCTGGCCTCGGTCCCCTGGGTGTTCATCCCTTCTCCAGGAGCTGAGGGAACGAGGAGCCCCCAGAACCTGATACAGACAGGCTCCAAGGCTGCTGCTGGGGAGCTGCAAAATCCCAATTTCCTACCCTAAACCTCAGCTGGAAAACATGCAGAGCTGGGAGCAGAAATCGTGCCTGAACCCTGCATTCCCTGCACCCCCAGGACATGGCACCAGAGCCCTCCAGAGCCGTCCTCAACAGCAACCAACCAACCCAGGAACGGCACTGGCGCCTTCCGCGGCTCCCAGCACCCCAGGGACGCTCCGGTGCCGCGGGGAAGGGCCCTGGGACACAGAGGTGACATGGAGATGAGCGCCTGTGCCCTCCAACGGCCCCGCTCCGCCGGATGGATGGGAAGCGCCAACACCAACGATGGAGAGGGCTCGGGGAGGTGCCGGGGTGGGATGGAGCCAGGGATGCGATGGAGCCACGGGGGCTGCGCCAGGGAGGAGGAAGAGGAGGAGGAGGTGGAGCGGGGGGAGGCGGTGGGAGGTTGTTACCTGGTTGTTCAGGGCTATGGTGAGGTTCCAGCGGGAGCACTGCATCTTGTTTTGGGCACCCTGCTTCTGTAGGGATGTACAAATCACAGACAAGGTCTGAGGAAAAGGCTCTAAGCTACGCGGAAAGGGCGGGAAGGGCTCGGCCCGAGGGGACGAGGAGCGGCTTCGGCACGGGTGCTCCGGGGATCCCACAGGGGAATTGGAAGCCGCGGGGATCCCATGGGGGAATCGGGAGCCGCGGGGATCCCACAGGGGAATCGGGAGCATCATGGAGTCAAACATCCACCGAGTGCTTGGGGAAATCCCGCGGGAGAAGCGGGACTGGGAGGGGAAGTGCAGGAATTATGTTAAAAGCTGTTTGATCTGGGAACACGGGCCAAGGTCTCTGACTTGGGACACCAAACTCTGCTTGGAAACACAGGCCATGGTCCCTGGCTTGGGAACACCAACTCTGCTCTAGGACATCAAACTCTGCTTGGAAACACAGGCCAAGGTCCCTGGCTTGGGACACCAAACTCTGCTCTAGGACACCAAACTCCGCTTGGAAACACGGGCCATAGTCCCTGGCTTGGGACACCAAACTCTGCTCTAGAACACCAAACTCTGCTTTGGGACACCAAACGCTGCTCTAGGATGCCAAATTCCTCTCTAGAACACCAAACTCTGCTTTGGGACACCAAACTCTGCTCTAGGATGCCAAATTCCTCTCTAGGACACCAAACTCTGCTTTGGGATACCAAACGTTGCTCACAAGCACGAGCCATTGTCTCAGTCTTTGGGACACCAAACTCTGC
Source organism: Irena cyanogastra (assembly GCA_013397155.1). Taxonomy (NCBI): domain Eukaryota; kingdom Metazoa; phylum Chordata; class Aves; order Passeriformes; family Irenidae; genus Irena; species Irena cyanogastra. The sequence continues at coordinate 114,921 of VWZV01017441.1, read as the reverse complement.
TTTGGGACACCAAATTCTGCTTTTAAACATGAGTCACAGTCCCTGGCTTTGGGACACCAAACTCTGCTCTAGGACACCAAAATCTGCTTTGGGACACTAAATTCCACTTGGAAACATGAGCCATTGTCCCTGGCTTTGGGACACCAACCTCTGCTCTGGGACATCAACCTCTGCTTTGGGACACCAAATTCTGCTTTTAAACATGAGTCACAGTCCCTGGCTTTGGGACACCAAACTCTGCTCTGGGACACCAACCTCTACTGTTCCCTGCAGAAAAGCAGGAAGCCAAGGCTTGGCCAGGCTGGATCACCAGGGAGGAAACACAAAGATGTTTTATGAAGTGGGGGCTGGGGGAGGCCAGCGAGGTGCCAAGTTATGGACATGGGTTTCAGTGACCAGGCACCACTGGGAGAGAGGAGCTCCCCCCTTCCAGGGCTGGGAGAGGCTCGAGGCTCGAGGCCAGCGAGCACCTGGCCACCCCAAACTCTCACAGGGCTCTGATTTCCAGGTGCTGCTGAGCAGGCAGCTCCCCTCGGGGAAGGGGCGGTTTGTGCTTCACCACCCAACAACGCCGTGGTTTGGCTCGCGGTACATCAGCACTGAGCGTTTTCCCTGATTTCACTGGGATTCTGAGACATTTTGTAGAGAAATCCCAGGATCCAGCCTGGGCTGCCCCGATGTGCTGCTCAGCCAGCAGAGCTGCCCCAGCCTCCTGACTTTGGAGTCACCACAGGCAAGCTCCATCCTGGTGCTGCTTCCATCCTCTGGGAATTTAATATCACATTTCTCCGTGAATATTTCGGAAGGGAGAGCCTCGGTGGGAAAATCCCCCTGGTGGAAGAGGAAGCGTCTCTGGGACGCTTCACCCTGAGTATCCGGGGCAGGAACACCAATCCCTGCTCCTGGAGTTTTGGGACAAAGTCACCTGGGAGAGAAAGCAGGAAGGCAGAACCATGGAAAACTGGAATTCCCAAACACTTTTAGGCCAATGGAAGGACTCGGGATAGATTTGGGGTTGGAAATGGGTCGGGCTTGTGGCTTTTGTTCCGCATTTTTGAGTCCATTTTGGGTAAGCTCAGACCCGCTGGGGGCAAGTGGAGAGGGAGAAGCTCTGGGGGCTTGGTGAGGGATACAAAACGCCAAGGAAGGAACAAACACACCCCAAGGTTCCCCATAAAACAGCCTGAAACCTGTGGCTGTGCTGTCAGAGCAGCACCGAGGGGACCCCACGGGTCTCAGCAAATCCCAGATGCTTTAGGAACTTCTCTTATTCCTCTGACAAAGCCAGACCCAAATCCACGGCAAGCTCTCCTCTTCGCCTCCTCCCTCCTCCCTCCTCTCCCTCGCTCCGTTCCCGTTCCCGATCCCGGCAGTGCCGCTGTCCCCGCAGCCCCCGGGCCCCGCCGATGGAGCGCGGTGCTCCAGAGGAGATTCCCGGGATGCTCGGAGCTCGCTCCGGGCCCCGCGCGCCCGCTTGTCCCGGGGAGTGCGGGAGAGCCGCTGTCAGCACCACGACGAATCCCCCGCGGGCCCCAGCGCCCGGCCCGGGCAAGGCTGCTCCGTGCGCTGATAGCCCCGTGGGCTGATAGCCCCGTGAGGTGATAGCCCCGTGGGCTGATAGCCCCGTGAGCTGATTGATAGTCTCGTGTGCCGATAGCCCCGGCCCTATCCTGGGCTCCGCAAGCTGATAGTGACGCCTCAGGATTTGAGATTTTATATTTTTCATCTATTCATAACCCTGCAGTTCTGTAGTGTAGAACTCTGAACTCCACATTCAGTGTCAGCTGCCGTTCTCCCATTCTGGTCAGACACAGCAATTCCTCTCCAGGCCTGGCAATCGAGGACACCTCACTGCCTCAGGCCCGAGAAATTAAACAAAAGGGAACTGGGGGGGAGCAGACTTGGGGTAAATGACTTCATTACCTGAAACTGTAATTGAAGGATTAACCCCCAATATGCAAATGGACCAAAGTTACAGAAGTGTGAAAGCCTGTGACCCGTGGTCCATTTTTGGGTGTAGCCCCTGGAAAGCTTTGTCTGCCTGAGATGTACCTGAGGGCCCTTCAGTAAATGCAAGCGCTTTTTATTCCCGAAATTTTATCTGGCCTCTGTTTTTAGGTAGCCCCAAAAGGCATCAATAGCCCCAGCCCTGCCTCGGGCTCCTCTGTGCCTCCCCCGCTTTCTCTGATCTATCGAGGGCTGTAATCAGTTAAGCCTGGCTTAAGCGCGGTGTAAGAGACACCCGCTCAGCCCGGCCGCTGCCCGCGGGGCTCCCAGCGCCGGCCGGGAGAGGTCACGGAGCTGAAATCGCGCTGGAGCACGGCAAGTGCAGTGCTGGCCGAGCTCCGAGCAGCCCCAGCTGGCCACGGAACGGGAAAAGGAGAGGCTGAGCTCCCTGCTCGCTCCCTGTCCCGATTCCCGGTGTTGTTTGAGGGGAGGGTTTCTCTTCCCAGCCCGCCCCAAAGGCTGAGCAGGATCCCGAGGGATCCCGGCAGTGCCTCGGCCCCGGTTGGGTTTTCTGGGGCTGCCACAGCGGGGGGAATTTTTAAAGTGAGGGCCTCTTTTTCCTTCATCCCAAAGAAAATCCCAGCTCCCGAATCCTAGGAAATTCCTTTCGCTTCCCCTCCGGAGCCCTCTCTGCTGCTGGGGGGCACCGCGGGGTTCCAGGAGCTGCTGGCTAGCACCAAACTCGGCTCTCCAAACCCTGCCGGCAATCCGGGAGTCGGGGACACGGGAGCTGCACCCGCCGCGGAGCGGAGCCTGGTGGATGCAGCGGGAAAGGGCGGGGAGGGAAGCGGGATCCGCGCTGAAACCCGGGATAAAGGAGCACCTGGAGCGCCCAGGCTTTTCCCTCCTTTCCAGGCAGGGCCGTTCCCGGGGATGCTCCAGGGAAAAGGAGCCCTTTGTGTTCCCCGTTCGCCGCCTCCGCGCTGCCCCCGCCGTGCCGGATCCCAACTGCCCCGATTCCGTCCTGCGCTTCCCGGAGAGGAGCCCGGGGACACCCGGGCGGCCGAGGGGACCCCTGGGCACCACAGGCACCGCCCGAGGCTGTTTCTGAAATCCCAGAGCTCATTCCTGCCCCTCAGATGGGAGAAACCCGGCAGGATTCGCTGCCCTCACCCCAAATTCTACCTGGCCCTAACGCTAAACTCCGGGGTCCGAACGCGCCCGTCTGAGCGGGCACTGCCCCACCGGGAACTGCGGCGGTGCGAATAAAACCCGACAGGATTGATTAGAAGCGGCGCGGGCACACAAAGAGCGGAACAAAATCTTTCCCCGGCAGCGCTAAGACAGGCCCGGGGGAGCGGGTTTAGATCCTATCCCTCCCCGAGCCCCGAGCCCTCCAGAAGCCGCTGGGATGGAGTTTTCCTGCCGACTTCGAGGTGCCTACTTAAGCAGGGGATGAGATTAATCCCTCCCCGGGTATCTCGGCTCTGCCGTACCTGGGCTGGCAGCGCAAAGCTCGCTGAGTTCCCGGTGATTATTTATTTGTGTGCTCATCACAAACCGGGGAAGCCTTGCAACAGCAAGCGGGGAAAGGCTCCCGGGTTAACGCCTCACTCGCCGCCCTTCCCGCTCCTTCGCGGGCACAATTTGAGGTTTTGGCCACCTCTGAAGGTGCTCCGAATTAAAATGTCTTTTAGAATGACAAAGCGAAGCCACCACGAAGCGATCTGGATCATCAGAGCAACAAAATGCCTATTTTTAAACCTTCTTTTTTTTTTTTTCCTCACGGGCGCCATCGATGGCCTCGAACCCGGGGATGTTTTTGAGGGGGAGAAGATGCCCCGGTGGAAGGCGGCGGCTGCAGGCAGAGCCGCGCCTGTGCCACGGCGCTGCCTCGCTGAAATCGAACCTTTCCCAAGGAAAACAGCCCCGCGTCCGCGGGCGGGATCCGCAGCGCGCACCCGCGAGAACTTCATTCCTTAACCCCGCAAGTCCCGGCCGAGCCGCCGGATTTTTATGAGGATATCTTGGCCCAAAACCTGCAAAAACTGGTAAATCCCCGCTCTGCGCCCGTCCCGGGGGCGGGAGCGCGGCTGCCGCTCCCTCGGCGGCTCGAGCGGAGTTTTGGAGGCATCTCCTGCCGCAGAAGTTTAAAAGCACACAAGGCTCTGCTGATCCCGAGATAAACGCTGGAAAAGGGATTAGAGATACTTAGCGGAGGAGAGGGAAGACTCAGGAAGGGCCGATCATTTTAAAGATATGACTATTTAAAGATAATGATTGCATAAATTTAATTAATGCGTTTTCATGCCGCAAATGGCCGTTTTGTAATTAATGTATCTGGCCTCGCTAAGCATGGGAGATCACATCTCCCGCCCCCTCCCCTCGCGAGCCCCCCTCCGCCTCCCGCCTAATGAAAGACAGAGAGCAGATGACAGAAACAATTTGTCAGCCCGCGCGGGTGTCAGATGCCTAATTGGTTGCGCTGAGTTAGTGGGAAGCGAAGGGGGAGAGGGTCGGGGCCGGGGGGGCTCTTCCCTCTCTTTATCCCGAGCTCCGGGCCGGGTGTCCGCGCCGGGGCCGGGGGGAGCGAGGGCCCGAAGTGTTTGGTGTTAATTGATGGCGATCAGGACACAGATTGGCTGTGGCAGGCGCTGGGCAGTGACAAGCGGGGGACACCCGCGCACAGCTGGCCCACGTCACCGNTGTCACCGCTGCCGCCAGAGGGGACAGCGAACGCGCTCCTGGCCCGGCTGCTCGCTCCCGTCCTGATCCCACATCTCATCCCGCTCCCGTCCCGATCCCAGATCCCATCCCGGTCCCAGATCCCATCCCGGTCCCAGATCCCATCCCGTTCTCATCCTGATCCCAGATCCCATCCCCCTCCCATCCTGATCCCATCCCGCTCCCACCCCCTCCTGTCCCGCTCCCATCCTAATCCCAGATCTCATCCAGATCCCAGATCCCATCCAGATCCCATCCCGCTCCCAATCCCATCCCGTTCCCAGCTCTGCTCCCACCCTCCGGCTCAGCGAGGAACCGGGACCTCGGCAGGGGTTTGGGGCTCTGGGGAAAACCTGAACCCCCAAAACCAGAGCCCAGCCCGGGTTTTATCTGCCCTGAGCCCTGTCGGGGAAAATCTCCGTGTCCCGCCTGCTCCTGTCCCTGCCTCACTACGAGCCAGTCTTAAACCCGAGATTAAGGCAGGGCGGAGTTACTGTAAGGACCAGCTGCTGGCGGCGCTTTGCGGGTACCTTTGCACAACGTTTGGGACTCCGGGAAGAGCTGAACCCCAAAAACCAGAGCCCAGCCCGGGTTTTACCTGCCCCAAGCCCTGCCAGCCTTTGCACCTGAGAGATCCTGGGGAAATCTCCGTGTCCCGTCTGCTCCAGTCCCTGCCTCGCTACGAGCCGGCCTAAAACCCGAGATTAAGGCAGAGCGGAGTTAATGTATGGACCAGCTGCTGCCGGGGCTTTGCGGATGCCCGCGGGTCAGCGGCAGTAAAGCCCCGCCTGATTAATTCTGCCCTGGTCATTATGCGGAGGAGAAAAACCTCCTGTCCACACACAAAAAAAGAAAAAACCTCCTGTCCACACACAAAAAAAGGAAAAACCTCCTGTCCACACACAAAAAGGAAAAACCTCCTGTCCACACACACACAAAAAAAGAATCTGGAGCTTCTGGAGGGGGAGCGAGCCCAAGCCCCGGCAGGACAGAGCACATGCAGTCCCAAGTTCCGCCAGGAGCAGGAATCGGCCTCGTTTCTGGAACGTTCTGCCACTTCCCGGGGCTCTGAGCTGATCCAAGCACTCATCACCCGCAGCAGGCGTGGCAGGGCTCAGCTCGCCCCTTCCCCCGAGAAACCAGCCCAGCAAGGCCAAGACTCGAGCCCAAAAAAGGCCAAAACTCGAGCCTGGGAAGGCCAAAACTCAAGTCCAATGAAAGATAAAACTCGAGACCAAGGAAGGCTAAAACTCGAGACCATGGCCAAGATTTGAGCCCAAGAAAGGCTAAAACTCAAGCCTGATAAAAGCTAAAACTCAAGTCGAAAAACTGTAAAACTTGAGCCCAAGAAAGGCCAAAACTTGACCCAAATAAAAGCTAAAACCTGAGCTCAAGAAAGGCTGAAGCGCGAGCCCAAGAAAGGCCAAAACTTGAGCCCAGGGAAGGCCAAAACCCAAGCCCTAAAAAGGTAAAACTCTAGCCCAAAAAAAGGCCAAAACTAGAGTAAAAAAACCCATAAAAACTTGGGCCCAAGAAAGGCCAAAACTCAAGTCCAAAAAAGATAAAACTCCAGCCCAAAAAAGGTTAAACTTGAGCCCAAGAAAGGCTAAAACTCAAGCCGGCACTGGGGTTTGTCAGGGAGCAGGAATTTGAGATCCCCAATGCTGACAGGCTCGTTCCAGCCAGCCTTGGGATAAGCCAAGCCTAGCAACGAGAACTTCAGACCACGGCGTGGTTTGGGGTCTCTCTGGGCCCATCCCTGGGAGGTGTAAGGGAGTTTGATAAGGTCTGATAAGGTCTGATAAGGTTTGATAAGGTCTGATAAGGTTTTACCAGCTTTGTTTCAGTGCCACACACAGGAATGGGGCGGGGACGAGGAGCTGAGAAATGAAAATGTGGAATTTCCACGCTGGGCCCTGATTTAAACCCAGCAGCTCCTGCTTTAAAGCCCAGCTCCTCCTGGGAAAGGTTGACAAAGGGTCAGCAGGTGACGGATAAACGCGGAGGGAAGGATAAACAGCATTTTCTTCCAGAGGGAAAAACCCTTTCCATCGGCATCCATGGCAATGGGAAAGGGGAGGGATTCGAGCACAAACACGATGCTGCAGGCAGAGGCCAAAAGGAGGAAAATTCGGGGCAGAGCAGGAGGAAATTAACGATCCACTCGGAGAGTTTCTGGTCTGAGTGACCTCGTTTTGCTGTTCCCAGCACCCAGAGCCATCCCAGCTGTCCCTTTTCCTTTGGGACAAGGTTACAGGTGCACGGGACAGGGTGACAGGGCCCCACTGCTGTTTATCTGTGTCACAAAGAGCAGCAAACCCCCCAAAGCCGCCGGATATTTCACATCTGGGGCCTGACCTCCTCCCCTCAGGCCTGCCTGTGCCCTTCCCAAGGAAGCAAATCCAGAAGAAAAGAGGGAGAAAGCCCCGGCTTCCTGAATCTTTCCCTGCAAAGGCAAGAGAGCAGAAGCCAAGTCTGGTCCAACCCTAAGAATGACAAAAAAACAGGGCTGAAAGAGCTGTAGGTGAAACGGATGATCATTAAAATCCCTTCCAAAAACCCAGCAGGCACAAGCTCTGAGGAAAACCCAGAATTTATGGGATTTTCTCCTTCCAAGAACAGCCCTGACATGCCTTGGCGTGGTCACCCACTCCTGATCCTGAATTCTCCCTCCTGGCCCTTGAGGGAGCGGGAATGGGGAATCCTGGGGTGGAGGAGGAAGGAGAGAGGAGGAAGGAGAGAGGAGGGAGGAGGGAGGAGGTTTATTGTGCACCAAAGAGCTGCTGAAGCATCCCAAATCCCCTCTCAGCTGCTGAAGGATCCCAAATTCCCCCCAGCTGATGAAGGATCCCAAATTCCTCCTCAGCTGCTGAAGGATCCCAAATCCCCTCTCAGCTGCTGAAGGATCCCAAATCCCCCCCGGCTGCTGAAGGATCCCAAATCCCCTCTCAGCTGCCGAAGGATCCCAAATCCCCCTCTGGCTGAGGGGCAGAGCTGGGCTGGGCTGTGCCCGTCACGTCCCTGCCGCCGCGTGGCAAACAAGTCCTGATGCACAACTGGGGTTTATTAAACGACATCCAACAACTGTCTCGTTAAATCAGGGCCACGGCGCGGGCCGAAGTCTTAATTCGAAGTGTCACCACCCATCGGAGTCAGGCGGCTCGGGCAGGGCAGAGAAGGGGAAACGGGGCTGTGGAAGTCGGAGCGGCCGCAGCTCCGCGCCCAGTTTTGGGGCGGGAGGTGATGTTTGTGCTGCTGGGGCCCGAGGTTGGAACAATCTTTGTTCTGCGTTCGCTTTCCCAGGGTCCCCGCCATGAACGCTCGAGCACCTTTGGGATGTTTGAGATGCAGCGGAGGCCGAGGCCGAGATTGCCTGGCAATTGAAAACGCGGCCAGCGGTAAATTCGGTTTGTTCGCGCTGGGAGCGCTCCGGCTGCCGGGCAGGGGCGGCGGGGGCCGGGCGGGGGCGGGAGCCGCTCCCCGCGCCCCGGCCCAAATTAAATTTCAAAGTTTAATGAGTTGCGAAGGGCGCGGGATTAAAGCAGCGCGGCGCCCGCAGCGGAGCGGTGCCGGGAGGAGGGAGCGGGAGAGAGAGGCGGCGGAAAAATCCCACCCAGCCCCGAACGTCAGGGAACAGAGCGAGTGAAAAATGTCAGGGCAAATTGCTCTTGACAGTGTTAATATCTGCACCTCATAGCAATAATTACATGTAAATAAATAGTGAAATAGCTCTCAGCTGGAGGCTGCGCTCCGCGCGCAGATGCCACTCACAGCCAGCTGGGGACCTTTCGCTCCTCCGCGGCCGCGTCCCCCCTCCCTCCCTCCTTCCCTCCCTCTTCTCTCCTTCCCTCCCTCCCTCTCCGGTTTCAGCCGTGCCAGAGCCGCCAGAGCGAGCGCTGCCGGCCGCAGCTCTGAGCTCAGCCCGCTCCCAGTGCCCCTTCCCTCCCCGAATCCTGGGATAACGGCGCTGCTGCAGCCGCTGGCCAGGGAAAAGTGGCTTTGCCGCATCCCCCGGCCAGGGGAAGCTCGGGATGGGGATGATGGGGATGGGGATGATGGGGATGGGATGATGGGGATGATGGGGATGATGGGGATGATGGGGATGATGGGCATGATGGGGATGATGGGGATGATGGGGATGGGGTTGGCGCAGCCACCTCCCCTCTCTGTGGGCTCCCGGGAATGCCAGGAGGGCCGGAGCCGCCCCGGCCCTGGTTCTGCGCTCCTGGGATCGCCAAGCCTGGCTCTGATTCCGAAGGAGGTCAGGAATGCTGGGGTGGGCAGCGGGAGGCAGCAAGAGGCCTCATTTCCCCAAGAAACACGTCCCAGGGCATCCCCGGGGATTCAGCTTCCCCTCCTTGTGCAGCCCGAAATCACCTCCACAGCCCCCGGCCCTGCCGAGGGGTCCCTGCAGAGCTGCCTGGCCATGAGGGGACAGGGCCACATTCCTGCCCACTCCCGGCCCTCCCGGCAGGCTGGAAAAACCAGGAATGATGAGAGAAGGAGGAGATCAGGGGCTGCTCCCCGTCAGTGCCGGGAGGAGCCCGAGCTGCAGGAAGGTGACAACGGGAACAAAGAGAGCAGTGCCACCACCACCTGTGGGGTCCCTGCCAGGAAAGCCATGGATGCTGAGGCCAGGGTGGAACAGGAGATGAGATAAAGATGGGAAGGGAGGGATGGAGCAGGAGATGGAATAAGAGCTGGGAAGGGAGGGATGGAGCAGGAGACAGGATAAGAGCTGGGAAGGGAGGGATGGAGCAGGAGATGGGATAAGAGCTGGGAAGGGAGGGATGGAGCAGGAGATGGAATAAGAGCTGGGAAGGGAGGGATGGAGCAGGAGATGGGATAAGAGCTGGGAAGGGGGGGATGGAGCAGGAGATGGAATAAGAGCTGGGAAGGGAGGGATGGAACAGGAGATGGGACAAGATGGGATAAGAGGTGGGATGAGATGGGATAAGAGCTGGGAAGAGCCCCCGGGCAGGATCAGCAGGATCACCTTTGTTCCAGGCCATCCCCTGAGCTGGACAGCGAGAGGCGAGGGGCACGCCTGGCTCCTGATCCTTGTGAGAGACAGTCCCTGTCACTGTCCCTGGCACTGGCACTGTCCACTGTCACTATCCCTGGCACTGTCACTGTCTCCAAGCTCCTGGCAGCTCCAAGTGGAGAATTCCCATGATTTCTGTGGATTGGGCTGACATGTCCCAAGGCCTGAGGGTCCCCGAGGGGGGAGGGGCAGGGAGAGCTCCCAAGGACTGGGAGCAAACACTGCCTGCAGAAAGGTGGAACTGAAGGCTCCGGCAGGGAAGGGTTTGGGCAGTTTGGGGCCAGCCCAGGCCCTCGGCACAGCCTCAGGGCTCCAGCCTCACATTTAAACGGGATCAAATCCCTGTGCCTCCGTTCCTGGCCGGGAATCACAACCTTCCCCCACTGAGGAGAAACATCCCGGGGGAGGAGATCCTTGGCCATGACAGAGAAAGGTTTGGAGAGAGTCAAGGTTTCATTTCAGCCCCACCCTCCTCCTTTTGGACAAATCCTCCCACTGCACCCTCAGTCCCAGCCCCACAGCCCAGGTGTGACTGGGAGCTGCAGGTTCTAACTGGGAGATGTGGGGCTCTGGGAGCTCTGGGGCTCTGACTGGGAGCTGTAAGGTCTGACTAGGGGATGTGGGGCTCTGACTGGGAGCTCTGGGCTCTGACTGGGGGATGTGGGGCTCTGACTGGGAGCTCTGGGGCTCTGCTGCCATCCCCCAGAGCTGAGGGTTATTCCTAAACACATCTGGCTGTTATTCCCAAACAGTCCAAAGGTGTTCTGCCACACCAAGCCCTGCTCAGCAGCCACACCCCGACCCCAATCCCGCAGGAGGGA
>VWZV01017441.1:89735-103540 GCA_013397155.1 Irena cyanogastra | reverse complement strand
AGATCCCCAGGAGAGATTCTGTCAGATAGCAGCTTTTATTTTGCTGGCAGTTTTTTTGCCCCCCCCCCTCCCCCTCTTCCCATATAACCCAAACACTGAGGCTGGGAGATGCTGGGAGCTGATATGAGATCCACGGAAATTGGCGCTGTTTGAATAAGCAGGAGATGCAGCCGGGCGAAATTTTAATAAGTTGATTTTTTTTCTTTTTAACATAAATGTTCAGGCATTGGCTGCTTCCCTCCAGCCTCGGCACTGCTCAGGAGGCTGCAGCACCTCTGAGCACCCTGGATTTGTCCTTCCCTGCTCCTCGGGGTGTCCTGGAGCCTTTTGGGGGTTTTAATCTCCACATTCCTGCGGGGGGATCCACCCTGGTAAGGGGAAGGGGAAAATCCCCCGGGGTCTGCAGGGCTGGAGCTGGAGGTGAGGCACAGGAGTGCCCTGAGCAGGAAATCGCCTCCCCTGCCTCTCCTGAGCTCCAGCACCGCCGCAGCACCCGGAGTAACCGGGATTTCCCTCCCCTCTGGAACCTCCTCGGGAATTCCCCCGGCGGGGACGAGCAGAGATGTCCTGGGGAGAAATCGGCGGGATTTGGACACTGCTATGGACCAGAGCGGGGATTTCTGGCATTTCAGAGTGTGAAAAAGGAGGTGAGAGAGAGGCAAAGAACTCCCGAGGCTTGGACTCCACAGATGTGTCCAGAAAGACAATGTCCAGAAAGACAAAAAAAACCCCAAATCTCCCCACGGGCCGAGGCAGCACCACGGGGATTCAGTTTTCCTGGGCTCAGACTCGTTCTCCAGGGCTCTCTGGGGGTCTCAGGGGCTCTCTGGGGCTCTCTGGGCGTCTCTGGGTGTCCCTGGGACTCTCTGGGGNGTCTCTGGGGCTCTCTGGAGGTCTCAGGGCGTCTCTGGGGGTCTCTGGGTGTCCCTGGGGGTCTCTGGGGCTCTCTGGGGGTCTCTGGGTGTCCCTGGGGGTCTCTGGGGGTCTCTGGATGTCCCTGGGGCTCTCTGGAGGTCTCAGGGGGTCTCTGAGGCTCTCTGGGGGTCCCCGGCGGTCCCTGGGGGTCTCTGGCTGCAGCCCCCACTCAGAGTCCCCGTGGGAGGGGCTGAGTTAAGATTTGGTGACATTCTCTCTTTGTCACCTCTAAGTGACCACGCTCTGAGAGGGACAATCCCCAGGGACAATCCCCAGGGACAATCCCCAGGGACAATGCCCAGGGACAATGCCCGGGGGCAATCCCTGCCACCCCAGGCCACCAAACGCACGCCCAGGAGCCCGCCCAGGCTCAGGGTGCCCATGGCAGCAGCAGCGAGCCCATCAGAGCCCCCCGGACCCCAAATCCTCCTTTTCCGGGGGCTCAGCCGGACATCGGCACCTCTGGGGACCGGCAGGGGGACACGGTCAGCTCGGAGCGGCCGAGCTGGGAGAACTGGGAGCTCGGGGGGCCTCTGGCCGTGCCTGCCAGTCCGGCACCCCCACGGGGAAGTTTTGCCGAGTGCGGGAGGCGGAACCCTCGGGTGTACCCGGACGGACAGAACCCCCACATTCCCGCAGTTCCCCCCCGATCTGGGCTGGATCGGGGCGGGGCCGCGTCCCGGGAGCCCGGGAGCTTTTAGGGGAGCTGGGAATTAATCAAGAGGCGCCCACCTGTCAGGCTGGTATCTGGAACTAAACGGAAACACTCGCTGGGCCCTGACCTCCCGCCCCCCGGCGGGCTCGGGGAAAGCTCCCGCAGCCCCGTGAGCCCGGCAGAAGGGAGCGGAGCCACCGGGGCTGCCCCGGAGCCGTGGGGCACGAGGGGCTGGGGCTGCTGCAGGGGCTGCAGGAAGGGCTGGGGCTGCTGCAGGGGCTGCAGGGGCTGCTGGAAGGGCTGGGGCTGCTGCAGGGGCTGCAGGAGGGGCTGCAGAGGCTGCAGGGGCTGCAGGAGGGGCTGCAGAGGNGCTGCAGGAGGGGCTGCAGGAGCTGCAGGAGAGGCTGGGGCTGCAGAGGCTGCAGGAGAGGCTGGGGCTGCAGGGGCTGCAGGAGAAGCTGGGGCTACAGGAGAGGCTGGGGCTGCAGGAGGGGCTGCAGGGGCTGCAGGAAGGACTGGGGCTGCTGGAAGGGCTGGGGCTGCAGGAGGGGCTGGCAGAGCAGCAGTGACCCCGGCGGGGATGTGCTGGGGACAGCAAGGTTGGAGCTGCCCGGGGTTGGGCTCGGGGGCAGGAACAGCCTGGGCAGCAAAAGCCATCGGGGATTTTAGAGCCAACCCCCCCCGGAGCTCCCCTGTGCGGGGTTTGGGGGTGTTTGAGCCCTCCCCCAGGCCGGCACAGCCCTGAGGGTAATTCAGCCTCTCCTGTGAGGTTTGGGGGGTGTCTGAGCCCTCCCCCAGGCCGGCACAGCCCCCGGGGGTAATTCAGCCTCTCCTGTGGGGTTTGGCTGCTGCAGGACAGCTTTGGGCAGTGGGGCTGGGTACGTTTTTGGGGAGAACCCCTCAGCTCTGGGGGATGCCATCAGAACCCCACAGCTCCCACTTAGAGAGCCCAAAACTCTGCTGAGGACACCAGGAGTGGCACCGAGGCACTGCCAGCTCTGCTCAGCACCCCAAGGGCCCAGCCTGAGCTCCAGGGCACCCCAAAGCACCGATCCTAAAGGATGATGTTGAGATCTTCATCTTCAACGGGATGTGGGGCTCTTTAAAACCGGTTCTGAGCTGGCGCGAAATGGCTCCGGTAGCGCCGAGCTCAGCCCCAGCTGTGGGACCAGAGATCCCTCCCTGGCCTGACTGCCCGAATTTCAGTTTTAGGGCTTCGGTGTGAGCACCTGGGGGAAGGGAGAGCTCAAATATTCCAGGAAAACCAGCCCTGCCCACCTGCCCACCCTGTGAGGAGAGACAGCAGGACGCGACGGGACCAGCAGTGCAGAGGGGCTGGGACAATTCTGCAGCAGCATCCCAGAAATCCCCAGATTTTAACTCGCGGGATTCACTTTGCCAGCACAGTCGTGATGTTTCCCAAGGCACCCGTCCCACACCTTCTTCCTCTTCATCCAAAGTAAATCCGCCCCTTTCCTCGGCAGCACAGCTCGCTCCAGCGCTGCAGTTAGGCACAGCCTTAAGTCCTGCCCGGGAAAACCCAAAATTTTGGGCTTCGGTTCCACCCACAGCCCCTGGATGTGCACGGAGGGACTGAGGTTATACCAGAAACGCGCCCCGGCTGGAACAGACCCTAAAATTCCCTGCCCAAAGACGCCACTTTGGAGATGGGCACAGGAATGAGGTGGGGAAGGGTAACGGGCATTCCTGGGAGCTGAGGGAGCAGCTCCGGGGCAGGAATTTCTTTGTTTTCTGCGTTTTAAGGAGCCTGTGACGGAGCAGGAGGAGGAATTGGCCACTGAGGGCACCAGGAAAACACTTCCTGCGACCCCTCCCTGCTTCTGCTCCTTCCTTGCCCCAAGCAGCGCTGAGGAGCAGCCCCGGGGGGAGCCCGGAGCCGCGGCCGGAGCGCTTTCCCTGGGGCAGAACCCGGGGTCCCGCGGCCTCTGTGGGGCCTCCGGTGCAGGGAGGGTCCGGAGACAGCACCGAGGGTGCGGGGATGCCTGGGACACGGCCAAACCGGACACTCGGGAATTCCTGCTCCACCCGGGAAGTGTTCTAGGTCCACACCGGGATGGGGGAAATTCCTGCAGGGCAGGCGGAGCCGCGTCCCTCGGCCCCGCGGTGGCACCGAGTGCGGCCACTCCCGCGCTGCTGATCCGCTCCACCCCGCTGCGGGGTTTTTAGGGTTCCCTATCCCGGCTGACCGCTCCCACCCCACTGCGGGGTTTTTAGGGTTCCCCATCCCCATCCCGAAGCAGTTCCCCTGTCCCAGCTGACCGCTCCCACTCCACTGCGGGGTTTTTAGGGTTCCCCATCCCGGCTGACCACTCCTACCCCACTGCGGGGTTTTTAGGGTTCCCCATCCCGGCTGACCACTCCCACCCCACTGCGGGGTTTTTAGGGTTCCCCTATCCCGGCTGACCACTCCCACCCCACTGCGGGGTTTTTAGGGTTCCCCATCCCGGCTGACCACTCCTACCCCACTGCGGGGTTTTTAGGGTTCCCCATCCCGGCTGACCACTCCCACCCCACTGCGGGGTTTTTAGGGTTCCCCTATCCCGGCTGACCACTCCCACCCCACTGCGGGGTTTTTAGGGTTCCCCTATCCCGGCTGACCGCTCCCACCCCACTGCGGGATTTTTAGGGTTCCCTATCCCAGCTGACCGCTCCCACCCCACTGCGGGGTTTTTAGGGTTCCCCTATCCCGGCTGACCACTCCCACCCCACTGCGGGGTTTTTAGGGTTCCCCATCCCGGAGCAGTTCCCCTGTCCCGGCATGGCTCCGCTGCCGCAGGGCCGGTGCGGCTCCCGCCCCCTGTGCCAGGCGGGAGCGGCCCGACCCGGGCTCGGCTTTGGGGCTCGGGAGGGCCCCCCGCGGCTCCTAAGCCGGGCTCGGGGCTCAGCTGCGCTCTCGGATCGCTCATTAAGCGCTGCCAGCACCTCCGGCAGCTGCTGCCGGGCCTGCAGGTCGGGCCCAGAGCAGCCGGAGCCGCCCTTTGGGACCTGCCTGTGATGGGCAGCGGCCCAGACCCCTCCCCAGCCCCGTCTCCAGCTCTTCCCAGCATTTCCAGCCTCGTCCCCAGCTCTCCAAGCCCGGTCCCCAGCACTGCCCGGCATTCCCAGCCCCCTCTCCAGAGCTCCCGGGTGTCTCTCCCTCACCAAGAAGGGGCTGCAGCACCATACAATGCTCCTCTCTGCACCACCTCTCCTCCTCCTCCTCCCTCCCTCCCCACAGGCAGCCCCCAAAGATTTCTTGCTTTTCCCTTCTCCTTCATTCTTTCTGCTTTCTTTTCTTTTCTTTTCTTCTCTTACTTTTTTTTTTTTTAAACGAAAAATGTTATTTTGTGCCTCCTGAGCCTTTGCCGGCTGGGCTCGGCGTCTGTATCAGCTGGAGGAGCTTATGAGCTTCGTCTCCTCGGATTTAGACTGAAATTTTGATTTTCTGCCGCGCTCAGATAATGTGGAAATCCTGTTCCCCGATATTTGCTGTTTATCAGCGCGGTGCAGCGCGGTTCTGGGGGGAAGGGACCCTCCCCCTCCGCGGGGCCCCCGCCGCCCCCCGGCCCCGCCGCTAATGGAGTTTCACTCCGGAGCGAGCCCGCCACAAAAGCCTAATTACGGTGAGCCGGGGGGAGAGGAACGGCCCGGCCGAGAGGTTCCGCGGGGCCGGGAGCGGCTCCGAGCCCGCAGCTCCGGCCGGGGGTGCCTGCGGGCAGCTTGGAGCTGCGCGGGGTGGTGGAAGGGTTCCGTGCCCACAGGAGGGGTCCGTGCCCACGGGAGGGGTCCCTGCCCTCGGGAGGGGTCCCTGCCCTCGGGAGGGGTTGGAACGAGCTCCAAGGTCCCTTCCAGCCCAACCCCTCCGTGATTCTCAGTCCCTGTCCCCCTCTCCGAGCGTGGCTCTGTCCCGTGTCCTGCCAGGGACCTCCGAGCCACCTCCATGTCTCCAGGCCCCAGGCCAAGCTTGGCCACCCGAGGTCCCCCGCAGCCTTGCAGAGCTGGATGGAGCAGTCTGGGATTCGGGATCCATCCTGCGCTGCCACAGCTCCCCACGGCTGGGGTAGCCCTGTCCCCCCGTGTCCCTCTGCTCTGCGGTCCGTGAGCCACCTCCGTGTCCCCTCCGCGTGCTGTTTGTCCCGGAGGGATCCCCGTGTTCGGGATCCCAACCCCATTCCTGTTCCCAAGCGCCTTTCCCGGGCCCTGCACCCTCCAGTGTCGCACGCTCACTCACCCCTGCCAGCGCCCCGGACGCCACCTGGCAAAGGGGGGGACATTCCCTGCGTGACACGAGCCCGGCAAGCGAAATTAAAGAACCCTAAAGGGAACTGCGGGCCCGGCAGCTCCGAGGGGCGCTGGGTACAGCCCGGCTGTCAGCCAGGCCTCCCTCTCCCGAAAGGGCTGCTCATTGTCACGGAACGGCCCTCCGTGTCCCCCGCAGCCCCTCGCGGGGACAGCTGCCATCTCCCTGCGCTCGGAATCGTGTCCTGGCCGCCGCCACCGCGCCGGGACCGCTCCGGAGCCGCGGCGTTACCGGGGGCACCGGGGGAACGCGGCGTGCGAGAAGGAGGCCACGAAAACCGGGGGGAAAAAGGGGTTTGAGGGGAAAAAAAGAAAAAACAAAAAGGACTGGAAAAGGAGACAGGAAGCGCGATAAAGCTCAGCTCTGTGCTCGGCTCTCCTCCGCTGCTCCTCTGGTTTAAAGTGACTCCACTTCTTATGGAAACGGAGAGGCGGTATTAGAAGGGAAAAAAAAAAAAAAAAACCACCAAGACACAGAGAGCTTCCTTATCTCATGGAGACAGTTGTCAGGAATCACTTTGACTGAGTCGTTTTGTCTCCATGCTTTTTTTCGCTGTCAAGCAGGCCTCAGGACATGGATCAAAGGAGAGGCGCCGAGCGCTCGCTGAAACTTCTGATCCCTTCTCGGAAGAGACGCGCGAGTGGCAGACAGCTCCTCCGCACATCAAATGGGGGAGAGCCGAGCGGGAACACGGCGGAGGGAGAGGAAAAGCTGGGAGAGGCTCGGGGAGACAGCGAGGGGCTCTGGGTGCCGCTGCGAGCTCGGGGAAAGCCGGGGCAGCGTCCCCTCTCTGTGTCCCCACGGGGAGTGTCCCCCTGTGTCCCTCCGAGGGTCAGCTGCAGGGGGGGGAGGTGGGACAGCGGTGGGGCGGGGGTGGCTCCCGAGGGACGGGGCTGGCCCGAGCCGGGCAGCAGCGCGCTCAGAGGGGGACAGCGCGGTGTCACCTCGGCGCCGGCCTGGTGCGGGAATTCCTACCCAAACCTCATCGGTTCGGCCGCTTTCCCCTCAATCCCGCAAACCGCTCCCTGTGAGTTCCCAAAACAGCCCCTCCACGGCTGTGTTTCCTCTTTCTCCTGGGGCCCGCAGCCGGGCTAATCTCCCAAATCCCCTGTGAGTTCCCAAAACAGCCCCTCTGTCCCCGTAGTCCCTCTTTCCCCTCAATCCTGCAAACCACTGATTTCCCCCGATTTTCCTTATAGCTCCTCAAAACAAGCCCTTTTTTAGGGTTTTATGGATTTTCCTTATGACTCCTCGAAGCAAGCCCTCCATGCCTGCATTCCCTCTTTCCCCCCAGCCTCACGGCCAGCCTCGTGATTTCCCTGGATGTGCGAGGGTCAATTTCGCCTTTCAGGTGCTCGTTCCCTGAAATCAGATTCCCCCGTCTGTCTCCGAACTGGATGGGCTGAGGGCTGCCCGGAGCCGAGAGCGGCAAGCTGGGACCCGCGCACCTTTCTTTGAGGCCGCTCTGCTCGCCCCGGCCCCGCCGGGGTTTGTGATCTCCAGCCCCCGCCGTGACTGATCCCGGGCATGGCTGGAGGAGGCAGCGCCGGCTGTGGGCAGCAGAGGCCCCGCAGCACCCAGAGATTGCCCCGCAGCACCCAGAGATTGCCCCGCAGCACCCAGAGATTGCCCCGCACATTTCCCCAGAGATCTCCCCGCACATTTCCCCAGAGATCTCCCCGCACATCCAGCGCCGCTCAAGGGAGGACCCCGGCGTGGAACGGAGCCCACACCCGGGAGCCGCCCGGGCCTTCCCCGCGGCTCCCGGATCTCCTCCCTCTGCGCTTCCCTGGGCACGCAGCGGCTCCTGCCCGGCCCTGGAACCCCAAACTGGCCGAGAACACCCTGCAGAGCCATTCCCTGGCACCCCAAACTGGCCGAGAACACCCTGCAGAGCCATTCCTGGCACTCCAAACTGGCCAAGAACACCCTGCAGAGCCATTCCCTGGCACCCTAAACTGGCTGAGCCACATCCCAGAGCCATTCCTGGCACCCAAATCGGCGAGCACACATCACAGAGCCACTCCTGGCACCCCAAACCGGCCAAGCCCACACTGCAGAGCCATTCCTGGCACCCCAAACTGGCCGAGAACACCCTGCAGAGCCATTCCCTGGCACCCTAAACTGGCTGAGCCACATCCCAGAGCCATTCCTGGCACCCCAAATTGGCCAAGCCCACATCCCAGAGCCATTCCTGGCACCCCAAACTGGCCGAGCCCACCCTGCAGAGCCATTCCCCGCTCCTGCTTCGTGCCTGGGGCAGTGGAAGGGTCTCTCCAGACACTCTGGAAGCTGATGTGACCCCCAAACTCTCCCCTGCCTCACACCAAAGCTCAGCCCAGCATCCTTTTGGGATTCATCTCATCCCATAAACCTCTCCCGAGGCTTTGGGACTGCACAGCCCTCCTGAGCAACCCCCGGGATGCTCCAGGGGTGGATACAGCCCCCAAAGCCTCACGTGCCTCTCTAGCGGTGATCCCGGCTGCGGTGGGAGGGATCGGGAGTTTCCCTCTTCCTTAGCGCACATGGAGGGCGAAGCAAAGGGAAACTCGACCCCACCGAGCCCCGACCCCTCTCAGACACCCCGGAGGCAGAGCTGCGCACACGGAGGGGGCTCGCGGCCCGCTGTCCATCCTCCCCGGGCGGAGACCCCGAGCTGGGACCGGCTGGAATGTCGCCAGGAGAGCCCGGGCCCGCGCCCGCCTGCGCTGCCCAGCCCGGCCCCTGTCCCGGCACGGCCCCGCTGGGTTCCGCCCCTCCGGCCTTTCCCGGGACAAACGGCGAGGGCAGCCCGGGGCCGGCTCCCGGGCCGCGGCACAACGCGCTCTGAGGGTTCTTCCTGCCCGGGACGGCCGTCCCCAGGCGGGGCACAGCTGGAGCACAGCTGGGTTTAACAGGCACAGCCGGAACGCGCGCCCCGGGAACGCGCACCCCGGGAATGCGGCGCGTGCCCCCGCCTCCCGATCCCGATTATTTATTCCTTTCATTGCATTCCTCGCTTTCGAGCGTCCCCTCTGCCTCGCTGGCCCCGCTCCGGGGCTGCCTTTCCCCCCACGATCCCGGCTCCCCGGGACATTGCGGCACGGAGCTCGCCGGGAATGCCGCGGGCATTAATTAATCGCTCATCGCTCGTTTCCCCTCCGTGCCCTGCCCTGCCCGCCGCTCCCCGAGCTCCCTCGGTAACCTCGGACCCTCCTGTCCGAGCCGCTCTTCCCTCCCCGGAGCGGGGAGCAGGAGGAGGACGAGGAGAGGAGGGGAAGCCCCGCAGTCCCGGCCGGATTGCGGCAGGAATTCAGGAATTCCTGTTCCACCCGCCCTGCCTCGGCTTTGCTCCCACCGCCACAGCGGGGTCTGGTGGGAGGAAGGCTCGAAGATTTTGGGGACAGATTTCCGTGTCTCAGCCCTGGATGTCGAATTTAGACACCTGGGGGCTTTTCAGGCACTTCCACACCTCGCCACGCTTCTCCTCCCTGCTGCCATAGCTCCTGTTCTTCTCCTCAGTTTTTTTCCTCGTTTCTTCTCCCGTTCCTTCCTTATTCCTCCCCAGTTTGTGTCCCGCTGCTCCCTGAGCCTGCAGAGCCCCGGAGCACCCGATCCCGGGCCCTCCAAAGGCAGAGCCAAAATCCCCGCGGGATTCCAGCCTCGGGAATCGACCGCTCGCTCCCGAACCCTTCCGTGCTCCCAGCCTTTTCCTATCTCAGTGACACAGGCAGGGAACAACCACTGGAGCGGGATTCACGCAGGGACGAACACAGAATTCAGGTTCAGGGAACCAAATCCTGCCTTTTTTTTCCCGGTGGGTTTCCAACGGGATGGGAGCTCCCGGAACCTCAGGGCGGAGAGCGGCGAGGCCCCTCGGGTGTGAATCCCCCCTTCCCACCCTCCTCGGAGCCGGAGCCACCGGGAATCAGGCAAATAAGGAGGGATCTGTTTTCACACGGGAAGAATGTTCCCTTCTCCCCTTTTCCCGGCGCCGGCAGCAGAGGCGTCCGACTGACAAGAGCAGATGGGCTTTGTTCGGTGAAATATATCCCCCCCACCCCAAAAAAAAAAGCCAGAAACTTTAGCGGAAAACTGGGCAGCTTTCCTGGGGCGTGCGGGTTAAAAGTTTAGGGAGACGAAGCCAACGCGGAGCCGCTTTTCCCAGCGGAGCCTGGAGCTCCGTGTCCCTTTCCAAGGCCTGGCAGGGCAGGGATTTAGCAGGAATCCCAAGGAACCTCCCCAAGGTCGCGGGGAGGCCGAGCAGGGAGCGAACGCGGTGTGAGGGACGCGGGGACTCCTGAAGGGCACGGCGGAGGATCGGGAGCCCCGGCAGGAACGGGAATGCCGGGGGAAGCCCGGAGGGGGAAGGAGCGGTGGGAAGGGAGGCGCAGGAAGCCCCGGCCTGGAGGTGGCCAAGGAAGAGCGGGGAGCGCGGTCCTACAGGCGGATAAGCCGGGAAATGAATCCTGATCCGGCCAAAAGCAAGCCTGGAAAATTCGAGCGAGGGAAGGGTTCTCCTTTCAGGGAAACGGGGAATCCTTAATGCTTCCTCCCTCAGCAACTGTAATGCCAGGATGTTCCCAATCTGCTTTGAGGGATGGAAAGATTAAGAATAATAAAAAAATTGCAATAAAATATGTGTGAACGAGGGGGTAATTGTGGACAAATGCAGCATTCAAATTCATTTTTCAGCTCTTTTACACACCATTTCAATCTTATTTTCTGCTTGTTAATGAGATCTTGTTGGTTGGGGTGGGCACGGCTGCCCAGTATCGCTCGGGTAATTGCACATAATTTTCTCTCTACCAGTGATTTGCATCAGATTTTTTTTTTCTAATTCTTTGCTATTTAAACCCCCTCCTCCTTTTCCCCCTTCACCCCCCCACCCCCCCCCAAATCTCATCCTCTCCTCCCCTTCTTTCTTCCCCTCCCCTTTCTCCTGGCCCAGCAAGACTCATTTTGAATGCTTATTACAGGCACAGTGTCTCCGACAAAAAAAAAAAAAAAAAAAAAAANGGAAAAAAGGAACCGGGCGAGAAAGGGATTGGTGACACCGAGGGAAGGGAGAGAGCTCGGCCTCTGCAGAGCCAGGAGGGATCCCTGGGAATCAGGGAAGGAATTCCCAGAGTCAGGAGAGAGATCCGTGGAAATCAGGGAAGGAATTCCCAGAGTCAGGAGGGATGCCTGGGAATCAGGGAAGGAATTCCCATAGCCAGGAGAGAGATCCATGGAAATCAGGAAAGGAATTCCCAGAGCCAGGAGAGAGATCCGTGGAAATCAGGGAAGGAGCTTCCAGAGCCAGGAGGGATCCATGGAAATCAGGGAAGGAATTCCCAGAGCCAGGAGGGATCCAAACCTGGGATTGGGAATCCAACTCCCAGCTCCAGACACCGGGAATGAATTCATCCAGGGAGTAAAACCCCAAAGGCACCGAGAGCCCCGAGCAGTGAGAGCAGAGCTCGGGGAGCTGGACAAGTTTCTCCTGGCTCTTTGTGCCTCTGGAATTGCCTCCTCAGCCCCCGGGGATCCCGCAGGGCTCGCAGAGACTCCGAGCTCTCAGCAATGGCACTTCTGGAACTCTGCTGCCTTCAGCTCCCTCCCGAGCCGCTCCCCAGCCCCACCCGCCCCAAAGGGAGAATCTGGGCTCTGGAGGAGTCTGTGCCAGACCCCGGCGTGCTGCAGGGAACGGGCACACAAACGGAATTCACGGAATTCACGGAATCACGGAATTCACACAGAATTCACAGAATTCACAGAATTCACAGAATTCACAGAATTCACAGAATTCACAGAATTCACAGAATTCACAGAATTCACAGAATTCACAGAATCCCAGGATCACTGGCTTGGGAGAGACCTTAAATCTCATCGAGTCCAGCCCAGCCCCAACACCTCACCTAAACCCTGGCACCCAGTGCCACATCCAGGCTTTGTTAAACCCATCCAGGGATGGTGACTCCACCACCCCCCTTGGAGCCATTCCAGAACTCCATCCCCCTTTCTGTAAAAACTTCTCCCTAATATCCAGCCCCCATCTCCCTTGGTGCAGCTCCAGGCTGCGCCCTCTGAGCCCCCAGGCCCAGATCCCAAAGAGCAGCAGGAACTGTAGGAGGTGGAACGAACCCTCCAAAACCCCACAGAGACACTTGAAAAGGCAGAAGAGACACGGCAGAGGAGGCTGGAGATGAAAAGCAGCAGAAAATACAGAAAAACCTGATTTCTTTGCTGTTTGACGGGGTGTGCAGCATCAGCCCCACTTTGGTCCTGGGACACTCGGCTGAATTCCCTCATTCCCCCCAGCATCCAGTGCAGCACGCTCAGCTCCTGAAGAGCTGGCACATCCTGATCCAGACAGAACTGGACTTAAAACCGAGCCTAAGGCCAGGCTGGACGGGGTTTGGAGCACCCTGGCCTAGTGGAAGGGGGCTGGGATCAGCAGAGCTTTAAGGTCCCTCCCAAGCCAAATTCCGTGGGATGATTCGAGGATTTATCAGAATTTGGTTTGTCTCAGACCTTATCCCAGCTCAGGGAGGGACAATCCTAGGCCAGGCATGGCCTGGGTTGAGCTGGGTCTGAGCTTTGGGTGCAGAGTTTGTTTTTTGTGCAAAGGTGAGGCCAGGCAGGCTCAGGGTGTCAGGGTCTGGCCTGGATCTCCTGGAACTCGGTGGGGATTCCCAAATAACCGGGACTGATTCCTCTGGGGTGGGAATTTGGGAATATTTACGGCGTGTTCATGGGATCCCAGGCAGGCACAGCCTCGGTTTCCAGCCCGCTCCTGGGGGGAAGGAGGAGACAGAAGCTCCAGGAATCCCACTCTGGTCATGGAGCTCCTCCCACCTCGTGCTTCACCTGCCTCGGGAGCTCTGCAGCTCCAGGGGCTTGGGCAGAGCCTCAGCGCCAGCCTGGGGACAGCTCTGGGACAGCTGAGCTGGGGACAGCTCTGGGACAGCCCAGCTGGGCTGGGGACAGCTCTGGGACAGCCCAGCTGAGCTGGGGACAGCTCTGGGACAGCCCAGCTGAGCTGGGGACAGCTCTGGGACAGCTGAGCTGGGGACAGCTCTGGAACAGCCCAGCTGGGCTGGGGACACCTCTGGGACAGCTGAGTTGGGGACAGCTCTGGGACAGCTGAGCTGGGGACAGCTCTGGGACAGTTCTGCTAGGCTGGGGACAGCTCTAGGCTGGCCCAGCTGACCACCCCAATCCCTGCTCCATCCCAATCCGTGCTCCATCCCAATCTCTGCTCCACCCCAATCCCTGCTCCACCCCAATCCCTGCTCCATCCCAATCCCTGCTTGTGTCACCCTGGGGTCTCTCCCAAAGGAGCAGGACCTGAGCCACCACTCTGGTCCTGGTTTAATCCTGTGGGATTCTCTCTGCTCACAGCTTGGGAAGGGGCAATTTCCTCCCGGTGTTTGGGATAGGGGATGGGAACGGGGCTGAGCACAGCCTGATGAGTTGGGGGAGTCCTGCTCATCCCATCCTCACTCAAGGAAATTTTTCCCTCCTCATCTCCTGCTCTGCCACTGGGGAGGGTCCCAGAGGGAACTGGGAGGGGGCAGAGCTGGGACAGGTGACCTGAGCTGGCCAAAGGGACGTTCCACACCACGGAATGTCCCCATTCCTGGGATACAAACTGGGACGGTTACTGGGAAGGCGGGAAGGGGAGTCTGGTTTGACCAACAGCTGCAGTGAGCAGCACTTGGTTTTCCCCTTTTTATTATCACCATTACCATTATTATGATTATATTATATAATAAAAATATATAATTATTACTATCGTTATCATTATTATAATTATCACTGTATTTTACTTCATTCTCAGTTATTGAACTCTCCCTATCTCAACATACAAAGTTTTACTTTGGTTCCCTTCCCATTCCAGGGCTGGAAGTAAGAAACGGGGGCTGGACAAGGAGCTGGGTCAGGCTTAGTTTCCAGCTGGGCTTAACCCCC
>VWZV01017441.1:75780-89713 GCA_013397155.1 Irena cyanogastra | reverse complement strand
CCCCCCCCCGCCTCAGCCCAGCCGAGCTGGTGTTTTCGGCTGAAGTGTCACAAAATCCATCGCTGCGGGATGAAGTAATGGGAGCCGAAAATTCCCAGCGGAGCTCTGGGATTGAGGCGGAACAGCCTGGCAAAAGCCGGGAGGCTCCAGCAGCTGAGCCGGGCTCTGTGCGCCTGAAAAACGGGGACTAAACTATTCCCACGTGAGCTCTGGGCAGAGCTCCCGTAGGATCTGCTCCGGAGAGGGGCACGGCCGGGGGATGAACCCGCGGTGGCCACTCCAAATCTTCTTTTTCTGTTTGGGAATGGGAACACCTCAGAGGCCACTCCAAATCCCCGTTTTCTCTTTGGGAACGGGAATGCTGCAAAGGCCATCCCAAATCCCCGTTTTCTCTTTGGGAACAGGAACATCTCAGCGGCCACACCAAACCCCATTTTCTGTTTGGGAATAGGAACACCTTGGGGGCCACTCCAAATCCTCGTTTTCTCTTTGGGACTGGGAGTGCCACAGTGACCACACCAAACCCCATTTTCTGTTTGGGAATAGGAACACCTTGGGGGCCACTCCAAATCCTCGTTTTCTCTTTGGGACTGGGAGTGCCACAGTGACCACACCAAACCCCCATTTTCTGTTGGGGAATGGGAACAGGCAGCGGCCACTCCAAATCCCCTTTTTCTCTTTGCCAACGGGAATGCCTCCCAGATTCCAGCTGCCAGCACAGCCCATGATTCCGGCCAGGACACCCAATCCCGGGGTAACTGGATAGGGAGCAAAAGCTGGGAGCTCTCAGCCCCCTCTCCTTGTCTGAAGTGCCAAGAAATCTCCTCCTGCGGCTGCTGCTGCCACGGGGGAAATGAGAAACCCGGCCAGAGACAAATCACCACCAGCCTCAGCTCCCAGTTCGGATTTTCCCATCTCCTGAGCTCCCTCTTTCCCCATCCTGAGCTCCCTCTTTCCAACCTCCTGAGCTGCCTCTTTCCAACCTCCCAAACTCCCTATTTCCCCACTGCTGAATCCCTTCTTTCACCATCCTGAGCTCCCTCTTTCTCATCTCCTGAACCCCCTCTTTCCCCATCCTGAGGTCCCTCTTTCCTCCTGGCCAATCCCTCTTCCTGTAGAGAGGACCCTGAAGCAGCTGGGAGGGTGGAACTGTGCTGGGATTTGGAACTGTGCTGGGATCTGGAACTGTGCTGGGATTTGGAACCACGGCAGGGTGGAACTGTGCTGGGATTTGGAGCTGTGGGAAGGTGGAACTGTGCTGGGATCTGGAACTGTGCTGGGATCTGGAGCTGTGCTGGGATCNGAGCTCCCTCTTTCTCATCTCCTGAACCCCCTCTTTCCCCATCCTGAGGTCCCTCTTTCCTCCTGGCCAATCCCTCTTCCTGTAGAGAGGACCCTGAAGCAGCTGGGAGGGTGGAACTGTGCTGGGATTTGGAACTGTGCTGGGATTTGGAACTGTGCTGGGATCTGGAGCTATGCTGGGATCTGGAGCTGTGGGAAGGTGAAACTGTGCTGGGATCTGGAGCTGTGCTGGGATTTGGAACTGTGCTGGGATCTGGAGCTGTGCTGGGATTTGGAACTGTGCTGGGATCTGGAACTGTGCTGGGATCTGGAACTGTGCTGGGATCTGGAACTGTGGCGGGGGGGAACTGTGCTGGGATTTGGAGCTGTGGGGAGGTGGAACTGTGCTGGGATTTGGAGCTGTGGGATGGTGGAACTGTGCTGGGATCTGGAGCTGTGGGATGGTGGAACTGTGGGAAGGTGGAACTGTGCTGGAATCTGGAAGTGTGCTGGGAATTCCCTGGAATGCCACGGCAGAGCTGGATTGTGCTCAGCGCGATTCATGAATTACACAGAGACCTCCCAAAACTTCCCTAAAAGAGGGCAAATCCAGGAGTTCTTCATCCCACTGGGAGCATTTCTCATCTCCTTCCACTAGGAACAGCAGAGGGCTGGGAAAGGCAGGAATTTTTGATCAGGGAATGCAAAGCAGCCAGGAAATAACCTGGGTTAGGCTCTCTGCACACAAAGGGAACAGATGAATTTCCACCCCGATATCTTGGTGTGGAAATGATTAAAAGCGCCAGGAAAATGGGAATCTCGCCTTCCCGGGGGTGCAAAGCTCTCTTTTCTTCAGGCCTGCCAGATAAAGGATCCTCTCTTTCCCATACAAAGGGTTTATGGGCTCAGGGATATCTGTCCCCAGCCTGAGCCTGGGGGCAGGGGAATTTGGGATTGGGATTAGCAGAGGAAAAGCCACGGTCTGGTCCTTTCAGCGAGCCCCTGATGCTGTGGGACTGGGCAGGAGAGGATGAAGGGAAATGGAAATTGCAGGATGGTCTTCTCTGTGCCTGGGGCTCATCCCAGGCATCTCATCCCTGCCTTATTCCACGGGGATAAATTGCACTTGGGATCATCTGAGTTAATCCCAGGTCCTGGCCCAGCTAACCCAAGCCTGCCTTTGAATCCCAGGCTGTATCCTCTGAGCCTGAGCCCAGCGCTCTCAGAAATCCCTTGTCAGAGGGATATCTGCCTATTCCTCCCCAAATTTCCCTGTTTGGAGCAATATCCAGCCCCGTGCCAGTCAATATTTCAGTATTTTCCCATCCAACTCCATACCAGTCACATTTCAGTATTTTCCCATCCAGCCCCGTGCCAGTCAATATTTCAGTATTTTCCCATCCAACCCCATACCAGTCACATTTCAGTATTTTCCCATCCAACCCCGTGCCAGTCACATTTTAGTATTTTCCCATCCAACCCCATACCAGTCACATTTCAGTATTTTCACATCCAGCCCTGTGCCAGTCACATTTCAGTATTCTCCCATCCAACCCCATACCAGTCACATTTCAGTGTTTTCACATCCATCCCTGTGCCAGTCAATATTTCAGTATTTCCCCATCCAGTCCCATGCCAGTCGCATTTTTACATTTTCCTGTTCTGCCTTGTGCAGTCACATTTTTACATTTTCCCATCCAAAGCCGGAAGCGGGGGGTTTGTACCGTTCCAGAGGAGCTGGAGTTTCCCTCTTTCCACGGACACCCCGTGTTTGTTTTCACACACGAGTGATCCCAGACTGCCGGGCCTCACATCCACCCCCCCGGTGTCCCTCTCTGCTGGGCTCCTCCCCAGACCGCTGCAGCTCTTCCACCTCGGGTGCCCACCTCATTTCTCCTCCTGGTTCCACATTATTTTGGTTTCCCATCCTAAATAAACCGATCCCTCTGAAACAACTGCTGCCCCTCGCACAGCTCCGTATCCCACGAGTGAGTGAGAGTGGAAAAAATGGGATTTGGTGTCCCTCAGGATAAGGACAAGTCCTGGCCGCTCATTTTCAGTTCCACTTGACAGCAAAGGTGAGCTTGGAAACGCCTTTCCTCCTCCGCAGCTCCGCACACCTCGTGCAGGATTGGCGGGATTGTCCGCACGAGTTTCCCAAAATCGAACCCCAAATCTCCATCTCTGAGCCCAGCTCCGGGGTCCAGCCAGACCTGGAGAAGCTCCAGGCTGGGCCTAGGGAGCTGCCCAGGATGAGGTGTGGAGTCAGTCCCTGGCGTGCTGTCCCTGGGATCACACCCAGCCCCGAGGGCTCGGGAACAGCTCGGGGCTGCTCCGGGTGTTGGGGACCCCCTCATCCAACCCGGCTGTGCGAATGGGCAGTGCTGGGCTCAGGACAGAGCTGCTGCTCATTAACAAATGAACTAATTGCTCCGCCTGCCGGAACCCCCGACAGCAGCAACCTCGACAACAACAACCACCTCAACAACCCCAAACACCGCCGCAACAACCACAGCAACAACCCCAAACACCACCGCAACAACCACAGCAACAACAACCCCAACCACCACCGCAACAACCACAGCAACAACAACCCCCACAGCCACCACAACAACCACAGCAGCAACAACAACCTCAAACACCGCAACAACCCCCATCACCATGGGAACAACCACAGCAACAACAACCCCAAACACACCACAGCAACAACAGCAACAACAACAACCCCAACCACCACGGCAACAAACACAGCAGCAACAACCCCCACAGCCACCGCAACAACCACAGCAGCAACAACAACCTCAAACACCGCAACAACCACAGCAACAACAACCCCAAACACACCAACAACCACAGCAACAGCAACCCCCACCACCACCGCAACAACCACAGCAACAGCAACCCCCACCACCACCGCAACAACCACAGCAACAACAACCCCAACCACCACTGCAACAACCACAGCAACAACAACCCCCACAGCCACCGCAACAACTACCACCTAAACAACCCCAACCACCACCGCAACAACCCCGACCACCACCATGACAACAACAACCCCAACCACCACCGCCGCTGCGCGGTGCCGGCTCGCCGTGGTGTCCCCGAGGCGTCCCCGCGGTGTCCCGGAGCCAGGAGCGGGCTGAAGACGGACACCTACCTGTGGGGAGAGGCCGTTGCTGACGGGGTTCATGTGGTTGGCGGGGGCCGCGGCGTTCATGAAGCTCTCGGAGTAGCTGGAGAAGCTGTGCCGGGCACCGTAGGCAGAGCCGGAGTCGGCGGCGGCGGCCAGGCCGCCCTGGTGCATGGTGGAGGGCGGCAGCGGCTGCGGCCGGTGCACGGTGCTGCCGCCGTCTGCGGGGACACAGGGACAATGGGCTGGGACCCCCCGGAAACCCCCGGGAGAGCCCTGGGAAAACCCCAGGAAAACCTTGGGAGAGCCCCAAGAAACCACCGGGAAACTCCTGGCAAACCCCTGGGAGAGCCCTGGGAAAACCACAGGAGACCCCCAGGAAATCCCTGGGAGAGCCCCAGGAGAGCCCCAGGAAACTCCTGGGAAACCCCTGGGAAAGCCCCAGAACGCCCAGGAATAGTGGCTCAGCCATCCCAGGACCCAGCAGTTCCACACTGGGGCAATGTCTGGGTTTTTACTTCGTTTTCCCCCAAAGAGAAGCCATGAATTCCTCGGTAAAGGCCAAAGGCAGCTGGAATTACCAACATTCCTTCCAGTGGAATATTGCCCCTGCTGAACCCCGGAACAGAGCTTTACCCACCATGAGGGGTCACCCACGCAACCCCAATTTACAGGGACGTGCCCCTCTCCCAGAACTCCAACCACAGGACACGGGGACACAGCAGAAGGGGTGTGGGATAGAGGAGAAAACAGAGAAATTTCCACTTTGAGGAAAACCCCAATTTTCCCAGCTGAACAAAGACCACGAGAGGCTCTCAACTGTCCCATCCATGGGCAGGATGTCACCGACCACAAAGGCCCGGCCAGAACCGCAGGGGGTTCGGGGGGACCTCAAAGCCCCTGGGGTGTCCAGCCCGGTGAGGGGAGGGAGCAGGGGCTCACCTTGGGAAATGGTGGTGCTGGGGTAGGAGGAGTCGGGCAGCTGGTACGGCGGCAGCGCCGGCATTCCCGCGGGCGGGAAGCCCCCCGGCAGCAGGTGGTTGAAGGCCGCCAGCTGGTTGGCTCCGGCCTGCTTGCGCCAGCGCGCCCGCCGGTTGCTGAACCACACCTGGGGACAGAAAACACCTGTGGGTGACTCCTGAGTGATACCTGTCACACCTGGGGACAGAAAACACCCGTGGGTGACTCCTGAGCGATACCTGTCACACCTGGGGACAGAAAACACCCGTGGGTGACACCTGAGCGATGCCTGTCACACCTGGGGACAGAAAACACCCGTGGGTGACACCTGAGCGATGCCTGTCACACCTGGGGGACAGGAGACACCCTACAGGTGACACCTGAGCAGTGCCTGTCACACCTGGGGGACAGGAAACACCCTACAGGTGACACCTGAGCAATGCCTGTCACACCTGGGGGACAGGAAACACCTGTGGGTGACACCTGAGCAGTGCCTGTCACACCTGGGGGACAGGAAACACCCTACAGGTGACACCTGAGCAATGCCTGTCACACCTGGGGGACAGGAAACACCCCACAGGTGACACCTGAGTGATACCTGTCACACTTAGGGGACAGGAAAGGCCCCGCAGGTGACACCTGAGCAGCGCCATCCACACCTGCCGGCAGTGGCCGAGGCCAAGGCGCGGCTGGAGCCGCTCCCGGACCAGCTGAGCCCCGCTGCGAGGTGGCGAACGCCACCACCGTGCCTCAGTTTCCCTGTCCCCGCTGTCCCCGGAGCCCCGGGCCCGTGTCCCCTGCGGTTTGGGGTGGCCGGAGGAGCGCTGCGGGCCGGCGGGATGGACAGGGGGACAGCGAATCTGGGCTCCGTGCGTTCCCAGCCCCATCCCAGAGAGGTGCCCGCTGCCCCCGGCCGTCCCTCGCTGCCCGCGGGGCTGGGAACTCTGCCCGAGGGTTAAGCCCGGAATAGCGGCGCTGTTAGGAGGGACAAACAGCCAGATTAGCGCCGTGCCAGACGAGCTCCGGAGGTGGAACCGCCCCGCAGGGAGTGCGGGGCTCGGCCCCTCCGGCCGCCGCTGAGCCTGCGGGAGCTCCGCCTCTGGCCCAGAACCGCCCTGCAGCCTAAACCCGGCCTAAACGGCGGGCCAAAGCTGGGCTCAGCTCTGCTGCAGCGCTGCTTCACCTGCGAGGCCCCAGAGGAGATTCCTAAATTCCCACCGCCGAACCCTGGAGTGAGATTTACCCAAAATGAGGGGTCACCCACACAACCCCAACTTACAGAGCAGCTGGAATTACCAACATTCCTTCCACGGGAATATTCCCACCACTGAACCCGGAACGAGGATTTACCCACCATGAGGGGTCACCCAAACAACCCCAATTTACTGGGATGTGCTCCTTGGGCTGTGGCTGCCCTGGTGTGTTTTACTGGGCAAATTTCATTTCTGCAGGGTAAAAAGGGCTGCCCAAGAGTTTTATCAGGGAATTTTCCTTTCTGCAGGGTGAAAAGGGCTGCCCAAGAGTTTTATTGGGCAAATTTCTCTTCTGCAGGGTAAAAAGGGCTGCCCAAGAGTTTTATCAGAGTAATTTCCTTTCTGCAAAGGTAAAAAGGGCTGCCCAAGAGTTTTGTCAGGGAAATTTCCTCTCTGCAGGGTAAAAAGGGCTGCCCAAGAGTTTTATTGGGCAAATTTCATTTCTGCAGGGTAAAAAGGGCTGCCCAAGAATTTCATCAGAGTAATTTCCTTTCTGCAAAGGTAAAAAGGGCTGCCCAAGAGTTTTATCGGGGAAATTTCCCAAATTTCCTCTTTGCAGGGTAAAAAGGGCTGCCCCAGCTGCCTCCTGGGCTGGGTTTGGTTCATGTCCCCACAGAGGGCTCTCAGGCCCCGTTCTCTTTGGGGTTCACGAGGATAAGCTTTCAAGCCAGATGAGAACGCAGCTGCTGGGCTCTGGGAGGCCTCCAGAGCTGCAAAACATGATTGAATTTCACAGCAAGGAGAAAAAATGGAGCAAAAATCAGGAGTGGGGGGAACGCTCCCCCCTCCATCGGGTTCCCAAGCTGCTCAGCCTCAGGTCAGGAGCTGGGCTTACAAAAGGGTTCCCACACCTTGGGAAACCCCAAACTCCCTCCCCAAATGCTGCAGAACCATCCCTAAACCCCATTCCTCAAATCCTACATAACCAACCCCAAACTCCCTTCCCCAGATCCTGCAGAACCAACTCCAAACTCCCTTCCCCAAATCCAGCAGAACCAACTCCAAACTCCCTTCCCCAAATCCAGCAGAACCATCTCTAAACCCCATTCCTCAAATCCTACATAACCAACCCAAACTCCTTTCCTCAAATCCTGCAGAACCAACCCCAAACTCCCTTCCCCAAATCGTACAGAACCAACCCCAAACTCCCTTCCCCAAATCGTACAGAACCAACCCCAAACTCCCTTCCCTAAATAGTACAGAACCAACCCCAAACTCCCTTCCCCAAATCGTACAGAACCAGCCCCAAACTCCCTCAAATGCTGCAGAGCCAGCCCCAAACTCTGTCAGACACCTCAGAGCTGTGGTCCCACAAGCCCCAAGCAGGACCCGAATCTCGAGGTGGGTGCCTTTCTATCCAGTTCCCTATGAGGGGTTCCTCGTTCCAGGGTGTTATTCCTGCTGGAAAAGGCAATTTTTGCTCAGGGAGTTCTGGCTCCCGTCCGTGCCTGCTGGGAAGTGTCCCCTGAGCTTCCCCTCGGGATTGTTTCGGGGTTCCCTGGACCTGTTTCTGGGGTGCTGTGGGGACTATTTGATAAAATCCCACTCCTGGCATTGCTCTGGTCTTCCCTGGATCTGTTTCCCGTTTCTGGGGTTGTTCTGGAGTTTCTCTGGGGTTCCCTGGACCTGTTCCCCATTTCTGAGGTGCTGTGGGGGCTGTTTGATCCAACCCCATTTGTGGGGTTGGTCTGGGGTTGTTTTGAGGTTCCCTGGACCCATTCCCCATTTCTGGGGTTGCTCTGGGGTTCCCTGGGCCTGTTCCCTGTTTCTGGGGTTGTTCTGGGGTTGTTCTGGGGTTCCCTGGTCCCTTTCCCCGTTCCTGGGGTGTTGTGGGGGCCGTTTGACCAAACCCCGCTGAGGTTTGGCCCCACAGGCCCCGATTTCCCGCTGGTTTTTACCCCACGAGAACAAGAAACTCCCGTTCCCTCCTCGGTGCCAATGAGGTTTGGGAGGTTTGTGGGGCCCTGGCAGGTCCTTGGCACCAAGCCCTGCCTGCCCAGGAGCCCTGCAGGGGCAGGGTGACAGAAATGGGTCACCTCCCATCCGATGTGCTCTCGGCCAGCGGGGCCAGCGGGGCCAGCGGGGCTGCGGCTCCTGGCACCCAAAACCCCAAATCTGGGACAGCTGAGGGGAGAGCAGTGAATGGACCCTGAGGCCTGAGACACTTTGCAATTCATCCAGCCCCGTCCATGGAAGGTTCTGGGAGCGGGGAGCAGCACAAAGGAATAAAGAAACAACCGAAATAACCTTTTGTGTGCCCCGGTCACGCAAAGAGGAACCCCCGGCCCTTTTCTCGTCCTGCACGGCTCCAGGCTGAACCGGGCTGTGGGCACAGCCTGTCCTTGGGAAACCCCAAATTCCCTTCCCCAAATCCTGCAGAACCAGCCCCAAACTCCCTCCCTCAAATCCTGCAGAAATAAACCGAAACTCCCTTCCCCAAACCCTGCAGAACCAAACCGAAACTCCCTTCCCCAAACCCTGCAGAACCAAACCCAAATTCCCTTCCCCAAACCCTGCAGAACCAAACCCAAACTCCCTCCCGCTTCCACACCTTGAGTAGGGCTGTACTCCAGGAGGGAAACAAACCTTCTCCTTGCAGAGGAAAAGAGAGAAATAAACCTTGTCTTTGCAGAGGAAAAGGAGAGAAGGAAACCTCTTCGAAGGGAAAAAGGAGAGAAATAAACCTTGACTTTGCAGAGGAAAAGGAGAGACGTAAACCTTCTCCTTGCAGAGGAAAAAGAGAGAAGGAAACCACTTTGAAGGGAAAAAGGAGAGAAATAATCTTTGTCTTTGCAGAGGAAAAGGAGAGAAAAAAACCAAAACAACACCTCTTGGAAGAGGAAAAGGAGAGAAATAAACCTTGTCTTTGCAGAGGAAGAGGAGAGAAATAAACCTTCTTGCAGAGGAAAAGGAGAGAAGGAAACCACTTTGAAGGGAAAATGGAGAGAAATAAACCTTGACTTTGCAGAGGAAAAGGAGAGAAAAAAAACCTCATTGAAGAGAAAATGAGAGAAATAAACCTTGTCTTTGCAGAGGAAAAGGAGAGAAAAGAACCTCCTTGAAGAGGAAAAGGAGAGAAAAACCCCTCTTTGCAGAGGAAAAGAGAGAAATAAACTTTCTCCTTGCAGAGGAAAAGGAGAGAAATCTTCTCTTTGCAGAGGAAAAAGAAAGAAATAAACCTTTCTTTGCAGAGGAAGAGGACAGGAATAAACCTTTCTTTTACAATATCACATTTCCCCCTAAGTGGCTGTTATTTGTAAAAAAAAAACACAAAAAACCCTATTTTTTCCCTCTTATAAAAAATTCTCCAAAACCTTATAAAAAAAAAATTCCCTCTCTAAATANGGAAAAGGAGAGAAAAACCCCTCTTTGCAGAGGAAAAGAGAGAAATAAACTTTCTCCTTGCAGAGGAAAAGGAGAGAAATCTTCTCTTTGCAGAGGAAAAAGAAAGAAATAAACCTTTCTTTGCAGAGGAAGAGGACAGGAATAAACCTTTCTTTTACAATATCACATTTCCCCCTAAGTGGCTGTTATTTGTAAAAAAAAAACACAAAAAACCCTATTTTTTCCCTCTTATAAAAAATTCTCCAAAACCTTATAAAAAAAAACTTCCCTCTCTAAATAAATGATAAAAACCTATATCAAAAATAATGAAAAAATTTAAATTTAATTCTTTACATTATCAATATTAAAAATTATTTTAAAATAGTCTAAAAATTTATTTTAATTCTTACTATTTTTTCCCCTTTAAATCATTGTTAATAAAATTTTCTTTATACCCTTTTAAAATTTTAAACCTACTTTACCTTTCTTCTAATCCTTTCTCACACCAAAAAAGAAATACACTGATAATTAACCAACAGCAAACCCAGCACATTTGCTAATACATTAACTAAAAAAAATCTCAAAATTAATAAAAATCTCAGATGAACAAACTAAAACCACTCCGAGAGGAAAAGGCCGGGGCTGGGCGGGCTCCCACTCCGAGCAGATCAAGGTCCCAGAGCAGAGAGCGGCACAGAAAATCCAACACCTGAAGCAAAACCATCGCCAAGACCCGAATCCAGGCACGGGGGAGGAAGAGAAACGGAGCCCCGGGAATGCCAAAACCACCCCAGTGATTCCTGCCCTTCCCGAGGGTGGGAAAATTCCTTTTCTTTTCTTTTTCTTTTCTTTTCCCAGCCAAGAGCCAGGTGCTGCAAATCCGCTGGGGCCGAGGAGCCCCGGGGCGAGATGCGAGATGTTCTGGGGTGGGACAGGAGGACTTGGCAGCCCCGGGCTCTGACTGGTGAGATCCAAACACAACGGGGAACAGGTTTGTGCCGCTCCGTGCCCGTGTGAGGTGTTTTTTGTCTCCTTTACACTTTCAATCTGCTCGGGATTAAAATCCACCTGCGTGAGAGCGGCGCCCCCCGTCCCGCTGCCCACCCCCGGTGTCGTTCCTTTGTTTTATGTGGAGATAAAAGGGAACTCTGGGTCCTTTTACAGCCAGGTAGAGCCGCCCTGGGGACGAGGCTTTTTGGTCTGCAGGGTTGGAGAAGAAAGAGAGATAAACTCCAGGGGAGAGGATTATCAGCCAAGAAATCCAGTTCCTAATTACGCTCCTCCCGTGACTCCAGGAAAACTGTTGCTTTTGGGATTGAATTCAACCAATCTGAGTCCTTGCCCAGCGCATGCATGGGGTTAAACCGAGGATAAACCCCCTATTTTTCACATTTTGGGCCATTTCCACACTCGGCCAGCTGAGATTGAGGCTCTTTCGCTGCGGAAGGCGCCGGAGCCAGCGCGGGATCTCGGCGCCGGTCGGAGCAGCGCGGCCGAGCGAGCGAGAAACGATAACGCTGAAAATCCACCCGCGCCTAAAGAGGCGGTTTAAGTTTAAAGCTGCGCTTCCCACCAAGCCTGGCCGGAGGCTGCACCCCACGGGCACGAGGCCTCGCACGCAGCCCCTGTCGGGATTTATCTCCCCGTGCACAGGCAGGGACGTTTCACGGCCCAAACAGGTCGGTTCTGCCCCTCGTCTCCGAACCAGAGGAGAAAAAGAAGAAAAAGCGGAGCCTGTGCGGCTAATGACGTCTGCAATTCCTCCCCTTCCCCCAGCTCAAAGGTGGCTCGGGTCTTTTATGCTCATAAATCATTTTATTGGTGGCTGAAATCCCGAGGCTGGAGCAGCTCGCCGTAATGCGAGGTGCACTTCAAAGGGAACCTGCCTCCAGCTGCCGCCCGCGCGGCGTTTATCGGCCCCAGAGATTGCCCTGGCACGGGATCCTGTTACTGCATGGCGAGCCGGGGGCCAGCGGGGCCACCACAGCCACCGGGAGGTGAGAGGAGAGGAGAGGAAAAGGAGGAAGCTCCTCTCCGGGACTGCCGGAGAGGTTTTTCTGAGGCTGGGCTTACAGAAGGGTTCCCACACCTTGGGGGCCAACCCCAAAAATCCTTTCCCCAAATCCTGCAGAACCAACCCCAAAAATCCCTTCCCCAAATCCTGCAGA
This sequence comes from Irena cyanogastra, assembly GCA_013397155.1. NCBI lineage: Eukaryota > Metazoa > Chordata > Aves > Passeriformes > Irenidae > Irena > Irena cyanogastra. The sequence continues at coordinate 77,594 of VWZV01017441.1, read as the reverse complement.
ACCAACCCCAAAAATCCCTTCCCCAAATGCTGCAGAACCAACCCCAAACTCCCTTCCCCAAATCCTGCAGAACCAACCTCAAACTCCCTTTTCAGATACTGCAGAACCAACCCCAAACTCCCTTCCCCAAACCCTGCAGAACCACCCCCAAACTCCCTTCCCAGACACTGCAGAACCAGGGCAGAATTTGGGGCCGGCACTCGGGGAAGGGCTGGGGGAAGAACTCAGCAGCAGGAAAACCAGCAGCTGCTCGTTCTTGCTGAGAGCAGAGCTGTACCTGCTGCATTCGGGGCTTTTCCCCGTGTATCAGCTCCCAAACCATGCCTTAAATAGAGAAATGCCAGGTCCTAAAAACCACCTGGCATTGCTGAGGGGAGCAGAGACGGGGATGGAAAAATCTGGGATGGAGACACCCAGGGAGTTCTTGTGCCACTGCACCTTGCTCTGCCCTGCTCCTGGATATCCTGAATATCCTGAATATCCTGGATATCCCTCAGGCCTCCCACGGATGGGAGAGGGAGCTGGGAATGCTCCCAGCTCATCCCTGCCGGAGCAGCTGCCTGCCAGGATGGGGCTGGAGCGAATTATCCCAGCTATGGGTCAGCTCCCACAATTTGTCAGACAAGGAGAGGAAAGGAAGGTCAAAAAGAGCCTCCTGTGGGAGGGGAAAAAAAAAGCCTGTTGTGCTCCTGCTCAGCCTAATCAGGACTTGATGTGGGAGAAAGATGGATGGGGTGGATGAGAAAATAAATGGAAACAGGGCTGGGAAAGCCAAGGGGGCTGCAGCACCTGTTTGTGCTCAGGGCTGCAGGAACCAGGTGGGAAAGGCTCTCAGCACACCCAGAATGTTCCACAGGGTCAGCTGAGGGCCCTGCCCAGCTGGGAAAAAGGAATTCTGCTGGGTCAGGGCCTCAGGACACCCCAAATGTTCCACAGGGTGGGATGAGGGCCCTGCCCAGCTGGGAAAAAGGGATTCTGCTGGGTCAGGGGATCAGGACACCCCGGATAGTCCCCAGGGCTGGCTGAGGGCCCTTCCCAGCTGGATTTCAGGGGATTCTGCTGGGTCAGGGGATCAGGACACCCCGGATATTCCCCAGGGCTGGCTGAGGGCCCTTCCTGGCTGGATTTCAGCTCAGGGCCTCTGCACTGCCCATCCCACCAAAAGCTGGGGTTCAGGGGATGCAGAGGAGCTGTAGGGAGGAGCAGGAGCTGGGGAGAGCCCAGGGATATTCCCCGCTCCCCCCCTCCAGCTAGGATCCCCTAAACTCACAAACACAGCTGTGGGGACGTGTCCTCTGCTGGCTGTGACACCGGGGACATCGGGGCGACACCGAGGCCACTGAGAGGATTCCTGACAGAACAGGGAGAAAATCCCGGCAGGACACCCAGCTCGGGGGCCCGTGGGTGTTTTCCTGCTGTCCCTGCTCTGGTTCAGTGCTGAGCCTCCTCCTCTGGTGGCTGATGTGGTGGAGATAAATATTAAATATTCAATTTTAAACCAGGTTAGTGGAGCAGAACCAATGGCTCCTCACAAATGAGATTATCCAGGGAATTCAGCCGGAATTTCTGCCAGCACATCCCAGCTCCTGGAGGTGGCAGCTGTTTCTGAGGTTTTAATGGACAGGTGAGCCGGGTTTTTTTGGGAAACCGCCTGGTTTTGGTTAAACAAGCCCTGGTTAGCAGGGAAATATTTCATTGGGACATTGGCTCCTCCAGGGCTACAATGTTCCTAAAAACTTCCTCAAGGGAGTGGGACTGGGGGAATGGGATAGGGGGGAATGGGACAGGAATGGGATAGAGGGGGGGGGGATGGG
>VWZV01017441.1:45042-75763 GCA_013397155.1 Irena cyanogastra | reverse complement strand
TTGGATGGGGGCAAATGGGATAGGGGGAAAATGAGATAGAGGGAGTGGGGAGTGGGATGGGGGGAATGGGATAGAGGGGAATGGGATGGGGGAGTGGGATAGAGGGGAATGGGAAAGGAATGGCGTAGGGGGAGTGGGATAGAGGGGAATGGGATAGAGAGGAATGGGATAGAGAGGAATGGGATAGAGGGGAGTGGGATAGAGGGAATGGGATGGGGGGAATGGGATGGGGGGGAGCAGGACAGAGGTGTCCACTCCCACATGAGACATCCTAAAGCCAAGCTGAATCTCCCAGCTCCAAGCCCTGCCCTGTCCGGTGACGCAGCTTCACCCCTCAGCACAGAAATTAATAATATTTATCAATAAATCTTTGTTCCCAGCTTTTGGCCATTGTTTGCCATCAGCGTTTTCCAGCTCCACGTTTTATGAGTTCTGTTTGCCAGGGGTGATTTCAGCTGCCAGAGGAGATGCTGCTAAAATCAGATCTGAACTTTAAACCCATCCCTGTGCTGTGCTTCCCTGACTGTCCCTGCCCAGCCCTGGCTCCGAGCATGGCTGCACTCGGGGAAGGTGACAAACCTCAGGAGGGCCTCGGGGCTGGAGAAAGCTGCAATGTTTTATACACGTTTTTCTCCTGGCAGCCAAAGCTCGGCGCTTTAAGACCCGCAGCAGAACATTTTGGGGCAAGCTTTGATGCTGGCACCCCTGGGAGGTGCGGGAGGTGTTGGGGAAGATTTCCTGCTGCAGCACCTCAACCCTGCCGCCGAGATTTCCTCTGCCGAGAAAAGCTCTGGGGAAAAGCTGCAGTGGCTCCGAGATTGGAGCACCCTGGCACAGCAGAGCTCCTCCTGAGGGCTGTGAGCATCCCCAGGAACTGCACTGGTGTCCAAGGGGAGGGCAAAGCCTTGGCCACTGGAGCCTTACTGAGCTTTACTGGGCTGGAACCAGAGCTTGCCGGCTGGGAGCGCAAAGATTTTGGTCTTTGCCTTGTTTGGGGAAGAAATTTTGGGGTAGTTCTGCTCCTAAGCTCCTCCTTCCTGTTTGGTTTGAGGCCGACGGGACGAACCCTGCTGCCATAACTCGCTGCAGCCTGGCTGGGCTGGGTTTGGGGCAGCTGAGGAACTCGAGCAGAGCCTGGGGCTCCTCCAGGGCTTTGGCCTCTGGAAAACCCAACCATTCCTACCCTGCAGCCCTGCAGGGTGGGCAGGGCACCACAAACAGCCAGAGCAGGCAGCTCTGAGGTTCTCATCCCGCCACAAAATCCATGGTTTTACCTAAACTCCGGTTTTACCTAAACTCCAGTTTTATCCAAACTCCGGTTTTACTGATCCCTCCACGCCCAGAATGGGCTCAGAGCAGGGGAAGCAGCTCCAGGGAGCTCTTTCTGCTCTGGAATTCTCTGTTTGGGTCCTGGATTCCCTGCCCCACACATCCAGGATAAGCTGCCCCTACAGACCCTGGGGCTGATCCCGTTCCCACTCTGACACCTTCCCCTGTCCCAGGCTGCTCCAGGCCGGCCTTGGGCACTTCCAGGGATCCCCAGCTGCTGTCCCAGGGCCTCCCCACCTCACAGCCAGGAACTGCCCCCCCAAAATCCCACCTGAGCCTGCCCTCCTTCAGCTCCAGCCCGTCCCTGTGCTCGCGCCCTTCACAAAGTCCCCGTCCAGCCCTGCTCAGGCGCTGGGTTTTGGAATTCAAAGAGCTCATCCTTGCCTCAAGGTCAAGCACAGAAAGATTTTCTGCTGGATCTTGCAGCTCCTTCCCATGGAGAAGGGAATTTCTCAGTGTGGTAAATGTAAAATGTAAATGTAACGTAAAGAAACAAAAAAGTATTCTAAAAGTTTTACTCTAATTCTTACTACTCTTTCTTTTAATTGCTGTTAATAAATTTTTCTTGACGCCCTTTTAAAATTTTAAACCCGCTTTACCTTTCTCCTAACCCTAGCTCACAAGGAGAAATAAATCCGAGAGTGATCAGCCAGCTCTGAACCCAGCAGAACGGAATTGCTTTCGTGGGGCCCAGGTGCTGCAGCCCTGAGCACAACGAGGCCGTTCCTTCCCTGCCCTTGGAAAAATCTCCCAAAATCCACATTTCTGTGCATCCCGGAATTTCTCCCAGATCCCAGAATCGCTCCAAGGCTTTTTAGCACCCCCAGGTGATGCTGAGGAGCCAAGAACACCCTCTGGGGCTTTCTGGGGGAAATCTTGGCTGATTTTTGGATGTAAAATTTCAGAGCCTCCAATCCCTGGCTCAATCACAGCACCGGGAAAGGAGAAGCTCTGCACTGAGGAATTTTTGTGGGAAACATTCCCAGTGGAGAAATTTCCCAGATGGAAGTGGATAATTTGGACAGTTCTGTTTTACTTTCCATTTCTTCCTGCTGGTGAAACAACAGAAACAAGCAGCGAGGGCTGTTGGTGAGCTGCCCTAAAAACAGAACAGCTTTGGGAGAATCAGTCCCCAGCTGGGATTGTCCAGGAGAAGGATCAATTCCAGCTCCCCGGCCCCATGGCTGCTGGCCCTGGTGGCTTTTGTGACACCGACGTGGCTTGGAGAGGTCATTTCTACACCTACAGAGGAATCTGCTGGCAAAAGGATTTTCCTGCTGAAAACCACCTCGCAAACAAATTCCCCATTGTTTATAGGAAATGGATGTTCTGGGAAAAAGTCTCTCCACCAGGAATGCCAGGAGAAAAGCTTCGAAGTTGTCACAAAATGTCTTTTAAGGCTTTTTTTTTTTTTTCCCCCACATCAAAACTTGGACATAATCCGTGAGATAATTACAAAGACGGGCGAAAAATCTGGGTGAAAAATCCCAGAAAACATCCAAGATCAAAATCAAAGCTCACACTAAATGAACGGAGTGAATTCCTGTTAATTCCCTAACGCCTGAGACATTCAGGGATTGTGTTCTGGGAGGCTGGGGAGGGGCTGGATGAGTTAGAATTCCTTCAGCTCAGGCCCTGAGTCAGACACAAGGACAAATCCCTGGAATTCCCCCCGACTGACCCCGCGGAAATCCGAAATCCAGGCGGGCTCAGCCCCGGCTCTGCTCCGGCCGGGATTAACCTGCGAACAGCTCATCCCTCTGGAAGGCTGAGCAGGAACGCGCGTCCCGAAAGGCCGAACCCCGCCGTGACCCGGCCGAACCCCGCTCGGACCCGCCGGGAAACCGGAGCGGCCCCGGCCCGGCTGCCCGTCCGGCTCACGGGGCTTATGAGCTGCCAACGCGTCAAACTCCGCTCATCCGCAGCTGCGGGCCCGGGGCTCCGCAGGGAGGAGGGCAGGGAATGGGAGCGAGCCCCGGGCAGGGAATGGGAGAGAGCCCCGGGCAGGGAACGGGAGCGAGCGCCGGGCAGGGAACGGGAGAGAGCCCCGGGCACGGAACGGGAGCGAGCCCGGGCAGGGAACGGGAGCGAGCGCCGGGCAGGGAACGGGAGAGAGCCCCGGGCACGGAACGGGAGCGAGCCCGGGCAGGGAACGGGAGCGAGCGCCGGGCAGGGAACGGGAGAGAGCCCCGGGCACGGAACGGGAGCGAGCCCGGGCAGGGAACGGGAGCGAGCGCCGGGCAGGGAACGGGAGAGAGCCCCGGGCACGGAACGGGAGCGAGCCCGGGCAGGGAATGGGAGCGAGCCCCGGGCAGGGAATGAGAGCAAGCCCGGTCAGGGAATGGGAGAGAGCCCCGGGCAGGGAACGGGAGCCCCGGGCAGGGAATGGGAGCCCCGGGGTGGGGGAGAGCCAGCAGCACTCGGGGCAGTTCACCTGCCGCCGGGAGAGGAGCAGAGAGAGATGGAAAAATCCCCTTGGAATTGTCCAGGAAGTGTCAGAGCGGGATTCCAGCACAGGAACTGGATGCAGGAATAGGAATAGGAATAGGAATAGGAATAGGAATAGGAATAGGAATAGGAATAGGAATTCAATGCAGGAATAGGAACAGGAACAGAACAGGAATAAGGAGAGGAATAGGAATAGGAAGGAATAGAATAGAGATAGGAATAGGAATATGAACAGGAATAGGAATAGGAATAGAAATAAGAATAGAAATAGGGATAGGAACAGGAATAGGATGCAGGAATAGGAATAGGAATAGGAATAGGAATAGGAACAGGAGCAGGAACTGGATGCAGGACGAAAGCCACCCCCGAGCCACGACCCAGGGGATGAGTGGAACAAGAACCAGATGTGGGGCAGCTGTTCTCCAGTCACTCGTTTGGGTCACAAACCCTTCCTCGCCTCTGCCCCAACCCCACATGGGGAGCTCAAGGAGGAGGAGGACAGGCAGATGTTGGTGAGGCCCTTCATGGAATCATGGAATGAATCAGGGAATGACTCATGGAAGGAATCACGGAATGAATCCCAGGGTGGTTTGGGTTGGAGGGACCTCAAAGCTCATCCAGTGCCCCCCCTGCCATGGCAGGGACACCTTCCACCATCCCAGGCTGCTCCCAGCCCCATCCAGCCTGGCCTTGGGCACTGCCAGGGATCCAGGGACAGCCCCAGCTGCTCTGGGCACCTGTGCCAGGGCCTTCTCACCCTGCCAGGGAGGAATTTCTCCCAGATATCCCGTCTAAACTGTCTCTTTTTTAGCTTAGAGCCATCTCCCTTGTCTTGCCCCTGCACGACTCATAAACACCCCCAGAATCCCTCACAAACACCCCCAGAACCCCTCATAAACACCCCCAGAATCCCTCACAAACACCCCCAGAACCCCTCACAAACACCCCCAGAACTCCTGCTCTGCGCTGGCCCTGCTGCATTAGAGCCATTTTTAACCCAAAACTCAACTCCTGGCTTAAAATCTCAGTCAAGACAGAAGAGAGCCCGCGAGGTGGGGGAAGATTCCCTGCTGGATGTGCCCACGTGGATTTACCTGTGTGTGGGGCTAGTTATTTTTAATTTTTTGCACAAGATCTCGACTGAGCGATGTTTGCAGACCCCGAGAGGCCGCGGAAGATCATCCCTGATATCCAGAAAATCCGCCGAGGGCCGGCAGCCCCCCAGGCGGTGGGAAGGAGCCCGTGCCAGGCTGCCGGGGTGAGAAAGGCAGCAGGAATGTGCCTCGCAGAGCAGCTGCTGCACAGCCCTGGCAGGAGCCTCCTCACCCAGGGCCTGGGAGCAGGGAGGGATTGGGAGAGCCCAGCTCGGGACAAGGAAAAAGGGCTTTTTACAATTAATTAGTTAATTAGTTAATTTTGGCTTGTCCTTTCTCCCTCCATTCTCCCGGATCCCTGGGAAAGGTTTGTGCTCTCCCTGGCATTTTGGGGCTCTTCCCTTCCTCCTCGTGTCCCATCCCACGGTGTTCCCTAAACTCTGCTCCGCCTTGAAATTCCCATTTTTTCCATTATTTACCACAGGAGCATCCATTTTCTATTCCCTGCTCGCCAGCTTGTGCCCACCTACACGAGGAAGAGCAATTAGGGCAAAACATGCAAAACAAAACTGGGGGAATTCACACATTCCAACCCCGGGTGGCTTCATTCCCTTAATGAGCCACTTTCCCAGGCTCCCAACATCCCTGATTCCACACGGCCACCAAATCAACACTTCTGAACTCCCTGGGCCAAGATCAAAGCCAGGCCAGCCTAAGTTTTGCTGGATTTCCTTCTCCAGTCTCCACAGACAAGTCTAGAGGGATGATGGCTCCAGGAAAATCCAGGATTTCCCAGGAGGAAGCTGCAGGGAGGTTACAGCTCCAGGAAAATCCAGGATTTCCCAGGAGGAAGCTGCAGGGAGGTGACAGCATCTGCCGCAGCACTGGGAGCGCTGGACAATTCTTTGGGAAAAATTCTTAACCAGGAGTGGGGGACAGCCCCATTCCCAGGAGGAGAAAACCCCAAAACATCAGAGAGGAAAACCTCAAAACTCTTGGGCAGTTCCTGGGTGAGCACATCCTCATCTCAACTCCCCCAGGCAAAGCCAGCCTTTGGAAAAACCCATTCTCCTTTGGAAAAAACCATTTCCCTTTGGAAAAACCCATTTCCCTTTGGAAAAGCCCGTTTTCCTTTGGAAAGCTCATTTCCCTTTGGAAAAGCCCATTTTCCTTTGGAAAGCTCATTTCCCTTTGGAAAAGCCCATTTTCCTTTGGAAAGCTCCTTTCCCTTTGGAAAAGCCCATTCCAGAAACGTTTCTCAGTCAGGAGAGCCCGAGGAACCCTTTCCCTGCTCGCACAGCCCCTGGGATTCCCGCTGGGGGCACGGGCTGTGGGGGTCCCCACCTCACTGCTGCAACCCTCCCAGTCCCCAGTTCCCAGTACTCAATCCCCAGTCCCCAATCCCCAATCCCCAGTTCCCAATCCCCAGTCCCCAATCCTCAATCCCCAATCCCCAATCCTCAGTCCCCAATCCCCAGTTCCCAATCCCCAATCCCCAGTCCCCAATCCCCAGTTCCCAGTCCCCAATCCCCAGTTCCCAGTTCTCAATCTCCAATCCCCAGTCCCCAGTCCTCAATCCCCAATCTCTCCCCTTTCTGAGGGATTGTGTTATCCTGGGATCTGCTGGTGCCGTTTGCGCATNATTTCCCTTTGGAAAAGCCCATTTTCCTTTGGAAAGCTCATTTCCCTTTGGAAAAGCCCATTTTCCTTTGGAAAGCTCCTTTCCCTTTGGAAAAGCCCATTCCAGAAACGTTTCTCAGTCAGGAGAGCCCGAGGAACCCTTTCCCTGCTCGCACAGCCCCTGGGATTCCCGCTGGGGGCACGGGCTGTGGGGGTCCCCACCTCACTGCTGCAACCCTCCCAGTCCCCAGTTCCCAGTACTCAATCCCCAGTCCCCAATCCCCAATCCCCAGTTCCCAATCCCCAGTCCCCAATCCTCAATCCCCAATCCCCAATCCTCAGTCCCCAATCCCCAGTTCCCAATCCCCAATCCCCAGTCCCCAATCCCCAGTTCCCAGTCCCCAATCNATCCCCAGTCCCCAGTTCTCAATCCCCAATCCCCAGTCCCCAGTCCCCAATCCCCAGTCCTCAATCCCTCCCCTTCCCGAGGGATTTGCGTTATCCCGGGATCTGCAGACCCCGGTGCCGTTTGTGCACGCTGCTGACCCAGACTTTATGTGGGACACATGAGGGGCTCTGTGTGCAGCTCCCACCAGGGCCATTAATCCTGCCCGTGTCAGAATTCCCGGCTCCAAACCCTCCCTTCTCGCTCCTCTCCTCTCCTGCCCTCCCTCCCCGCCCTTGTTGCGCTCTCCGGAGATCCAAGGGGGGAAAAACAAACCCCAAAACTCGTCTGAAAATTCACACGCGGAACTCGCAAACTTGGCAAAATCCGATCCGCTCCCCGGGGCCAGGCTGGGAAATGTGGGATTGCTCCAGCCGGGAATGAGCCTCCCGCCGGGCGGGCAGGAGCAGGGATTGCCTCCAGGAGACAGTGCCAAAGTCGGGCTGCTGCTCCCGAGGGGGATGCAAAGCCTGCAGCTGGTGCTGCTGCAGGGCCAAACCCAGAGGGCCTCTCCAGATCCGTGGGAATGTGCATGAGCTGGATGGGACCCGAGAGGCAGAGCCGGGTTCGACCTTGGCTCCCACCTTGGAGCCGCCTCATTCCCAGCTCCTCTCCAGGGGGAGGTGATGCCTAAAGAGCTTTGGGTTTTCCCCCTGATCCGTAGGATGCCATCCGAGAGTTACATAGCTCCTGTTGGTTTTCCTACACTTCCTCCGAGATTTTAGGATGGTAATTAACCTTCCAACACATCTCTGAGTCGTATTGCCAAGGAGAAGAGCGTTTTGTTTTCCAGCCACAGCCTGAGAAGAAAACGGGGCCAAGAATCCCTTGTGGCTGACGTGGGGTGAGCTCCTGGGACAACTGAGTGCCCTACTGGCTGTACCTGTCAGAAACCCTAATTAATCACCCTCATCAAATTGCAGGAATCCATGACTGGGTGTGTCCATGCCCAGCTGGAAGCTTGCAGTATGGATCTGCTTTTAATTCCATTGTTTCGACCCCGTCACAAACAGGTTTTCCTCTGATAAAAAGAGGCAGCAAAGGAGCAGCCGGGTTCTGGGCGGGGAGCATGGGTTAGGCCGGGCTGCGTGGGGTTAGGCTGGGCTGCACAGGGTTAGGCTGGGCTCTGCGGGGTTAGGGCAGGGAGAACAGGGTTAGGCTGGGCTGCGGAGGGTTAGGTCAGGGAAAACAGGGTTAGGCTATGGTGCGCAGGGTTAGGCTGGGGAGCACGGGATTGGGCTGGGGTGCACAAGGTTAGGCTGTGGAGCATGGGGTTAGGTGGGATGTGTGGGGTTAGGCTGGGGAGCCTAAGGTTAGGCTGGGGAGCCTGAGGTTAGGCTGAGGAGCGTGGAGTTAGGCTGGGATGTGTGGGGTTAGGCTGGGGAGCCTGGAGTTGGGCTGGGGAGCCTGAGGTTAGGCTGTGATGTATAAGGTTAGGCCAGGGAGCCTGAGGTTAGGCCAGGGCGTGTGGAGTTAGGCTGAGGAGCCTGGGGTTAGGCCGGAATGTGTGGGGTTAGGCTGGGCTGTGCAGAGTTAGGCTGGGGTGCACAGGGTTAGGCTGGAGCGTGTGGCGTTAGGCTGGGCTGTGCAGAGTTAGGCTGGGGTGCACAGGGTTAGGCTGGAGCATGTGGCGTTAGGCCGGGCTGTGCAGGGTTAGGCTGGAGCATGTGGCGTTAGGCCGGGCTGTGCAGAGTTAGGCTGGGGTGCGCAGGGTTATTCTGGGGAGCGTGGGGGCTAGACCGGGCCGCCCACGGTTAGGCCGAGCCTTACCTGCACACGGGCCTCGGTGAGCTTGGTGCGCTGGGCCAGCTCCTCGCGGGTGTAGATGTCGGGGTAGTGGGTCCTCTCAAAGGCCTTCTCCAGCTCCTCCAGCTGCTCCGCCGTGAACGTGGTGCGGCTGCGGCGCTGCTTCCGCTTCAGCGGCAGGTCCGGCTCCGACTCCACGTCCGAGCCCTCGTCCAGGCGGTTCCCTGCGGACAGGGGCAGACGGGGCTTCAGGAGACGGGCAGATACCAGGAGGGTAAAGAGCCTGGCAAAGGCGGCCAAATAAAGCTTGGAACGGTGAATGTTCCGACGCGGGAATCAGAAAACCAGAAACTTCCACAGACGCTGAAGGGCTTGATGTACGGTTTAGAAAAAGGCTGTGCGTTAGATTAATGTGGAAATAGATTAATTAGATTAATGTAAATTAGATCAACGTAAAAAGGCTGCGCATTAGATTAATGTAAAAACACAGTACACAGACGTTAAGTAGAAAAATCATGAACTTCTGTTTCTGTAGTTGTAAGTCAGAATGTGCCTTAAATAAGTGAGAAATGGTGTTAATAGCAGGTGAAGAGTTTATAGTGTAGGGGTGTAGTTACACAGAGTAAGATGAGAGTTTAGAAGTTACAAGAGAATATTACAACTATATAACTATATTCCATACACCAGAATATAACCATAACTGTATTCTATATATTAGAATATGTCTATACGTGTGACCACAGCCTATTAGGCAAAAGCATCCGCAGCGCAGCAAAATTAAATAAAAGTAACCAGTCAGAAAAGCAAAATAAACTTTGTGACGTCTGTCCATCAGATTAAAAAGTTACATTGACTGCTCCTGAGCCACAACCGGCTGCTCGCCTTCACAAACCCCACAACCTGCTGGTGTTTATTCCCCAGATAACCCTGATGTTTATCTGAGCAGTAAATCCCTCTCAGCCCACGGCAGTCCCGTTCCTTCGTCCATAGCAGTGACAATAACATTCCGGTTTGGGTTGGAAGGGCCTCCAAGTCCATCCAGTGCCGTCCCCTGCCGTGGGCACGGACACCTCCCGCCACCCCAGGGCACTTCCAGCCATCCGGGGCAGCCACAGCTTCTCTGGGAAATCCATTCCAGGGAGGAATGTCTTCCTGAGAGATAAGGAAAGAGTCCCTCAAGTCCGGCTGTCTCCACAGCCGCGGGAATCCTGGAATCCCAGACTGGTTTGGGCTGGGAGGGACCTTGAATCTCATCCCATGGCACCCCTGCCGTGGGAGACACCTTGCACTACCCCAGGGTGCTCCAAGCCCTGTCCAGCCTGGCCCTGGCCACTTCCAGGGATGAGGAATCTCCAGTTTCTCTGTCCTGTGCCCAGAACAGTCACTGTTTTTATGCTGTTTGTGTCATTTGCTGCCGTTATTTTTCCCCTCGTTGCACAGAAAACCTTGGGAAATCAAAACTTCCCCTCGCAGGAGAAAGGGAGCTCGCAGTCCCCGATTTGAATTGTTACAGAGAAAAGATCTTCCAGTGTTTGGCTTATTTCAAGGAATTTCCACTTTTCATTGGAAATTCCTGTTCCAGAGTTGCCCATTTTTCCCTGAAAAAGGCAGGAACTGAAATGTTGTCAACAAACAACACTTTGACTTGTGCTGCCCAATTTCCTCCCGTGTTCCATTAAGGGCTGGGCTTGAAGATTTCAGTTTTTAAAACTCAGGAAGATAAAAAAAAAAAGGAACAATTGGGAATTTTTACAGATGGGAAAAGCCTTTCCAGCTCGGCATTGCTGGAGGTTGGGCTGCCCACAGGAGACAACTCAGCTCTTCAGCTCCCAAATTTCCTATGGAATTTAGGTGCCATCCAGTCCTTTCCCAAAGTTTAGTCAGTCACTTATTCCTCCACCTCGACTTTCCCTGGACTTTCCCCTTTCCCTTCTCCCTGCCTTGATCCCAGCCCCAGCCTCCCGAGGCTCTGGTGAACCCACAGGAGTGCAGCTGGAATGAACAAACCCCGTTCTGCTCCCTGGTTTTGGCTGGAGATCAAGAAAAATGCCCCCCACGGATATTCCCCAGGTGCTCAGCGGCTTCTGGAGGAGCTGGAACTCCAATGTTGCCTCTCCTGGAGCAATCCTGGGCTCCAGAGATGTTCTCCGTGGGGGTTATGGTTCTCTGTGGGGTGCAGATGTTGATTTTTGTGCAGATTTTTGATTTGTAAGGGTCTCAGCCAGGCCACAAAATGTGTCCCTAGTCCAGGGCAGCAGAGAAGGGACAACGGGACCGGGAAACTTCTGAGGTGGGGACAGCTCTGGCCCTGCCACCTTTTCCTTCTTTCCCAAGAAAGCAGGGGATTCACTGCATTAATTGATTTTTTCCCTTTCCGAGCCTGGCTGTTGTTTTCCACAGGAACCACCCAGCCTCGCTGAGAGCCAGAACCAAATCGTGCTCACAGCAAAGTCCTTTTTCTTTCAGGCCAACCTTCGCTAATTTAGGATTAAAGCAGGGTTTACATAAGCTCAGCTTGACCATAAAGTTCCCTGAAGTCCCTAACCGTGTTTTCCAGCCTGTTTTTTTCCCCCTTTTTTGTTCGGCTCCTATATTATCATCACCCAAAAATCTGCCTTTCTTCCTGGCAGCGCTGGGAGCTGCAGCTGTGGCTCCGACAGCTGCTGGGGGGTTTGAGGGCTGGGAGGCGCAGATCCCCCCGGAGCCACCTCGTTTGTACTGAGATCACCACAAAAAGCCTCTGCATTCCTGACAAAATTCCTTTTGTGTCCCGGGGCTTGTGGGGAGGACGCGGTGTGGGACATTGGAGAAGGTGCTGGATCCAGGGGAGCTCTGCTCCAGGGGTTGTTTTGGGGGGAAGCCCTTGGAGAGGTTTTCCCTTCTCTGGGCTCTGGCATCCTGTTAAATGCCTTAAACATGTTCAATTTTAGATGCAAACCTGTCAATTTCTGAATTTCTTCCCCAAAATCTGTAAGGAATTCCCTGACAGCTTCAGTGGGGCAGCACCTGCCCCACATTTAAAAGATCCTAAAAAAAAAAAATCATTCTAAAAGATTTCCAAGCTCTCCCGCATGTAGCCAGAATTTGTTTCTAAACGAGATTTTTGGGATTTGTGCACTCCCAGGGAAGGTCTGGGGTCTCCAGGAGAAGGAACATCTGGGCTTGATGTTCAGCAGGGCTGCACATCTGGGCCCCAGATGATGCAGGGCAGGTAGGAGCCCACACATCTGGGCCTCGGAGGAGCAACGGCACATCTGGAAACCTCCAGCAAATTCCCTGGAGCTCCTCTCCAGAGCTGCTCCATCCTGAATGAGCTCGGCTGCTCCTCCCATCCCGCTCCTGAGCTCCAGAGCTCCCTGAGTGCAGGGAAAGCCACCCGGGAAGGGAAAACCCCCCAGCTCCCTTCCCTAGCTCCTGCTGAAGGATCCCTGCTTTGTCCGTGAGGTTTTGGGAGAGGACGAGGGATTGTCACCCTCTGTCCCCACCGTGGTGCTGATTCCGGGATGAAAAGGGCTGAGATAACCGATACCAGGATCAGGATAAACCTCTCCATTCCCAAGCTTCCCGACGGCTCCCATCCCCATTTTCCAGCCGCGCCAGAGGCGGCGGGAGCCACCCCCCGCCCCCAGTGACCCCGGGGGCCGGGAAGGGCTGGGAACAGCAGCCACAGCTCCCGGTGCCAAGTGCCCGGCTCCAAGAGCCCGACCTCAAAGCTGGAACCGAGGAAAACTCCCAGGGAATGGCTGGGAGCAGCTGCTCCCACCCGGAGCAGCTGCTGCTGTCAGGCAGGGATGGGGAAGGACAGGGAATGCTTTCCAGCTGGGATGGGCTCTCCGGCACATCCAGCACGCCCCAGCAGCAGCTCCCTCACCCCACAGGTCGTTCCCATTCCCATTCCCAACCTGCTGGAATATCCCAGACCATCTGTTCCCACCAAAGCTCCCGTGCCGTTGGTTTTCCGAAGGTGCGGAGAATCCCAGGCTGGGGATTCACCCCAAATTCAAACCCTTCATTTCTCCCAACCCAGCCCTGTGTGAGCAACGGCTGCCAGCAGCGGGAACGGGGGGACACCCAAATATTCCCCCCAAATTTCCAGGGATTTTTGCTGCAGGAATGACCTGGTGGTGTTTTATCCTTGCTCAGCAGGGGCAGCCTGCAAAGGGGAAGGTGCAGAAATTTCCAGCAGCACCTTCCTGGGTGGGAAAAATGAAGGATGGGAAGCAGCAGGCTGGCCGACGGCCAAGGATTCCAGCCCGGGAGCTCATCCCGCGAAAGACTGACGGGAAAAACAGAGCTGGGAGAGAAGGGAGGGGAAAACCTCCCAGCAGGACAAGGCAGGGAATAGGGAAAACTGAAGGGAAAAGGGAAAACTGAAGGGAAAAGGGAAGACTGATGAGAAAAGGGAAAGCTGAAGAGAAAAGGGAAAACCAGGAGAGAAGGGAAAACCAGGAGAGAAGGGAAAACCAGCAGAGAAGGGAAAGCCAGGAGAGAAGTGTGTGAGTTACAGGACTGGCGGTCATCCCGCTGTATTTGGAGTTTTTAGGAGCAATCCCATTGTTTTTTCATCTCTTTTTCAGAGTGACTGCTCTGCAGCTCAGAATGAAAAGCTCAAACTGCCCAAATCACTTTGCTTTTGGAAAGAAATCGTAATTTCAGGAATAAAAAGGCAGAAGCTTCATCCTGGGAGTGGCAGCAGGGATGCAGTGTGGAATCTCTTCCCGCTGCTCAGAGGGAGATTTTCCAACATGTGGGCAATTTTGGGGAGCCAAGAGGAGAAGTAGCCCTGTGGAGGGCCCTGCTGAGGGTTTGTGTGGAGCAGAGTCCTGCACCTTCAGGAGGAGCTGGGAAAAGGAATAAACCCCCCTGGAGCGGCTGGAGCAGCGCAGGGAAAGGTGACAAAGGGAAGCCTGGCCTTGTCCCGGGACTCATTCCAGCATGAGGAAATGTGGGAATTACGGCCCCAAACTCCCATTCCTGAGCAAAGCTGCTGGTTCAGCTTGGGGAACAACGAGCAAGAGCCCTTTGGAGGGGTTTGGAAGGAGCAGGAGGAGGCTGGAACTGGAGGAAGGGACCAGGAAAAGCCATCCGCCGTCAGGGTCTGGCCGTGTCCCCCACCCCCATTTCCTTCTCCCTCGCCTCCCTCCTCTCCAGCCGCAGCTTCTGGGCTCCTCTTGGCCCCGGAGTTAAATTAATCAACAGGATTAGGAGGAGCCGGCCCCAGCGAGGCCCTCCAGGCTCAGCCCGAGCCCGGGATGCTCCACGAGGAGCCGCAGCCGGCGCTGGAGGCGCTGGGAGCCGGGACGGGCAGCGCCAGGCGTGGGAGCGCATTCATTGCGGGGATGGACGGGCCGAGGCGAGGGGAGCTGAGTTGCTCCCAGCCCTCGGCCCTTCCCGCCCTTCCTGCTCCCTGCCAGCTGCTCCGTCCTAAAAACCAGCTGGGAGAGGTGGGGAGGGAGCGGGACTGGGACTGGGGAGGGAGCAGGATTGGGACAAAATGGGACTGGGGACAGAGCGGGATTGGGGACAAAATGGGATTGCTGAGAGAGCGGGATTGGGGATGAAGTGGAACTGGGGAGGGAGCAGGACTGGGGGACGAAGCAGGATCGGGGGCAGAGCAGGGTTGGGGACACAATGGGATTGGGAGGGAAGTGGGATTGAGGAAGGAGCAGGATTGGGGATGAAGTGAGATTGGGGATGGCGTGGGATTGGGGCTGGCTGGCCCGTGGCCGTACCGTTTGTGCTGCACTTGGCTGCAGCAAACTCCCCCCAAAGCTGCTGCAGCCACAAGGATGCTCCATAAATCCCACCCGGAGGTGGCTGCCTGGGATTTGACGGGATGAGAGAAGGAAGGAAGGGAGGAAGGGAGGGAGGGAGGGGGATGCCTTAGGATTTAGCTTTTCTATTTCTCAGTCCTGTGCTGGTTTAGTGTGGAACTCTACAACTCCACAGCCNGGAAGGAAGGCAGGAAGGAAGGAAGGAAGGAAGGAAGGAAGGAAGGAAGGAAGGAAGGAAGGAAGGAAGGAAGGAAGGAAAAACTCGGAAGGCACTGCCAAGGTCTGAGCAGCCCCAGGTGAGAGCCTCCCAGATCTCCTGTTTGGGACCTCTCCGTCCAGCCCAGCCCTGGCGCACAGGGATCACAGGGAATGGCGGGAAAGGCTGGGGGAATTGGGATTGTTCAGCCTGCAGAAGAGGCTGAATTATCCCAAAGCTCCAAAGTGACCTCGCTGTGGCCTTCTCGGGCCTGAAGGAGTCACAGGAAAGATGGAGAGAGACAATCCCCAAGGGATGGAGGGACAGGACACAGGGAATGGCTTCCAACTGCCAGAGAGGGGGTTAGGTGGGATATGGGGAAGGCATTCCCGGCTGTGAGGGTGGGCAGGCCCTGGCACAGGCTGCCCAGAGCAGCTGGGGCTGTCCCTGGATCCCTGGCAGTGCCCAAGGCCAGGCTGGACAGTGGGGCTGGGAGCAGCCTGGGACGGTGGAAGGTGTCCCTGCCATGGCAGGAGGATGGACCTGGATCAATTTTAAACTGCTCCCCACCCAACTCAACTCAACCAAACCCAGCCCAACCCAACCCAACTCAACCCAGCCTAACCCAACCTAACTCAACCCAACCAAACCCAACCCAACTCAACTCAACCCAGCCTAACCCAACCTAACTCAACCCAACCAAACCCAACCCAAATCAACTCAACCAAACCCAGCCAAATCCAACCCAACCTAACTCAACCCAACCCAACCCATCCCACGATCATGGCTGAGATCCTGCCCTGGGCCTTGCCTGTGGGGCAGGAAGGTGGAATCTTTGGGGTTCAGGCACAGAGCAATCCCTGGATCCCCCATCCCAAGCCCTGGGCCATGCCCCTGGGGCAGGAGAGGTGGGATGGCACATCCTGAGCCTCCTGCTGCCCCAGCAGGACACAGAACGAGCCGGGATCAGCAGGACATGGGGATTTATCCTCTCCTGAGCTGGGCCTGCCACCGGCAGCTCCGGTCTCCTGGCCTTCCCTGGGCAGGAGCAAACCAACCCCATCCAGGGGCAAACAGGGCCGGGAGGAGCCCGAAAAGGCAGCGCAGTCCTGCCGTGATTTTGTTGTTCCCAGCACTGTTACAGATATGCGTTATAATATTGGCTTTTTGCAAATGTTTAAATGGAATTTATATGCGTGGTGTTAAAGTCACTTTGTTGTAAAGATATAGTTGTTATTTCTGTTGTTAATTAAGCTTGATGAAATAGCTGATATAAGTGTATTTATATTAAAATGCCTGCTTAGATAGGATAACATCCAATAAAGATATAAAAAAGACACCTACTACAAATACACCAGCTACCAGCACTCGCCGTCTGAACACAGTGCAGGCCAAAGCCCAAAAGCTAGAAGTAATAGGGACAGACTAAAACCACAACCAAAAAATACTAAAAAATCAAGAAAAGCCCCACCAAATCCAGAGAAGAGCCATGCCAAACAGTTCCTAGAATATGTAAACCAGTTTAAAGAAAAGCCCACTCTGGGTAATTGTTTATAAACGTCCAACAGGCTGATGTAAAAGGAAAGGTGTTTACGGGGTATCCCCGAAGATAACGGGGTGCTCTGAGCAGAGTGCCAAGGTGTACCCGGCCGTGAGAACCTCTGCTCTGTAGTCCTTGCCTCCTCCTGGCCTTTACTAAACTTTTTTAATTCTCACAGGAGAATAAACATGTTTTCACGCAGCACAAACCCTGGAATTCTCTTGGCCCTCTCTCCTCGGAAATGCCAGAATTCCTGAATTCCCACCCCGTGCTTCCTATTCCCACCTCCAAGCACATTCCCAGACCCCAAACTCCCCAAACTCCCAGAAATCCCCTCAGCCCTCACGACAAAACCTCGGGATTCCCTTCCCTCCCTTCCCCAACCCTTTCCTGGTGTTGTCTCCGAGCAGCCCAGCCCAACAGAGCTCAGGGTCTGTCAGGTGGAAAACCAATCCCGGAATTCTGCAGGTGGGATTTCATCGAGGAATTCTGCCCGAACAGAGCACTGGGGTGTGGGGGATGCCCTGGAACAGGGGCCAGGAAAATGGGAAAGGCTTTTCCAGCTCAGCAGCAGGGAGGGCCCTTCCCAGAGAAAACTGGGGGATTTTTCTCTATTTTTCTTGAACTTTCTCTAATTTTCCCAGATTTTCACAGATTGTCCCAGATTTTGTCCCAGATTTTTCCAGATTTTCCCACATTTTCCTATATTTTTCCTCTATTTTCTGTATTTTTTGCTATTTTCTCTATTTCTCTCTATTTCCATATTTTTCTCTATTTTCTCAATTTTTCCATATTTTTCTGTATTTGTCCATATTTTTCATGTTTTTCTCAGTTTTCCATGTTTTCCCATAGTTTTCCAAATTTTGCTCTATTTTTCTCTACTTTTCTGGTTTTCTCTTTTTTTCTCAAATTTTCCATATTTTCTCTATTTTCCTCTATTTTTTCCTGTTTTTCTCTGTTTTTCCATATTTTCCCCATATTTCCTCCATATTTTTCTCTATTTTTAAAATTTTTACTCTATTCCCCCAATTTTCTCAGTTTCTCTCAATTTCCCACATTTTTCCATATTTTTCTCTGTTATGTTTCTCTCTATTTTTCCGTATTTCCCCCATATTTTTCTCCTATTTTCCCTCCATTTCTCCGTATTTTTCCCTATTTCTCTCTCGTATTTCACCCCAAACCTTCCTCTCCCTGCCAGAATTCCCCTCCCGGCTCAGGGATTGGGGATTTTAGGAAAACCTTGCTCAGGAGCAGCTGGGGTTGGAGGCAGATGATCCCTCAGCTCCTTTCCCACCCCATTCCCTCTCACCCGGCCACAGAATACAAACGAGTTTCCAGACAGAATTTTCCTTCGGTCAAAGGCTCGGTTTGGGACCCACAGGGATCCAAAATTCCCCCTCTGTTTTCCACTCTGAAATTTCCTCCTTTTGAACCAGAACCTTGGTCGGATCCCAGAGGCAACGTGTGGGAATAACGGGATCCACGGGGCTGATCTGATCCCAGATGGGATCCACGGGGCTGATCTGATTCCGGATGGGATCCTGTGGGAACAGCAGGATCCACAGGGATAATCTGATCCCAGATTCAATCCTATGGGATTCACGGGGCTGATCTGATCCCACATGTGATCCCAGAGGCTCCCACAGAGCTGAGCTGATCCCAGATGGGATCCTGCAGGAACAACAGGATCCACAGGGCTGATCTGATCCCAGATGGGATCCTGTGGGAACAGTGGGATCCACAGGGCTGATTTGATCATAGATTGGATCCTGTGGGAACAGTGACATCCTTGGGACTGATCTGATCCCACATGTGATGCCAGAGGCTCCCACAGAGCTGAGCTGATCCCAGGTGGGATCCCAGAGGCTCCTTGTGGGAACAGCGGGATCCACGGGGCTGATCTGATCGCAGACGGGATCCTGTGGGAACACAGGATCCCGGGGCTGATCCTGAGGATCTGCCCCACCGCCCTGTCCCCACACACGTCACAAACCCCAGAACTTTCCGCCCCTTCCAGAGAAGAACAAACGCGACCCATGGCGAAGGTTGGGAGGCAGAGCGGGAGGGAGGGAGGCAGGGCGAGCAGGGAGCCACGTCCCTGGCAGCCTTTGTGAGTCCCCCGAGCACAAACAGATGGAATATCCATCAACCCCAGCCCTCTTTTCTTCGCTTTCAACTTTTTCCTGGTCCTCGCCTCCCTGCCCCCTCCGCCCCTCGCCCTCTTTCTCCGGGCTTTTGTTCGGCCTTTTCAAGCGGCCCGAGGTGATGGGGCCGGCCCCGAGTCCCGGCACATCTGTGGGGTCCATAAAAGGCCCCTCTGGCACTTCAATATTCATGGCCTCGTGCCTGTGGCAGGCGCAGGATCCAGCCCGGAGAGAGAGAGGGAAGGAGGGAAGGAAGGAGGGAAGGAAGGAGGGAGGATGATGCCTTAGGATTTAGCTTTTCTGTTTCTCAGTCCTGTGCTGGTTTAGTGTAGAACTCTACAACTCCACAGCCTGTCAGCTGCTGTTCTCCCGTTTCATTCAGACAGAACAGTTCTTCTCTAGGCCTGAAACTCAAGGACCTCAGGCCCCGAAAAGTATAAACAAANGAAGGAAGGAAGGAAGGAAGGAAGGAAGGAAGGAAGGAAGGAAGGAGGGAAGGGCCCCGGAGCTTCCCGGCACTCTCACTCAAAGAGGGGCACCAGCAGCGCTCCCCAAGCTGGGAAGCAAGGGGAAACCAGCTGGGATCCAGGCTGGAAGAACAACAACAAGGAGGCAGCGGGCAGAAGAGCTCTGCTCACTTTCTCTGGAGTTTTTTGTAGTTTTGTTTTACTTTCTTCCCTTCCCAGCTCCATCCCGGTTGGTCTCTCGCCAGGATTCCTCGTGGAGCAGCCCAAACACATCCCATGGGCTGGGAGGACTGGGCACGGGGAGCTGGGAGCCTGCTGGCATCAGGGGTGGGAGATCCAATCCCGGATAACCCCTGGATTTACAGGGATCTGATCCTGGATAACCCCTGGATTTACAGGGATCGGATAACCCCTGGATTTACAGGGATCCAATCCCAGAGTACCCCTGGATTTACAGGTATCTGATCCTTGATAATCCCTGGATTTACAGGGATCCAATCCCAGAGTACCCCTGGATTTACAGAGATCTGATCCCAGATAACCCCTGGATTTACAGGGACCCGATCCCAGACAATCCCTGGATTTACAGGGACCCAATCCCAGGGAATCCCTGGATTTACAGGGTGGGGCAGCAGGGACCCCAGCCCGGCTCCCCGGCCTGCAGGGGACACCGCCAGGCTTGAGGGACGAGCGTGGCTGTGGCACCAGGGGTGGGGACATCAGGGGGAAGGACCCGAGGGGAACGTTCCCTGTCCCTGTTTGTCCCGGTGAGGGGAACGTTCCCTGTCCCTGTTTGTTCCCCTGAGGGGAATGTTCTCTGCCCCTGTTTGTCCCAGTGAAGGGAACGTTCTCTGTCCCTGTTTGTCCCGGTGAGGGGAACGTTCCCTGCCCCTGTTTGTCTCCCTCAAGGGAACGTTCCCTGTCCCTGTTTGTCCCCCTGAGGGGAACGTTCCCTGTCCCTGTTTGTTCCCCTGAGGGGAATGTTCCCTGTCCCTGTTTGTCCCAGTAAGGGAAACATTCCCTGTCCCTGTTTGTCCCCCTGAGGGAAACATTCTCTGTCCCTGTTTGTCCAGGTGAGGGGAACGTTCCCTGTCCCTGTTTGTTCCCCTGAGGGGAATGTTCCCTATCCCTGTTTGTCCCAGTAAGGGAAACATTCCCTGTCCCTGTTTGTCCCGTCGAGGGGAATGTTCCCTATCCCTGTTTGTCCCCCTGAGGGGAACGTTCCCTGTCCCTGTTTGTCCCCCTGAGGGGAACATTCCCTGTCCCTGTTTGTCCTGGGGAGGGGAACGTTCCCTGTCCCTGTTTGTCCCCTGGGCCTGGGGCAGTTCCGTGGCCTGGGCCCGGCTGCTTCTCCTCATGGCTGGGAGCCATCAATCCGTGCCACTCCTGACAGGGACAGGGACATGGACAGGGACAGAGAGACAGAGACAGAGAGAGAGACAGAGACAGAGAGAGAGACAGAGACAGAGAGAGAGACAGAGACAGAGAGAGAGACAGAGACAGAGAGAGAGACAGAGACAGAGAGAGAGACAGAGACAGAGAGAGAGACAGAGACAGAGAGAGAGACAGAGACAGAGAGAGAGACAGAGACAGAGAGAGAGACAGAGACAGAGAGACAGAGACAGGGACACCCTGGGGATGCCCAGCTCCGGTCTAGGGCAGGGATCCATCAATCCATGCCACTCCTGGCAGGGCCAGGGACATGGACAGGGCCAGGGACACAGACAGGGCCAGGGACACGGACAGGGCCAGGGACATGGACAGGGACAGAGAGACAGAGACAGAGAGACAGAGACAGAGACAGAGACGGAGACGGAGACGGAGACGGAGACAGGGTCAGGGACAGGGACAGGGACACCCCGAGGATGGCCAGCTACAGTTTGGGGCTCCCAATCCATGCCACTCCTGGTAGGGCCAGGAACCCGAACAAGGACAGGAATGGGGCCGGGCCGGGCCAGGGCCAGGGCTAGGGATCAGGACAGGGCCGGTGACAGGCACCAGGACAGGGACACCCTGGGGATGGCCAGCTCCAGTTTGGGGCAAGGATCCATCAATCTGTGCCACTACTGGCAGGGCCAGAGCCAGGGCCAGGACCAGGAACAGGGACAGAGACAGAGACAGGAACAGGGACAAGGACACCCTGGGGATGGCCGGCTCACCGGGATCCTACCCTGAGCTCCAGTTTGGAACCCTGGTCACTGAGAGTTTCAGACTTTCTGTGCTAACAAGCACTGACCCCCGAGAGAACGCTGCATTTAGCCTGAAGCCCTAGAGAAAGCTTCCAAAACTAAATGACAGAACTGGGATTACGGATGTGGAGTTGATCAGAAGTGTGTAACATCACATGGTAGAAAACTCAGGGTTTGGGGTTATAGAATATAGTAACATCTATAAAACAAGATAGAAGTTTTAGGGCAGAAACTTGTCCTTCTTCTTCATAAGTTTAAGTAAATTGTGTAATTAGATTAAAAAATCCACATTACAAGCCACAAGCAATTGGTTATTAAGTTAAAAGTAAAAAAAAAATTAAGTGTCATTTCTTAATTAAACAGTTTATGCTTAGGAAGCCTTACAAAGAGAAAGATACAGCCCCATTCTGAGTTTGTTAAAGTACCATAAAACTCACAGTTCGTGAGACTGCAATATAGATAAAAACCAACAAACATCTGAATCCAACAAGAAATAATCCTGACTCTAGCGAAAAAGAAGACAAAAACTCAACACCAGCCCTGCCTGTTTTCCCTCTTTTCCTGGTTTCCCTGTTTTCCCGTTTCCGTATTTTCCCTGTTTCCCTGGTTTCCCTGTTACCCTGGTTTCCCTGGTTTCCCTGGTTACCCTGTTTTCCGTGTTTCCCTATTTCCCTGGTTTCCCTGCTACCCTGTTTCCCTGTTACCTTGTTTCCCTGGTTTCCCTGTTTCCCTGTTTCCCTGGTTTCCCTGTTACCCTGTTTCCTTATTTCCCTGGTTTCCCTGGTTTCCCGTTTCCCTGTTTCCCTGTTTTCCCTATTTTCCTGCTTTCCCTGTTTCCCTGTTTCCCTGCTTTCCCTGTTTCCTTATTTCCTGGTTTCCCTGGTTACCCTGTTTTCCATGTTTCCCTATTTCCCTGGTTTCCCTGCTACCCTGTTTCCCTGTTACCTTGTTTCCCTGGTTTCCCTGGTTTCCCTGGCTTCCCTGTTTCCCTGGTTTCCCTGTTTCCCTGCTTTCCCTATTTCCCTGTTTCCCTGCTTTCCCTGTTTCCTTATTTCCTGGTTTCCCTGGTTTCCCCGTTTCCATATTTCCCTGGTTTCCCTGTTTTCCTGTTTCCCTGTGTCGCTGGAGCACCCTGGGAGCCAGGGGAGCCCCCGGAGCTCCCCACCCGCTCCGCTCCCCTCTGAGCACAAACCGACCCTGACGGCTGCCCGGGGGCTGAGAGTGCCCCGGGGGTCCCGGGGGGCTCTGGCACACCCGGGGGTGTCTGGCGCCTCGAGAATCTGCCTGGGATCCCCGGTATCAGCCGGGAACGGCCCCAGCTGGGTGCCGGGCACCTCTGGGCGGCGTCACCCCCACACCTGGGTTCTGGTCTGGAGAAACGCGGCCGTGCTCCCGCCCCAGACCCCGTCCCGCAGCCCGAAGCCGTTCCGGCAGGTTTTAGCCCAGAATGTTCCCAGAGCTGGCTGAGCAGGAGCCCCACAGCCACGTCTGGGGCTCTGGAAGGCCCCAGCAGGGGCTTTTCTCCATTTTGGGGTGGATTTTCCATGGTGTGACCCATTCATTCCCATTCCGTGTGCCCAGAGGCTCCATCCCATCCCATCGATCCCATGCCACTGATCCCATCCTATTCATCCCATCCCATCCCATTGATCCCATCCCACTGATCCCATCCCATTCATCCCATCCCATCCCATTGATCTCATTCCATTGATCCCATGGATCCCATCCCATTGATCCCATCCCATTGATCCCATCCCACTGACCCCATCCCATTCCATCCCACAAATCCAGGTTCAAAGGCCCTGCACCCCCTGGCTTGCTCCCAACTCAGGTTCCTGAAGTGCTGCCACCCCTCCTGCCCCAATCCTGGCACCACAGGTGGCGCCACCACATCCCAATCCCAATCCCACCCCACCTGCCCCAGTCCTGGCGCCTAGAGGCAGGGACAGATCCCAGTGCCAGGGACAGATCCCTGATCCAGGGAGAGATCCCTGATTCAGGGACAGATCCCAGTGCCAGGGACAGATTCCCATGCCAGGGACAGATCCCTGATCCAGGGATAGATCCCAGTGCCAGGGACAGATCCCTGATCCAGGGACAGATCCCAGTGCCAGGGACAGATCCCAGAGCCAGGGACAGATCCCTGATCCAGGAACAGATTCCCATGCCAGGGACAGATCCCTGATCCAGGAACAGATCCCAATGCCAGAGACAGATCCTTGATCCAGGGACAGATCCCAGTGGCCCCGAGCCAACTCTTCCCTTCCCTCGCTTTGTGCTCCAGCTGGGAAATCAGGGATGCAGCAAAAACCATGGAGGAGTTTCGGAATATCTGATTTTTTTATCCCCTGCCTACTCACTGTGTCCCTGTGGGTTTAGATTTGGGTATTTCCCTTCCTATGTATTGACATATTTATAAATATATTTCTATACTTTTATATACTTGTATGTGGCTATTCACATCCTCCTGCCTCGCTGCGAACTCCACTTTTCCTCCCGCGTTTCTCCCACCTCCTCTCTCTTTCTCTCCACATCTCCCCCCCTCCCCTGCCCTCTTTTCCCCCCAAAAAACGCTCCCAGCTTCCCATTCATGTCAGGAGCCCCCCGGGACGCGCCCGGGAGAGAGGCCCCGAGCGGGACGCGCCCCCGGGATGCGCCGGGAGCGGGGCTGTGACATTCGCCCGCGATTGAACCCCCGGGCCCGGCCCTGCCAGAAGAAAGAGAAGAAAGGGAAATGTAGGGAGGAGAGAATGCGAGTGACAGAAAGAAGGATTGAATGGAGGAGCGCGAAGAAAGAAAGATATCCCTGCGCCGCGCTCCTTTATCAGCGCTGTCATCTGGAGCAGGGCCCTGCCCGCATTGTCTCACCTTGGGCCGAACAAAAACGGGGATTTTTTTTGTGCGGATTCCTTTAGAGCTGCCAGGACCCGCACCTTAGGGGGTCGCGGGAGGCTGAATGTGCAGCTGACAGCCCCGCGCGGCCCCGGGTGATATCAATAAACCCCGACACCCGGCTCTTCAGCACAGCTCATGTGGAAGGTACGGCCTGAATATTAAAACCCCCGGGAAGGAGCCCGGGATGCCGCGGGGGGAGGGACGGGGGAGCGGGGCCGGGAGGGGTCGGACCGGGGGATGCGGCGGCCCCGGCCCGGGCAGGGCGGCGGAACGAGGGGAA
The DNA here is from genome assembly GCA_013397155.1 of Irena cyanogastra. Lineage (NCBI taxonomy): Eukaryota > Metazoa > Chordata > Aves > Passeriformes > Irenidae > Irena > Irena cyanogastra. The sequence continues at coordinate 51,596 of VWZV01017441.1, read as the reverse complement.
GGGACAGAGCGGCTCCTGCCGCGGTCCTGGGGCTGCTCGGGGCCACCAGCTGATGCCTCAGGATTTGAGATTTTATATTTTTCATGTATTTGTAACCCTGCATTTCTTTAGTGTGGAACTCTGAGCTCCACATTCAGTGTCAGCTGCTGTTCTCCCGTTCTGGTCAGACACAGCAATTCCTCTCCAGGCCTGGCAATCAAGGACACCTCACTGGCTCAGGCCCGAGAAAGTAAACAAAAGGGAACTGGGGGGGAGCAGACTTGGGGTAAATAACTTCATTACCTGAAGCTGTAATTGAAGGATTAACCTCCGATATGCAAATGGACCAAAGTTACAGAAGTGTGAAAGCCCGTGACCCGTGGTCCGTTTTTGGGTGTAGGCCCTGCCTGAGATGTACCTGAGGGCCTTTCAGTAAATACAAGCACATTTTATCCCCTTAATTTCGCCTGGCCTCTGTTTTCAGGGAGCCCCAAAAGGCATCACAGCCAGGGCAGGAGGAATAAAGGATGGGGTGGCACCTTCTCCCACAGCTGCTGGAATTGGGATTCTCCTCCAGGAGTCCAACAATAGCCCTGGAATCACATCCCGCTCCCGCGGAGCCACTCCCACCTATCTCAGTCAGGTCATGAAAAATCAGATTTTTTATCCAAAAATGGGTTTCCATCCTTGGAAAGGGCCTGGTTTCCTCATGGGATGGAGCTCCCATTCCTTCAGGGATGGGCCCCAGTGGGGACAGAGCTCAGCTGTGCCACCTCCCAGGCTGGGGACGCGGCAGGAATCCCAAATTCCTCCTGCTCGGGGGTCCCTGAGGACCAGCAGGGAATTCCTGGTGGCCACACCGAGGTGCTCGAGCATGGAGCGGGCGCAGCACCGCGAGGGAAGCACCGTGGACTTCTCCTGGGTTTTGGCACAGAACATTCCTGTGGCACAGAACATTCCATGGCACAGAGCATTCCCATGGCACAGAACATTCCCACGGCACAGAACATTCCTGTGGCACAGAACATTCCCGTGGCACAGAACATTCCATGGCACAGAACATTCCCACGGCACAGAACATTCCTGTGGCACTGATCATTCCCTGGCACAGAGCATTCCCATGGCACAGAACATTCCATGGCACAGAACATTCCCACAGCACAGAACATTCCATGGCACAGAACATTCCNGGCACAGAACATTCCAGTGGCACAGAACATTCCTGTGGCACAGATCATTCCCATGGCACAGAACATTCCATGGCACAGAACATTCCCGCAGCACAGAACATTCCTGTGGCACAGAACATTCCAGTGGCACAGAACATTCCCTGGTACAGAACATTCCAGTGGCACAGAACATTCCCCTGGCACTGAACATTCCCTTCCCCTTGCTGGGATCTCGCAGGATCATCCCACGGGAACCACCCTGAGCCCTGACCTCCTGAGCCAGGCCCTGCAGCCCCATTTCCACAGGAAATTGCCCCAATTTGTCCCTTGGGGTCTGGGACACCGATTCCCCTAAAGGACACGGGGGGGGGCAATCCTGGGTGAGGGGAGGACACGGCTGTCCCCAAGGACACAGGACACGGCTGTCCCCAAGGACACAGGACATGGCTGTCCCCAAGGACACAGGACGCGGCTGTCCCCAAGGACACAGGACATGGCTGTCCCCAAGGACACAGGACATGGCTGTCTCCAAGGACACAGGACACGGCTGTCCCCAAGGACACAGGACGCGGCTGTCCCCAAGGACACAGGACACGGCTGTCCCCAAGGCCACCGCCCAGGAGGAATCTCCTGAGCTTCCAGTCCCACAGGAGTTTTCCAGAGAGCTCCATGTGCAGGTGTTCCATGGGGTTTATCCAGGCATTTCTCGGGAGGGATGACCTCACCTTGACCCCTTTCCCTCTTGGATCGTGATCCAAGGGATCCAAGGGAGCTGGGAACGATCACTTTCCCTCTTGGAATGGGATCCAAGGGATCTTTCAGGAGCTGGGAATTTTCCCTTTCCCTCTTGGAATGGGATCCAAGGGACCCAAGGGAATTGGGAATTGACCCTTTCCCTCTTGGAATGCAATCCAAGGCATCCAAGGGAGTTGGGAACAATCCCTTTCCCTCTTGAATCCCGATCCAAGAGATCTTTCAGGACTGGGAATTGTCCCTTTCCGTCTTGGAATATGATCCAAAGAGGCAGCACCATCCTGACGGACGCGGAGCAGAGCTGAGACCTTTCCCAGCTCCCTCTGGTCCGGAATTCCAGCTGAGCACTCCAAAGCTTTCCCAGCGGGATGGAGCCAGGAGGGTGCTGGCAGAGGAGCCCTGCTCTTCCCAGCTGGAGGGATGGAATTTGAGGTGGGAAAAGGGGTTTCTGCTCTGCTCTTGAGCTCTGGAGTTTCCCGGTTTCCCACCCAAATCTCTGGATCATCCCAGTTCAGGACCATCTTGGATCATTCCCGATCCAAGGGGTTTTTTTTAAATAAAGAACCAAAACATTTCAATCCCTGCCGCCAGAAACGTCTCAGCTGAGTGGAAATGGAAAATCTTGCTTTATCTTCCAACTCTTCCATGAGATTTTTGTTTTCCTACCAAGTAGTGGCCCTATTTCAATCCCAAAAATTGGGATTTGAGAAGAAAAAATTGCATTTTTTGCTTCTCTTCCCTCATTCCCAGTGATCCTAGGATATTTCCATTTCTTGAATTCAGTTTTAACCACGCCACAGGAATCAGGAGAGTCAAGGGTTGGGACTTTGCTCTCCAGGGATTGGCTCTGAAATCGAGGTTTTAGTTCCCCTGGGACCACAACGGCACAAAAGGGATGGGAATTCTGTGCCTGGATCCAGGTGGGATCTCTGGGATCCACGTGGGATCGCTGGGATCCCCGTGGACACTCGGCCTCCTGGGCAGGAGCTGACTCTGGCACTCGGCGGCTCACGAACCACGCGTGGGACGGCACCAAACCGCTCCTGAGCTAAACCCTGAACAAAGCAGATCCCAAAGGCTGGAAAAAGGGTCGGAAACCCCTGGAAACTCCTGGAAAACCAAACTGGGAAGAGCTGCAAGAAGAAAATTCCCACCCTCAGCTCGAAAAGTGAAATATCCCAGGAAAAATGGAAAGGAAAAATCTTTCCCTGAGGGCTCCTAGGAGCCCACGTGAGATTCCCTCACCCATCCAAGTTTCCAGGAACCCGGGACTGAAGTGCCGGAAATACCCCAGGAAAACCCTTTCCCAGCTCTTGAGAAGAACCCCTCACCTTTCCAGGCTCCCGGGAATCCGGGATTTGGTTCCAGGCTAGGAAGGCTGAGCCCGACCCAGCTGAACCGCTCTCCCCCAGCCCTGCTGCCCAACTTCCCGAGCAGAACGAATTCCCTGGAATTCCTAAGGAAGTTTGGCTGCTCCTGCCTGGGGAATGCGGGGAAATGATTCCGTCCCGGACGCTCCAGGAGCTTTCCCTGCTGGGAGAGGGGAGCTGGATTAAGGAATTGCTTCCCCCTGGAAGGTGAGACACTCCCAAATGCAGCCGCTGGAATTGTCCAATTCCCGGCGTTTTGGGGGTGAAACAACATCGGGGGTTTTCTCTCTTTTCTATTTTTCCGGGGTTCCTGCAGCCCAGGATTGGGATTGAGGGGGTTTTGGGGAGGGAAAAGCCGAAGGCGGGAATTTCTTTTCACTGGGAATAAAACCCAAACGTGCCGACTCCCCACCGGGGTTCCCAAAGGAGCGGGCGGGATTCCCGGCACCTTCCCACGTGTGCCAGGTGATTCCTTTTATTCCAGATTATTGTTTTATTTATATCAAATGAATAAATTTATTTATTTTAAATTTTATTTTATTCCAGATTACTGTTTTATTGTATTTTATTATTTTATTCCAGATTATTCCTTTGGAATCCCAAATTCCTGCTCCGGTGGAAGCGAAACCCCTGAACATTCTCTAGAGTCGAGGAATTTCCTGGCCTGCCCCCTTCCCTCCGTGCCTGAAGATTCCCAAAGATTCCAATCCCAGAGAGAGGGAGCTCCTGGAGCTGCTGGACAATTCCAGAGCCGTGGCAGCCAGGGAGAGATCCCAGAGCCAGGGGGAGATCCCAGTTCCAAGGAGAGATCCCAGTTCCAGGGGGAGATCCCAGTTCCAGGCAGGCAAACGCTCAGGAGCCACCTGCCCAACCCAGCTTGGAAGTCACGGTTCCCATGAAAAACCAGGAATTCCTTTGTTTTCATGGATGTTTTCCGAACGAGTCAACTGAGGCACGGCTTTCTCCAAAAAAATGTGGATTTGGAAAAAGTCAGAGCTCTGGAAAACAGGAGCCCCAGGGTTGGGATGCTCTCCTGGGATATTTATTTAAATCCCGGGAATCTGGGATTTTATCCACTGGGATATTCAACCTTGGAGCTGCTGGGACCTGGGAATGGCTAGGAATGGCAGGGAATGAGTGGGAATGGCTAGGAATGGTCAGGAATGGTTGGGAATGGTTTGGAATGGCGGGGAATGGTTAGGAATGGTTGGGAATGAGTGGGAATGGTTTGGAAAGGTTGGGAATGGTTGGGAATGGCTGGGAATGGCTGGGAATGGTTGAGTGGGAATGGTTGGGAATGGTTGGGAATGGTTTGGAATGGTTGGGAATGGGCTGGGAATGGTTGGGAACTACTGGGAGTGGTTTGGAATGGTTGGGAATGGCTGGGAATAGTTGGGAATGACTGGGAATGGCTGGGAATGGTTTGGAATGGTTGGGAATAGTTGGGAATAACTGGGAATGCACTGAGAACAGTCTGGGAATGGCAGATAATGAGTGGGAATGGCTGGAAATGACAGAATTCCCTGCCATTCCATCCCTGCCATTCCATCTCTGCCATTCCCAGCCATTCCAGAGCCATGGAAACCCCTGGAAGTTCCCGATCCACAGGTGAGGAACCTGAAATCCACCTAAATTCCAACCCCTGGCTCCGAACTCGCCCCACTCGGGTTCAGTCCAGTTCACCACGGCCACAAATCCACAAATTATCCTCATCATGACAAATCCATAAATTATCCCAGAAATCCCGCAGGAATGGCACGAAATTCCCTCCGGGAAGCCCAATTCCACCTTTCCATCCTTTCCCACTCCCACAGAACAGCTCTTGGATCCATTTCATTCCACAGCAGCAAAGTTCCCCTTCCCAACCCTCCGAATTCCGTCAAAGGTCGGATCGGGCGCCTCGTTTTACGTATTAAAAAATCCAGTGATATTCCTAAAATCTGGAATTTTCAGCACAGAACTAAGGTTTAGATCTAAAATATTCCCACGGCAAATGCACAAAAGGAATTCCTCACTATCCCAAATCGCTTTTCCCAGAACCCAATGCGCTTCCTTGGAATCTTAGGCCATTCCTTCAGATTTTTAGGCCCCTTTGGAGGCTCCCAAGTTTTGGCTGGCGGCATTCCGGGTATTCCCCAATATTCCCAACCCTGCACAATGTCACCCTCTGCTGACGCCTTCCCAGAGGAGTTTCTGCACCAAAAGGGGTCAATTTTATCCCAAATCCTGCCCCTGGCAGCTCCCAGGGCCGGGCACTTCCCGATGGAAACTCAGGATACTCCGGGATCACCCGGGGGATCTTCCCAGGGCTGGGAATTCCCCACTGCTGCTGCCAAAAGCTGGGAGATTTTTTTTCCATTAAAAACTGATATTTGATCCCTGGGATCAAATTCTGCAAAGGCTGGAAAACGTGGCTGGAAAAGCATCCAAGGAAACACCGGGATCGGGATTCGAACGATGTTCGTGCACAGAAGGAAGAGGGAAAAGCCCCAGAATTTCATTTTTTGCCAGGAATATTCCTCTCTGGGATCTGCAAGTTGGGGGGGAGGCAAAAATCGTCTCAGTCAGGTCATGAGAAATCAGATTTTTTATCCAGAAATGGGTTTCTATCCATGGAAAATCCTGATTACCTCACGAGCTGCATCACCTCATGGAATTGTTTCTCCTTAAAAACCCTGGATTTGGCCTTTTCTGAGCCTTTCTGGAGTTTTATGGGGGGGAACAACTCTAGCTGGGATTTATTGTGTGCCAAAGAAATGGGAAATGGAAATAAATGGAAATAAATTGGAAAAAATTGGAATAAATTTGAATAAATGGAAAGCCAGGTGAGTTCCCGGCAAGGTTCACACCTGGACATAGGTGAGGAGAATCCCAGGAAAGACAAAAATCCCTACAAAAATTATATCTGGGATTTATGGGTTTATGAAAATCCCCGTGACACCAAAATCGTGGCGAGGATGGAGAACAGACCCGGGAAAAATGAGATAAATATCAATGAATCAATTAATTAGTGCATCGGTAATTCAATAGGAACGTGCATTCTTGCATTTAAATATGAGTTATTAAACATAAATGTGAATTGTTAAATAGAAACAGGAATTATTAATTTTGAATTGCAGCCCTGGGAATGGCGAGGATGGGGTGATGGAGCAGGGAAGTGGAATTTTATCCGGATCAATCAATATTGACAGGGATCAATAAAGGGTAAAAAGGGGGGAAAGGGAAAAAAAGGGGAGAAAGGGGGGAAAGCGGGGGAAAGGAGGAAAAAAGGGAGAAAATAGGG
>VWZV01017441.1:29901-44906 GCA_013397155.1 Irena cyanogastra | reverse complement strand
AGGGAAGGGAAGGGAAGGGAAGGGAAGGGAAGGGAAGGGAAGGGAAGGGAAGGGAAGGCCCTGAGTGACCCGGGGTGCCCCTTTGATTAATTAATGGCCGTAATTGGGGCTGGCTGAGCCTGGCCTGGCCCCACAGAGGGACGGAGAGAGGGACAGACAGGGACAGACACTGCAGCCCTGCTGAGCACTCAGGAATTCCCGAGTTTACAGAATGTCTTTCCCCGATGTCCAGGCCTGGCACAACTCCAGCATTCCCTGGATGCTGTCACTGTCCCTGGAGCAGGGATCGGAGTTTCCCTCCTTCCCCTCCCTCCTCTCCTCCAGCTGAACATTCCAGGTGTTCTCAGCCTCTTCCCCTCAAGGCCCTTCCTCATCCTTGTCCTCCTTCGGATGCTCCTGGAGATTTTCATGCCTTCCTTCTCTGTTGGCCTCCAAACCCGCACCGGATGTTCTGGGAGAGGGGCTGGGAGTGCCTGGGCAGGGAGGGATTAATTCCAGCGGGAAGGGTTTGTAGGGCAAGGTGTGGGGAACGAGGGGTGAGAGAGGGGTTTGAGGGGAGGTTTGGATGGGATATTTGGGATAAATTCTTCCCTGTGCAGGCGGAGGGGCCCTGGATTGGATTTCCAGGAGAAGCCATGGATTCTCCATCCCAGGACGGGGCTGGGCTCGCGGGAGGAGTCCCGGGGTGGAGCAGGACGGGCTCTGAGGAGCCTCCAACACAGCCCATACCGCGATCCCAGGAGAAAGCAGGACAAGGAGAGGACAGAGGGTGACAGCAGGGGCAGATCCCGCGGGAACAGAGCCGGGTTTGAATGGCTTGGGAAGGGCGGCGCTCACACGGGGACAGAGAGGACGGATCTGGGGGGAACGACTCTCGATATCCCAGCAGCAGCCAAGAATAAAAATCCCTTAGGAATAAAAACCCTTAGGAATAAAAACCCCTAGGAATAAAAACTCTTAGGAGGTCACCCCTGCCCCTGGCACAGGGATTCTCCTCCCCGAGCCCTCTTTAAATCCCAGCCATTTCTTTCTCCAGCGCCCAAATGCCAGAGAGGGAAATCCGGCCAGGCCGCGGCTAAGTCTGAAAAATCTCCTTTTTGGATTTTTTTCCCTTCTCCCCGTTCCTATTTCTTTGGATTCTGACCAGCCTCCCTGCAAGGGCGCAGAGCACAGGGCCGTGCTAGAGCTGGGCTCAAAGGTCACCGGGGGTGTCTGTCCCCACTGTGGGACATGCCGGGGTGGCTCTCAGGACAGGCACGGGGCAGCCGGGGCTGGGCTTGAATTCGGGAACAGCTGCTCGGCTCTGGGCCCTGGGAGGGGCTCTTGGTGCCCCAGAACAGCTTGGCCCTGAAATTGTCCCCACAAGGACAGCCCAGGTGATGTCACAGCACTAGGACAGAAACTGGGAGCTGTCCCCAGCTCTGCAGAGAGCCTGGGGCTGATTTGGGGGGCTGATCCCCAAAATTGTCCCAGGTGGTGTCACAATGAGGGGACATGAACTGGGAGCTCTGCAGAGAGCCTGGGCCCAGATTTGTGGGGCTGATCCCCAAAATTGTCTCAATTGATGCTGGTGTCCCCAAAATTGTCCCAGGTGGTGTCACAATGAGGGGACATGAACTGGGAGCTGTCTCCAGCTCTGCAGAGAGCCCGGGCCTGATCTGTNGCAGGACAAGGAGAGGACAGAGGGTGACAGCAGGGGCAGATCCCGCGGGAACAGAGCCGGGTTTGAATGGCTTGGGAAGGGCGGCGCTCACACGGGGACAGAGAGGACGGATCTGGGGGGAACGACTCTCGATATCCCAGCAGCAGCCAAGAATAAAAATCCCTTAGGAATAAAAACCCTTAGGAATAAAAACCCCTAGGAATAAAAACTCTTAGGAGGTCACCCCTGCCCCTGGCACAGGGATTCTCCTCCCCGAGCCCTCTTTAAATCCCAGCCATTTCTTTCTCCAGCGCCCAAATGCCAGAGAGGGAAATCCGGCCAGGCCGCGGCTAAGTCTGAAAAATCTCCTTTTTGGATTTTTTTCCCTTCTCCCCGTTCCTATTTCTTTGGATTCTGACAAGCCTCCCTGCAAGGGCGCAGAGCACAGGGCCGTGCTAGAGCTGGGCTCAAAGGTCACCGGGGGTGTCTGTCCCCACTGTGGGACATGCCGGGGTGGCTCTCAGGACAGGCACGGGGCAGCCGGGGCTGGGCTTGAATTCGGGAACAGCTGCTCGGCTCTGGGCCCTGGGAGGGGCTCTTGGTGCCCCAGAACAGCTTGGCCCTGAAATTGGCCCCACAGGGACAGCCCAGGTGATGTCACAGCACTAGGACAGGAACTGGGAGCTGTCCCCAGCTCTGCAGAGAGCCTGGGGCTGATTTGGGGGGCTGATCCCCAAAATTGTCCCAGGTGGTGTCACAATGAGGGGACATGAACTGGGAGCTCTGCAGAGAGCCTGGGCCCAGATTTGTGGGGCTGATCCCCAAAATTGTCTCAATTGATGCTGGTGTCCCCAAAATTGTCCCAGGTGGTGTCACAATGAGGGGACATGAACTGGGAGCTGTCCCCAGCTCTGCAGAGAGCCCGGGCCTGATCTGTGGGGCTGATCCCCAAAATTGTCCCCACAGGGACAGCCCAGGTGGTGTCACAGCACTGGGACACGAACGAGGAGCTGTCCCCAGCTCTGCAGAGAGCCCAGGCTCGGATTTTTTTTCCCCAAATCCGGGGAAAGCAGCGCTCAGCTGCCAAAACCTCAAAATCCAAACCCCAAAACCCCCAAACCCCTCCCAGGCTGCGAGAGACAGAACAAAACCCTCTCAGCTCTTCCTTTTCCTCGCTCCACAGGCACAACCTCGTGGTCCTTTCTCCCAGTTTAACCAGTACTGGCCGCTTCAAACCCGAACAAACCCCGAAAATCTCCGAACCCAAACCCTCGGAGAGAGGGGGAAAGTTCGGGAAAACTCCCTGATGGCTCCGTGCATTCCCCAGGAGCTCCTGGCCCCGAGCTGCCTCTCAGGGCAGAATTCCCGCGGCTCCCCCTCTTCCTGCCCCGATCCCGGGGACTTCCAAGGGCTCTGATCAATCTCCGGCCCCTTCCCCCCCCGCTCGCGGCCGTTCCCAGGGAAAGAGGCGCCTGCGCCCGGGAAGGTGGTGGAAAAAATGTGGACAAATTTCTGATTTGCAACACTCTGGGCACGGGCTGATTGCCATTGTTGGAGTGCAAATGTAGAAATAAAGCAAAACGAAGATTCCGGGGTGAGGCCGATGAAAAGCAGAAAACGAGGAATTTTATGGCCATAAGTGGCATGGGCTAATGGGGATTTTTGAGGCACTGGACCATGGTGGCTCCTTAGCTCCAGGATTGCTGGGAGAGGCGCTCGCTTCTTAATTGCTGCCACGTCTTGCGGCGGCGGCCACTGGCAGGGATGTGCGGGCACCGGGAGCGGCCCTAAAACCCCCAAACTGGCCCCAAAAATCCTAAACTGGCCCCAAAAAAAGCCAAACTGGTCCTGAAAATCCCAAACCAGCTCTGAAAATCCCAAACCAGCTCTGAAAATGACAAACTGGCCCTGAAAATCCCAAACCAGCTCTGAAAATGACAAACTGGCCCTGAAAATCCCAACTTAGCCCCAAAAATCCTAAACTGGCCCTGAAAATCCCAAACCAGCCCTGAAAATCCCAAACCAGCCCCAAAAAATCCCAACCAGCCCCGAAAATCCCAAATCAGCTCTGAAAATCCCAAACCAGCTCTGAAAATGACAAAATGGCCCTGAAAATCCCAACCCAGCCCCAAAAATCCTAAACTGGCCCTGAAAATCCCAAACCGGCCCTGAAAATCCCAAACCGGCCCCAAAAAATCCCAACCAGCCCCAAAAATCCCAAATCAGCTCTGAAAATCCCAAACAGGGCCTGAAAATGTCAACTCAGTACCAAAAATCACGAACTGGCCCTGAAAATCCCAATTCAGCCCCAAAAACCCCAAACCAGACCCAAAAATCACAAACCAGCCCCAAAATCCCAAACCAGCCCAGAAAATGCCAATTCAGCCCCAGAAAACCCAAACCAGTGCCAAAAATCACAAACCAGCCCTGAAAATCCTAAACCGGCCCCAAAAACCCCAAACCAGCCCTGAAAATGACGAGCTGGCCCCAAAAATCTCTAACCAGACCCAAAAAACCCCAAATCATGCCTGAAAAATCCAAACCAGCCCTCAAAATCCCAATCCAGCCTCGAAAATCCCAATCCAACCCAGTTTCCCCAGCGCCAGGAGCTGGGATTGAAGGGTTTTCCTTGGAGGGCTCTGGGAAGAGGCAAAGCTGACCCCAAAAGGATTTGAATTCCCTCCTTCCATGTGGATCCAGGAAATCCAACCCTTCCTTCCTCGGCACATCCTGATATTTCAGCTCCATGCCCTGGAAGAGTTCCCAGTGTTCCCGCATCCCTTTATCCATCCCTCATTCCCTGATTCCCAGAATTCCCTTGATGCACTTCCACAGCTGAAATCCATATAAAATCCCCTAAAAATCAACCTGTCCCTGCCCAGTGCAGCAGGAAGTTCAGGAATCCTGAAAAGATTCCCTGTGCTAAAATCCCAAACCTGGGCCAGGAGTTTTTTCCAGGAATTTTCTTCCCGGCATAGCCCGGGGAAGGGGAATGCCACATGTTTAAACTGACTCCATAATCAGCTGGATAAAAATTCCCAAACATTTGGGGCTGAGCGAGCTCACAGCATCCCAAGGATCCCTGGATTTAATTTGATTTAATCAACGCCTCCTTCCCATTTTGGCAGGAAAAATCCAAATTCTGGATGTGAGGCCAGGTCACTTCTCCATGAAAGCCGATTATTCCCCACATTCCAACAAAACCCAACCCCAATTCCCATGCGGGAATTCTCACAGCAAAATCCCTTCCCAGTTTATTTCATAAATTGAATTGCAACAAGGGAGCTCCTCCCAGTATTTTTGGGAGCGGAAAATTCCCCATTCCCTGCGAAAAAGAGAACAGAAAATAAAAAGTTCCTCGACGAGGAGCCAGGAGATTTCATTCCCTGAGGATGGATTTGCCCTCCGGATGCTGGGAACAGATGGAATTATTGGGAAATTCCAAACGCTCGGCTGGCCGCGCTCCCGAAAGTGCTGGAGAGCACCTCAGAGCACTCTTCCCAAACTTTGGGAAAAGGGAAAAAAGCAACAATGACAAGAATACAAAACCCAGGCTCCTTTCTTTCCCAGTTTCCTTTGAACCCTTTGGGGTTCCAGAGGCCTGGATTTGCTCCAGACTTTGGAGCTGGGGAGCGCTCGGGTGATCTGCAGCGGTGCCGGGGAACCAAACCCAACCAAATCCCAACCAAACCCCAATCAATCCCAACCAAATCCCAACCAAATCTCAACCAAATCCAAACAAACCCCCATCCCTGCCATTCCCAAACCTCAACCAAATCCAACCAAATCCTAATCAAATCCCAACCAAATGGCTCCAGAGGATTTCCGGAGCCTCTGGAAGCGCTGCCCAGGTGGCTGCACTCCCCTGAGGTGCCGTTCCCAAAATTCCGCCTGTCCCTCCCCGCCTGGCTCCCAGAACCCCGGCCAGGGCAGAGCCGGGACCCAGCATGGGGCTCGGGGACAGCGGGGGGGATTTGGGGTCCCAAAGAGGGTCCGGGAAAAGGAACGGGACCGGGGTTTGTCCCTCCTGTCCTGGTTCAGCTCTCACGGTGCTTCGATATCTGGGGACACCGAGTCACAGCAGCTTTGGGGACACTGGGAGCACACTGGGGACACCGAATCACAGCAGCTTTGGGGACACTGAGAGCACACTGGGGACACCGAGTCACAGCAGCTTTGGGGACACTGAGAGAACTTTGGGGACACCGAATCACAGCAGCTTTGGGGACACTGAGAGCACACTGGGGACACTGAGTCACAACAGCTTTGGGGACACTGAGAGCACACTGGGGATACCGAGTCACAGCAGTTTTGGGGACACTGAGAGAACTTTGGGGACACCGAATCACAGCAGCTTTGGGGACACTGAGAGAACTTTGGGGACACCGAATCACAGCAGCTTTGGGACCACTGAGAGCACGCTGGGGACACTGAGTCACAACAGCTTTGGGGACACTGAGAGAACTTTGGGGACACCGAGCACTTTGGGGACACTGAGAGCACTTTGGGAACACTGGGGGCACTATGGGAACACTGGGAGCACTTTGGGGACACTGGGAGCACTTTGGGGACACCAAGTCCCCCGGCCACAGCCCAGGCAGGGGTGGGGGTTGGGGTCTCCTCCTCTGGGGACAGGAGCTGCCACCACCAGCTCTGGTGTCACACCGGGGACTGGGAAGGGAAGGAAGGAAAATTGCCCAGGTTACGGAATCGCAGGTTTGGGGTGGATCACACAAATCCCAAAGGTTTGGGATGGATTCTGCAAATTCCAAAGATTTGGGATGGGTCACACAAATCCCAAAGGCTTGGGATGGGTCACACAAATCCCAGAGGTTTGGGATGGGTTGTGCAAATCCCAGAGGTTTGGGATGGGTTGTGCAAGTCCCAGAGGTTTGGGAATGGGTTGTGCGAATCCCAAAGGTTTGGGATGGGTCACACAAATCCCAAAGGCTTGGGGTAGATCACACAACTTCCATAGGATTGGATCACACAGCTTCCACAGGTTTGGGATGGGCTGTGCAAATCCCAAAGGTTTGGGATGGATCACACAACTTCCATAGTAACAGATCACAGAACTTCCATAGGTTTGGGATGGTTTGTGCAAATCCCAAAGGTTTGGGGTAGATCACACAACTTCCATAGGTTTGGATCACACAACTTGCACAGGTTTGGGATGGGTTGTGCAAATCCCAAAGGTTTGGGATGGACTGTGCAGCTCCCACAGGTTTGGGATGGGTTGCACAACTTCTGTAAGTTTGGGATGGATCACACAACTCCCAGATGTTTGGGACAGACTGTGCAAATCCCAAAGGCTTGGATCCCTCAACTCCCCAGGTCTGGGCTGGATCCCACAGCTCTCATTGGGGTTCCTGGGAGGAGCAGGGACAGCGACCCCACTGTCCCATGGGGCCGATCCTGCCCCATTCCTCATTCCCAGAACAGAGCAGTGAATGGGGGAATTGTGGGATCAGAGCCAGGGAAACCCCCAAAGCCGAGCTTTCCCTGGATATCCTGTTTGGGATGAGCTTCGGCCCCACTCACGGGGCTTTCCCAATTAACACCGAAATTACAGCTCTGCTGCACAGGCCCTGGAAGGGGATTTGGGATATGGGACCAGTCAGATAAAATATGGAATAAACCACGGCAGATTTGGGATATGGGATAAATCATGGTGGATTTGGGATATGGCACCACTCAGAAGATGAAATATGGGATAAACCATGGCAGATTTGGGATGTGAAACCACTCAGATGAAATATGGGATAAATCACTGCAGATTTGGGATATGGCACCACTCAGAAGATGAAATATGGGATAAACCATGGCGGATTTGGGGTATGGGACCACTCAAATGAAATATGGGATAAATCACTGCAGATTTGGGATATGGCACCACTCAGAAGATGAAATATGGGATAAACCATGGCGGATTTGGGGTATGGGACCACTCAAATGAAATATGGGATAAATCACAGCAGATTTGGGATATGGGACCACTCAGATGAAATATGGGATAAATCATGGTGGGATTTGGGACCACAAGGACCAAAGCCTACAAATCAGATGTAAGGGGTGATAACTAAGGGGGATCTCCAACTCCATCCCTGTTTTGGGCCCATGGTGAAGAATTCCCAGTTCCCGGTCACCTTAAGGCCCCCTCCAGCCCAGAGTATTCCCTGATGATCCGGTGCCACCCCCGGGACATTCCCGCTATCTCAGGCTGCTCCAAGCCCCGTCCAGCCCAGCCCCAGACTCCAGAATTGTGGAATATTCCAGATTTTCAGCCCTCAAAGCCATGACTCAGTTCCATTTTTTTTAGGGAAAACAGAGGGAATGCAGGGAACAGGTTTGGAGTTAGGGATTGGATTTGGGATGAAATAACCTGGTAATGGGGGAAAACCAAGGATTTTAAAATCCGTATCTGGAGTTAAGAGATGAAATCCCTTAAATTCCAGAAATCCCGTCCTTATGGCAAAATCCCTCCTGTGAGAGCTCTGAGTATCCAAGGAGATCCCAAATCCAGGGAAAGGCCAATTCCCAACGCTCCTCTTTCCCAGCTGTTCCCAGTTTTCCAGGAGGTGGGAGTGGAAGGATCTCCTGGTTCTCCCAGCACAGGGCCGCTCAGATGGAGGGAATTAAAGCCGGGCCTAAGCGGTTGCAGGTTTGGGAGCCGAGACAATCAGGAGCGAATTTCCAGTGGGGAATTCCCGGCCCCCAGGAGCGCACGGATTAATCGGGAGATGCGGTTGTGAGTGCCGGCCTTTTCCTGTGCCCCAGGAAAACACAAACCCATTTTCCATGGATCGACCCCAATGAATCCCAGACCAGAAACATGGGGATGTGGGAAGGTGGGGGCAGGAACCGATCCCTGCTCTGATCCATGGAAATCTCTCACGGAATATCCCGCGTTCCCTGCAGGGAGTCCATGGATTTCTCCACTGTCTACGAGAGATTGAGAGATGGGAAAGGAAGGGAATCATTTCTCAAAAAAACAAAACGCCGTGTGCAGGAGAGTGGGAAAACCTGGGAGGTGCAGAACTCGTGGATCCCAGATCCCAAATCCCTCCACTGCTCCTCAAATTCCCCCTCAGTTTCCAGAACTCCCCAAAGCGAACCCAAACCCGTTTCTCGCCCTTCGGTCCCTGACACTCTGCTTGAAGTTGGTTTGGGAACGTGGAGAAATTCCAGAAGACACAAAATTCCTTCCGAGAGACACAAAATTCCTTCCAGGAGACACGAAATTCCTTCTGGAACTGGGAGCTCCCAGTGGGACAGAGGTGGCACCTCCAGGCTTTCATTCCCTCCCATACAAAAATCCCGATTATTTTTCCCTTTGCCTGGGGTGCAGCGCCCCAAACCCCGCTGAGGATGCGCTGCTGACGTTCCCAGATTTTCCAGCTGCTCCCATTTCCCTGGAACCCTTCCCAAAGCCTTTCCTTTCTGCCCCAAACCACAAACTGCCCATTCCCAGGTGGAATAAACCAGGGAACATCCGCTCCACCCTCAACACTCCCAAGGGATTCCCAGTGGTGCCAGCAGCCTTTAATCCCATTTTTTGGGGTTAACTGGGGTGTGGCCTGGAGCTCTCCAGGGCCCTTTTCCAGCATCAAAGCTCACGTTTGTGATGTTGGACCCGGAAAGCTTCAAAAAGCTTTCGCAAATTAAAATTTTTTGGGGAAAAAATGAGAAAAAAGGAAATACCAAAAGCTCTGAAGTGACGTTTTCGAGGCATTTTTTTTGGAATGTGCTTTGATTTCGGGGTTTAATGGGAATAAAATTCCCTCCTCCTCCCCCTCCTCCTCCTCTCTGCACCCTCAATGGAATTTTTGCTGCCAACAGGAGCTGGGAAAAACAAATTCGGCATAAATTGCCCTGTAAAACAAGTAAATAATGGCCCTTTGCTCTTCCCACTGGGAATGCTGGCTGGAGCTGGGAATGGCTTTATGGCAGGGCCCCGTCCCCTCCCGGGGAGCAGAGGTGAGCCCTCGATTGTGCCTTTAATTAATTAATTAAGGGCAGAGCAAGCCGGGCTTTGCTCAGAGCGCTGGAACCCAGCTGGGGGCAGCAGCCTCTCCTTTGATGCCAGGAATATTCAGGAATGAGCTCCAGGCCCTGCTTTAAAACCCCCAAATGATCCCGAAAATCCCAGTTTTGGGGAGTTGGGCACCTCCCGACACCTCCGGGGAGGTCCCTCGGCTTTTCCCGGGATTTCGGCTCCTCCCGGCGCTGCGGGAGGAGGCTCTGGGAGCTGATTCCCAGAATTCTTCTTAGCGGGCTGCCCCAATCCCTAAAACGCCACTTACACCGGGAATCCTCTCAGGGATGGGATGGGATGGGATGGGGCTCCTCGGGATAAAGCCGCCCACAGAGCTAAGCCTTGGCAGGCCGGGCTTTGTTTCCGGGCTTTGCCCGTGAGCTTATTTTCCTCCCAAATCTCCACCTTTGGGTAAAACCCCTGTGGAGGCCGCGGGAATTTGGGAATTTGCTGCTCTGAACACGCCAGGTTTTGGGAGGGAATGAAAAGCCGGGGCCAGGGCTGCGCTTCAGGAATTCCTGCACGAGGTTCCAGCCTTGGCTTTGCTGCTGGAATTCCAGGAAAACCTTGGGAAAGCCGTTTCCATCAGGTCTTCCCTACTCCGGCATATCCCACAGACCTCGGCCCCAACATCTGGGGAATTTCCATCCATCCATCCCTCCATCCATCCCTCCATCATCCATCATCCATCCATCCATCCATCCATCCATCCATCCATCCATCCATCTCTCCTCTCCCAGTGCAACACCATGGATTTATTCTCTCTGCTTTTCCTCTAAAATGGGAATTTCCAAGCCGAAGGGATTTAATGCCTGGAGATTCCACGATTTTCATGGATTAGAACCTCTCTTTTTCCCCTCATTCCCACCCCTGCCGGCATTTTTCCATAGCCAGCATTTTTCCACAACCAGGGAATTTATGGATCTACTTTAGCTCGTGCTAAATAAGGAATTCCATCTGTTAACTCCAGATACTGATTTTTTTAATAAAAAATCCTGATTTTTTTCCCCATCCCCGGGTTATTTAATCCCTGATTTAGTCCAGGATCTTCCGGCCTGGCCGGGATTCCAGGCGCCCCGATGGATCCCAGCCACCAGGAAGAGCTGACAGCACCTGCTGGGCTGGGATCAGCAATAAGTGAGAATCTCTGGACTGACAAAACAGGATCCGGGGTCATGGGATCGGCCTGGAAAACTCTCCTTGGCTTTGTGGAGAGCTCCTGTCTCCTTTTTTTGGAGTTTTTTCCCCTCTGGGAGCAAGAATGACCCCAAGTCTGGGACTTTTTGTCACCTCAGCCCTGCAGCTTTCCTGTTTTCCACTCCTCATTTGCAACGCTCTCGGGCAAAGGCACCTCCCAGAAACCCCAGAACGAAATGATCCAAATATTCCGGCTCTGGGAGGGCTGGAAAGGATCCCGTGTCCTGCCAAAAACTGGGAAAACCGGGTCAGTAAAGCCAGCGGGATCCCACAGAAAATCCGGGATATGTTTGCTTGAAGGGTTAATAATTAATTATTAATTAATTAATTAACAAGGTTTTCCCATTCCTCCCCAAACGAGGGGTTGGGAATGCGCTCGGCTTCATCCTGGGGCAATCCAACCTTGGCATTGTCCCTCTGGGGAGGTGGCACCGCTTTCAGAGCCCCGCTGAGAGTGGGAATTCTGCCCTAAGCTCAACCTTGGGATAGGGACTGGGATGGCGGAGCCGACCCCAAACCCAGCTCCCCGCATTCCCTACAGAGCTGATCCCTCAGGGATCCCCCAATTCCCACAATTCCCTTTTCCCGGTATTTTTTCCCCCTTGGATTGGTATTTTTTCCCTTTGGTTGGTGCTTTCCCCTGTTTCCAGGTGTTCTTCTCTTCCCCGCTGCCATTTTGGGTTTTTTTGGGAGTTATTAAATCCATCGGTTCTGCCCCTGCGGCTCCGGCCCCTGTCCCGGAGCTCCTTTGGGTTTGGAGGGTCAGGAGTGGGATCAGCCCCTCGAGGCGGCCCTGGGACAGCGGCTCCAGGCCTGGTGGGATGGGAAAAGGGGGAATCTGCGGATTTGGGGCATTCCTTGAGCCCCCCAGTGCAGCACTCGGAGCCGTCTCTGGTTAAGGACTCTGAGGAGCCATCCCAGGGAAATGATCCCAAAAATCCCTCCCTGTGGGGAGGTGTCCCAAAAAATGATCCCAAAAATCCCTCCCCGTGAGGAGGTCACATCCCCGAGTACCAGCAGGGCCCCCGGGGATGGGATCCCTGGGATGGGATCAATGGGATGGGATTAATGGGATGGGATGGGATCAATGGGATGGTATTAATGGGATGGGATTAATGGAATCCATGGGATGGAGCCAATGGGATGGGATAGGATCAATGGGATGGGATGGGAACAATGGAATGAGATTAATGGGATCCATGGGATTAATGGGATTAATGGGATCCATGGGATGGGGTCAATGGGATGGGATGGGAACAATGGGATGAGATTAATGGGATCAATGGGATGGGATTAATGGGATCCATGGGATGGGGTCAATGGGATGGGATGGGATGAATGGGATGGGAACAATGGGATGAGATTAATGGGATCAATGGGATGGGATTAATGGGATCCATGGGATGGGGTCAATGGGATGGGATGGGATCAATGGGATGGGACCAATGGGACGGGATCCATGGGATGGGATTAGTAGGATCAATGGCATGGGATCAATGGGATGAGATTAATGGGATCAATGGGATGGGATCCATGGGATCCATGGGATCCATGGGATCCATGGGATGGGTTGAGATCTACAGGATCCATGGGATGGGAACATGGGGACTGAGGCCCTTGGCTGTGGGAATTGCACTGGGAATTCTCTGCCCTCACCTTCACAATTCCCCCCTGACCGGGTGTTTTTTGGGATTGGCGCCCCTGGCAGTTGTTCCCGGGGACAGAGAGGTGACAAAGTCACTCTTCCCCTGCTTTTTCCACTGTCCAGACAACAAACCCCCAAATCCCCCCCTGCAAACCCCCATAGAACACCTCTCCCTCCCAAATCTGGGCCCTTTTTGTCCGAATTTAATTTAATTTAATCAATCTTATTCGATTTTTTCTGGGGTGCTCACGCAGCTCCTGAGAGTTCTCTGGGAGAAGCCAAAGCTGCTCGGTCCCACCCAAATTTGTTCTGTCCTGTTCCCTCCACCTGGGACAGGACCTGGAGGGACAAAATGAGGGGACCAAACCAGGTTTGGGCCCGGATTTGGGGACTTTTCCAGATTTTCCATCCCCTGCCCCTCTCCATGGGATGCTCAGGGAGTTTTTCCTTCCCCATCTCCTCATCCTGGCAGCACAGGGCCGAGATCCAGGGAAAGGAGAGGGGAAAAAGTAAAATAAAATAAAACCTAAAAAAAAGTAAACCAAAAATAAAATAAATCCTAAAATAAAATAAATCCATCAAAGCCTATTAAGCAGAATTGCTCTGTGCAAACCTAATTGACCACGAGGGATCTCTGGGACAGGCAGGGCCATAAATTGTGGAAAAGGAAAAGGGAAAGGGGGGAAGGCAAAGGGATGGAGGGGGAGGAAAAGGCGAAGGAAAACGGTCGAGGGGAAAGAAAAGGGAAAAGGGGGAAGGAAAAGGAGAGAGGGAAGGGAAAGGAGAGAGGGGGAAGAAAAAAGGGGAATGAAAATGGTCAGGAGGGAAGGAAAAGAAAAAGGGAAGGAAGGAAAAGCAAAAGGGGGGGAAAGGGGAGAGAGGGAAAGAAAAAGAGAGAGGGAAGGAAAAGGAGAGAGGGGAAGGAAGAGGGAGAGGGAGAAGAAGGAAAAGGGGGGGAGGAAAAGGATGGGGAAAGGGAAAGGAGAGAGAAGAATTAAAAGAGAAGGAGGAAGGAAAGGGACAGGGTGGAAGGAAAAGGAGAGAGGGAAGGAAAAGGAGAGAGGGAAGGAAAAGGAGAGAGGGAAGGAAAAGGAGAGGGAAGAAGGAAAAGGAGAGGGAAGAAGGAAAAGGAGAGGGAAGGGAAGGGAGAAAAGGAAGGCAAAGGAGAGAGGGAAGGGAAGAGAAGGGAAGTTTGGGGTCCGTGGGCTCGCTGGCTGCCCGGGAGGAGCCGAGCGCAGCATATGGCGCAGAGAGCCGGGCTGGGGGGCCACAGCCGCCCCCCCGGGCGCCGGTGCTGTGAGGAGCTATTTATTCCTCCCCCTGCAGATGTCCGTGAATGCGGCGGGAGCAGGGGGAGCAGATCTTTGGGCTCGGGGAGGGAGAAGCAGCGCTCCTTCCTTTTACCATGCTGTTGTCTGGCTTGATCTTGTCACTCCAAAGGGCCCCATTCAGAGGTATTCATGCATCTGCCTCGGGGGGACAATGGCAGCTCAGTTTATAAACTGTCTGTCCAGTTGCCTGCGGCCTTTAGTCCTTTTGTTTTCGCCCCTCTTAATAAACTTTTTGGGGGAGTTCATCAATACGCTTGAATAGCTGATGTTCTCATTCTCAGGGAGGGTAAGAACAGAAGGGCTCGGAGGTTTTTTTTTATTTTTAACAGAGGTGGGGGTGGCGGGTTTTTGCCCCTTAAAGGAGAAGCGAGGCTTGAAAAGCATCAGAATAAACCCGTTAAAAAAATAAAAAACAAACAACAAACCCACCAAAAAAAAAAAAAAAAAAATCGGAGTCCACCCCAGACAAAACCGCTATTGAAAAGGGACGGGGAAGTGCGCAACATTTAATTGTCCCCCAAACCCCACCCCAAAGCAATTTTCGTCCTGCCGGCAGAATTGAGACGATCCCCGACTAATTTTACAGCTCTGCGAATATCGCGGGCAGGGGGATTGGGAAGGAATTTCGGAGAGCAGCCTCATTTCCAGGGGATTTAGGGCCGGGAGCCGCCTCTAACCTTTCCCCCTCCCGTCCCCCCTTCCCCCGGCACTCGCGGCAATCGCAGCCCGGCGGATCCGTTCCCCCCAAATCGCCGGGAAGATCCCAAACCCCGCGTCCCCTCCGGAGCCCTCCCCTCGCCCGGCGCCTCCTCTGTAGCTGAGCCCGGGGCGGGGGGGGCGCGGGGCCGCCCCCATTTCCAAGGCACGGCCCCCTCCCCGTGCCGGCTCCCTCTGTCCTCCCTTGATTTCTCTTTTAAGGCGGTGATTTTCCCGGCAGCGCCGTCCCCTCCCCGCGGAGCCCGCTCGGAGCGCGGCCGAGCCGCCCCCTCCCCAGCGCTGCCTCCCCGGGCAGCCCCCGGCGGCTCCCGCTCAGCGCTTCAAGGCCCTAATGAGTGTTGACAAGTTTAATGAGTTTGTTTTAAAGAGGAAAAAACTGGTCAAGTCGAGATTTCCGAGTCAAATCCATTAGGGGATCCCATTGAAACCTCTCACAGC
>VWZV01017441.1:18180-29877 GCA_013397155.1 Irena cyanogastra | reverse complement strand
AGGGAGGGGGGGTTCTCCTTTTTCAATTTCGCCACTTCCTAGGTCTCTCCATTGTTCCAATTCCAAACAGCTGCTGGTGCTAATCTCGCGCTTATTTGCAATCGGGGAGGAAGAAATACCCGCGCCCCGGAGCGCGCCGAGATTGGCGCTGCCCGCCGAGCCCCGGGCCCGGGGACGCCGGGGAGGGCCGGGGGGGACAAAAGAGAGCCGGGTTATTGAACTCGGTTTGACTCCGGGCCCTCCGGGTCCCGCTCGGCCCCAAAGCCGGGGCAGAAATCCAAAAACCCGGCTCGCGGCCCCGCAAAGCCGGAGCCGAGGGGGAGTTTTCGTTCTCCCCAAGGGTTAAACTCCTCCGTGCGCCCAAAGTCTGGGGGAGAAAGCCGAGCGGGGCCGAGCTGGGAGCGAAAGCTGCGGCCACAAAAGCCCGGTTGGAGGCGAACCCGGGGAGCTGCGCCCGCGAGAGTTTGGCTCGAGCTGGCTCCGGAGGATTTTATTATTTTTAAGCCGTTATTAAGAGGGGATGGAGAAATTAAAGGGCTGCGGGAACCTCGTGCCAGAGGAACCATCCCGCTGGCACGTGTGGAGGTGGGGGAGCTCTGCCCCGCTCGGGCGGCGGGAGATCCTCTTTAACTCATTTATTGCCCTAATTAACAGGGCCAGGGGTGCCGGGAAACCATTCCAGGCCCCTGGGCACCCGGAGGGAGGGCCGGGAATCACCCCCGGCCGGCAGAACTCCCCAGAAACCCAAACCTCTGCCAAGAACCTTCGAAGCCGGGCTCCCCAAATTGCCGGGGGCGGTCCCACGCGTGTCGGGGCCGGTTTTTGGGGGGCCCTTGGCGTGCCGGGGGGAGCCCAGCAGCCAGGGCCGGTCCTGCCTGGCCCGCAGCCTCTTGGGGCCTTTATTGGTTTACCGAGGTGTTAATCCCCTCACAATCGAGTTGTCTGACCACGGAGCCCCGTCTCTATTCTTGTTTACATCTAATTACGGCGCTGGAACGCCGCTTCCCTTCCCAGCCTCGCTCTCCTGCAGATGCCAGCCCCAGCTCCCGTTCCAGCCCTTTCCAGCAGGTAGAGCCCCCTCGGAGGATCGTTCCGGCCGCCTGGAATTTCCCAGCGCTGCAAAAAGGGGATTTTGGCAAAGCACGAAGGGGTTTGGGCGCCCGAAACGTTCTCAGCACTCCCCGCAGAGCCGGGTTTGAGAGCACCTCGGGGCTCCCCGTCCCGGTGTCAGCGGCACCCCCGAGCTCCCCGTCATTCAATTAACTCAATTAAAGCCCGTCACCCCAGGAAGCGACCGGAGCCGGGCCCGGGCGGGCCGGGAGCCGCGCTAACAAAGGACTTTTGAGCGCGGAGGGCGCGGGGACCCCCCGGCCCCAGCTCCGGGGTTAAACCCGCACCGGCGGCTCCGGGGTTAAACCCGCAGCGAGCTCCGCGCCTTGGCTGCGATAGCGTCTCAGCCCTGGGGCCATTCCTCTAAATCAATTTTCAAAACAATCAGTTTAGGGGCTTTTAATTAAGCTTTAAACCGGCGGTTAAAAATAGCAGTTTACTTCTTTGGGATGCAAACGAGGCGAGCGTAAAAATAAATCAGAGAGACGGGGCCTGCTGCCTTTTGGGATTCGGAGAGACGCAGATTAAACACGTCCCAAGATTACAAGGATTTTTTTTTCCCCCCTTTCTTTTAACACTTATTCTCTCTCGCAGCAGCTGCTCTTTCCCCGCCAGGCTTCGAACTGTCCGCGGGACCGGGAGCGCGGCGGCTTTCCCCAAAGCAAAGGTGGAAAACCCAAAGCCCCGCAGCCCCATTCCAGCTCAGCATCCCGCTGCCAGCAGCAGGTTCAGCACCTTTCCCCGCACACCATGAAACTCAAATAATATTTTTTTTAAACAATAAAAATAATTAAATTCAGCTCTCCAGCTGCGTTTATGGCAGGGAGGAAAATCCTGCGAGCGCGGGGATGCGAGCGCCTCAAACTCAGCCCACTCCCCGCCAGCACGAATTTCGCCTGAAAAGCTGAATTTAGGCTCCTTTGTAGCTTTCAAGCGGGTACCCCAGGTTCTGCCCACCTCCCCGGCGGCCTCTCCCTTTGTCTCGGCCCCTCCTGCTCACAAGCCCAGCCCGGCCCGGCTCCGGCACCTTTAAATCCCTTCAGCCGGGCCGGGTTTGGGGCTGCTGGAGCTCCTGGCCCCAGGAGCTCCCGGCCCCGAAACCTCCCGGCCCCAAAATCTCCTGACCCCAAAATCTCCTGACCCCAAAAGCTCCCGGCCCCAAAAGCTCCCCCAAGGCAGGGCTGCTCCGCGTTGGTCGCAGGGCGGTGAGGGCCGGCGGGATTCCTCCGGTGCAGATTTCTCCGCAGGTGCCCGCGGGAGGCTCCGGACGGTGCCGGGGTCGCTCCGGGCCGGGCTGAGCGGGGCTGAGCCCAGCGCGCCCCGTTGGGCCTGCGAACAGCGCTGTGGGGCGGCTTCCCCTCCCTGCCGGCCCCACCGGGGGTCTCACCCCTTCCCTGCCCCCCGAACTCCCAATTCCCAGTCCCGATTCCCCGGCAGCGAGCTCGGCTCCGCGGCCGAGACCTCGACCCGGTTTGGGGACAAAATCGGGGTCCGGCCCGGAGCGAGCAGCGAGTGCTGGGGCGGGGATGTCCCCCGGCCCCCCGGACTTTGGGGTTGACCTCTCTCGGGGTCACAGCACGCGGGGACTCCCGCACCATCCCTGCTGCCCCAAGGAGCGCGCGCTGGGGTTTTCCTCCTTTTTCCCCCTCTCCTGGCGGGAGGAAAGCGCCAAATTCCCCGTGGGGACGGGTGGAGATCTTTAAAACAATTTAAACGGCACCATCAGAGAAAAAACACCGTCAAAAAAAAAAAAAAAAAAAAAAAAAAAAAAAAAAAAAAAAACAAAACAAACCATGAACGGAGGGTGGGAGAGAGAGAGAGCGGGACGGGAAGGGAGGAAAACCTTTCCCAGACGGATCCGACCCTCCCCAACCTCTCTCCCGTCCCTTCCGCGCTACTTTCAGGGACTTTCCGCCGCTTTTTTCCGCCGCCGCTTGCCCGAGCATCCCCCCCGCTCGCGGAGCGCCTTCCCCCCCTTCAGATCTCAGCGTGTTTGCTCTTGACTTCATCCACTAAGTCAATAGTTTGGAGATGCCCTCATCCTCAGAGGCCCGAGCCCCCCGTGTCCCCTCCCTGTTTTCTGCGGAGGATAATGGCAGCCTTTTGTCGTGTAATCAAGCTCCCGAGGGGTTGGGAGACAGATATAGATTCTTGGCATTTGTCGGTGAAAATGAAAGCTGGATTAGGCAGAGGCGGCTGCACACTCCATGGTAAAGGACAACAACTATTCCCCCATTGAAAGTCCCATTCTGGTTTGGTTATTTTATCTCTAAAAGTTGTTTGTATTTCTAAAGTGGCCATTGAGGCACTTAGAAAGTGTAGCAAGCTGTAAAGCCGCGCTCGCCGTGAAAGGCGGGCGCACAAAGAGCTCGGAGCGGGGTTAAGGGGAGAAAACAGAAAAAATACCCGCGGAAAGAAAAAAAAATAATAGGGGGGAGGGAGGAGGGGGACGGCAAAAGAGTCAAAAAAGATCAAATTCAACCCGGGGAAAGTTTAAAATCGCCGGGAAAACTCGCAGGGCTCTGGCAGCTCCAGAGGAGCGAGGCTGCGGCGCCGCTTTTTCCCTTCCCAGCAAAAACCACCCCGATATTCGGGGTTCCCTGCGGATTTGGGGGTGGGGATGGTTTTGGGTCCTCGCGGTTGAGCCCGCAGCCCGGCCCTGGGGTTGTTTTATCCCCTGGGATTGATCCCATCCGAGGAATCCCCGCTTTATTCCCCGGCAGAGCTTGGCCGAGCCGGGCAAAAACTGGGGAATTTCTGCCTCAGTGTCCGCGAACCTGGAAGAGTTTTCCCTCGGGAACGGCGGAGATTCGGGAGGTTTTTTAATATCATTTTCCCCCAAAACACCCCTTGGCTTTCACCGCCCGAGGCTGCTCCGGCTCTTCCTCTTTTCCACTCCCGCGGTGAATTTGGGACGGCAAAATCCGCCTGGATCGGTTTGTTTATTCAAACAACCAAAAAAAAACCCCAAACAAACAACAACAAACCGGCAAAACAAACCGTTCGTCAAAGCCTGCAAACTTTCCTCCTCCTTTTGCCGAAGTTTTCGGGCGTGGAAATCACCGCGATCCCGCTGCGAGCGCAGCGAGCCCCGCGCGGGGGAGGTTTGGGGCTGGAAGGAGATTAAGGGGAAAAAACTCCGGCAAAAAAAAAAAAAAAGCGACGGAGCGACCAGGTACGGCCCAAATATCCGCATTCCCGGGGAAGGAAAAGGGGGAAAAAAAGCTTCAAATGGCTCAATTTGCTGCTTTTCAGCATCAAACAGCATCTTCTGCGGGAGTGGGGACGGAATTTCAAAATAATTAAGTCGGGAAAAAAAAAATCACGAATCCTTCTGGAAAACGCCGGCCTGGCGCTGAACGGGAGATAAATAAGTATAAATAAATGGGAATATTCCATAAAAGCAGCAGCGGGTGATTCAGGGCCCTGCTGAGGTCGGCGGTCGTTAATCGAGGCCCCCCCGGCCCTTCAGGGCAGCGGCGTTTTCCTTTCCCCGTCCCGCGTGCGGGGCCCGAGGGAAACATCGCTGTCCCCTGGTTGTGCCCTGGGTGTCCCCTGGGTGTGCCCTGAGTGTCCCCTGGGTGTGCCCTGGGTGTGCCCTGAGTGTCCCTTGGGTATGCCCTGAGTGTCCCCTGGGTGTGCCCTGGCTGTCCCCTGGGTGTGCCCTGGGTGTGCCTTGAGTGTCCCCCGGGTGTCCCCTGGGTATGCCCTGGCTGTCCCCTGGCTGTGCCCTGGCTGTGCCCTGGGTGTGCCCTGGGTGTGCCCTGGGTGTGCCCTGGCTGTCCCCTGGCTGTGCCCTGGCTGTCCCCTGGGTGTGCCCTGGCTGTCCCCCGGCTGTCCCCGACACCGAGCTGTCCTTTGCACCCCCGCCCTCTCCTTCCTGCCTTTAAACCCCCAAATTAATGGCGATTAAAGCACACGCGAGGCTCCGCGCGGGTGGATTTTTCTCCGGGAAAAGCCCCAGCCCTGCCGCTCCCCGCGGAGTTTCCCGGGTGGTTCCAGGAGCTTTGACCCAGCCCGGAACCCCCCGGCTGCTCTGAGCTCTTCTCCGACAGGAGCTGCTCCAAAAGCGGCTGCTGGAATGGACTTTCGCCCCTTAATTCCCAATAAAAATGCAAATCGGCGCGTCCCGGCCGCGGGAATAAAAAGAAATTAAAGAAATTAAATAAAGGACGGGGTCGCCCTGCGCTCTCGAGCTGGGCAGGGCAGCGGGGCCGGGCCGGATTCCCTCGGAAAATCGGGAAATCGCTTTTTTCCTCCCGGACTGCCCTCGGCTTTGGGCACGGCGGTCCCAGCGCCGTCCCCGCCCCCTCTCCCGGAGATGTCCCCGGGTCGCTTTGATCCCGGGCTGGGGACAAAGGCGGCTCTGAGGGTCGAGGCCGGGCTTCCCCGGTGCGGGGCAGCGCTGCCGGGGTCAGCCGGGGGCTCCTTCCAATTTTAGCACCAAAAACACCCCAGGAGAGTGCAAGGAAACCGAGAGGGGCTTTTCCTTTTCCTTCTCCTTTTCTTCCCTTTTCCTTTCCCTTCTCCTTCTTTTCTTTTTCCTTTTCCTTCTCCTTGTNAGGGAAGGGAAGGGAAGGGAGTAAAAATAGCGCGTGGGGTCACGGAGCCCCCCGGAAACATCCCTGAGGCGACTTTTCCCTTTCCTTTCCCTTTTCCCTTTCCTCTCTTGGCTGGGCAGGGCAGGGCCGGGGCAGGGGGTGGTGGAAGGGGGAAAGAAAGGGAAGTTCCGGGAAATTCCGGGAAGGGAAGTTCCGGGAAGGGAAGGGAAGGGAAGGGAAGGGAGTAAAAATAGCGCGTGGGGTCACGGAGCCCCCCGGAAACATCCCTGAGGCGAGGGAGTGCCCTTTGGGATCAGGGAGTGCCCTTTGGGATCAGGGAAGGTTCTTGGAAGGGCAAAGGGGAATCCCTCCGTGGGGCACAGGAGGATGCTTTTGGGGCGAAGGACGAGCCCTCAGTGGGGCGAGGGAACATCAACTTGTGGGGCAGCGGGACAACCCCCAGTGGGACAGGGGACACCCCACATGGGGCAGGGACACTGTTCTCTCTATGGGGAAGGGGACAGCCCTATGGGGCAGGAGACACTCCCGTTCCCCCCGTGGAACGCCGGTTTTCCCTCCGCTGCCGGAATTCCCGCGGGCATCCCCGGCCGGGACATTCCCACACCCGCTCCGTCCCTCCCTCCCCCCGAACAACTGGCTGCGCTTCTCGGAAACTCTTTCCCAACGTTTCCCTGGAAAAAAACCCCGCTCCCAAAACCTCCGCGAGCCCAGGATCTCCCGGAGGCCGCGGAATTCATCAACCGGCGAGCCGCGCCCTGCCCCGGGGAAGGGGAGATAAGGAAATTCCAAATTATACCCCAAATTACATCCCGATGGATACCAAAGGATATCCCAAATGATATTCCAAGTTATATCACAAATGATATTCCGAATTATATTCCAAGTTATATCCCAAATGGTATCTCAGTGCTATTCCCAATGATATTCGCAGTGCTGTCCCCAGCGCTATTCCAACGCCATTCCCAGCTCTATCCCGGCCACCAAAAAAATCTATCCCAACGCTATCCCAACGCCATTCCCAGCTCTATTCCAGCTCCAATCCCAGCTCAATCCCAGCTCCATCCCAGCTCCGTCCCAGCTCCATCCCCAT
Organism: Irena cyanogastra; assembly: GCA_013397155.1. Taxonomy (NCBI): domain Eukaryota; kingdom Metazoa; phylum Chordata; class Aves; order Passeriformes; family Irenidae; genus Irena; species Irena cyanogastra. The sequence continues at coordinate 23,115 of VWZV01017441.1, read as the reverse complement.
CTCTATTCCCATCTCTCTCCCCATCTCTATCTCCATTTCTATCCCCAGCTCTATCCCAGCTCCATTCCCAGCTCTATCCCAGCTCCATTCCCATCTCTATTCCCAGCTCTATCCCAGCTCCATTCCCGTCTCTATTCCCAGCTCCATTCCCAGCTCTATTCCCAGCTCCATTCCCAGCTCCATTCCCAGCTCTATCCCAGTTCTATCACAACGCTATCCCAGTTCCATTCCCAACACCCCATTCCCAGCTCTATCCCAGCTGTATCCCAGCTCTGTTCCCAGCTCAGTTCCCAGCTCCATTCCCAACACCCCATTCCCAGCTCTATCCCAGCTCAAATCCCAGCTCTATTCCCAGCTCCATTCCCAGCTCTATCCCAGCTCTGTTCCCAGCTCAATACGAGCTCCATTCCCATCTCTAGCCCCATCTCCATTCCCATGTCTGTCCCCAGCTCTATTCCCAGCTCCATTCCCATCTCTGTCCCCAGCTCCATTCCCAGCTCCATTCCCATCTCTGTCCCCAGCTCTATTCCCAGCTCTATCTCCATCTCTATTCTCAGCTCCATTCCCAGCTCTATCTCCATCTCTATTCTCAGCTCTATTCCCAGCTCTATTCCCAGCTCTATCCCAGCTCTGTTCCCAGCTCTGTTCCCAGCTCCATTCCCAGCTCTATTCCCAGCTCTATCCCCAGCTCCATCTCCATCTCTATTCCCAGCTCCATTCCCAGCTCCATTCCCATCTCTGTCCCCAGCTCTATTCCCAGCTCTATCTCCATCTCTATTCTCAGCTCCATTCCCAGCTCTATCTCCATCTCTATTCTCAGCTCTATTCCCAGCTCTATTCCCAGCTCTATCCCAGCTCTGTTCCCAGCTCTGTTCCCAGCTCCATTCCCAGCTCTATTCCCAGCTCTATCCCCAGCTCCATCTCCATCTCTATTCCCAGCTCCATTCCCAGCTCCATTCCCATCTCTGTCCCCAGCTCTATTCCCAGCTCTATCTCCATCTCTATTCTCAGCTCCATTCCCAGCTCTATCTCCATCTCTATTCTCAGCTCTATTCCCAGCTCTATTCCCAGCTCTATCCCAGCTCTGTTCCCAGCTCTGTTCCCAGCTCCATTCCCAGCTCTATTCCCAGCTCTATCCCCAGCTCCATCTCCATCTCTATTCCCAGCTCCATTCCCAGCTCCATTCCCATCTCTGTCCCCAGCTCTATTCCCAGCTCTATCTCCATCTCTATTCCCAGCTCCATTCCCATCTCTATTCCCAGCTCCGTCCCCGAGGGAGGAGCCGCCCCCCCGGCCCGCGGAGGTTCCCGGAGCCGGGGCCGGGGCCGGAGCAGCCAAGCACGAAACGCGGCCTCAGATCGCGCGGAGCAGCGGCCGCTAATTAACGGCGCGAGCCGCTGTAATGTGATGAACTTCCCTTTGTGCGCGGCGCTCCCGATAAGCGCGAGCAGCCGGGATCAAAGCTCCGAGCGGCTCCAGCTCCCGGAGCCGCCGCCGCGGCTTTCCCCCGGGTTTTTGTTCTCAGCCCCTCTCGTTCTCCCCTTGCCAGAGCGTCCCGAGCTCCCCTCGAGATCTTCCAACCCCCCTGAGGAGCTCCGAATCCTCCCCGAGGAGATCCAAACCCTCCCCGAGGAGATCCGAACCCTCCCCGAGGAGCTCCAAACTACCCCGAGGAGATCCAGCTCTCCTCGAGGAGATCCAACTCTCCCCGGGGAGTTCCAAATCCCCTCCACGGGAATGCAGTTCCTCCCGAGAAGTTCCAACCCTCCCCAAAGNCCCTTCCTTTCCCCCTCGTCCCCAACTCCGGGTGACAAATGTCTTTATAAAGTGGCATTAGTGACATCCAACTCCTTTTGTGGCGCGGCCCCGCCGAGCGCCAGCCTCGGGATGAGCCGGGAGTAACCCTCTCTGAGGAGCTCCAAACCCTCCCTGAAGAGCTCCAAGCCCCCTCTGAAGAGCTCCAAACCCCCTCTGAGGAGCTCCAAATCCCCTCCGAGAAGCTCCAAACCCTCTCTGAGGAGCTCCAAACCCTCTCCAAGGAGCTCCCACCCCACTCCGAGGAGCTCCAAGCCTCCCTGTCCCTCCACACAGCCCCGAGGGTCGTTCAAGGGCACAGCTCAGTCCCAGACGGTGTCCCCAAACCATCGCCGTCATCATCATCACCACCACCATCGTCCTCCTCCTCATCCCCACCCCCCCCGCCCCTCCCAACCCCGGCTCCGCTGGCGGCTCCCGCCCTCCCCNCTTCCTTTCCCCCTCGTCCCCAACTCCGGGTGACAAATGTCTTTATAAAGTGGCATTAGTGACATCCAACTCCTTTTGTGGCGCGGCCCCGCCGAGCGCCAGCCTCGGGATGAGCCGGGAGTGAGGAGGAGGAGCAGGAGCAGGAGGAGCAGGCGGTTTTTGGAGGGGGTACCCCGACCCTCCCTCTCCCCGGCCCTGCCGCATCCCCGGCCCCAGCTCCGCTCGCTCCCGCAGCTGCACCTGCGCTTCCCAGCCCCTTCATTCCCGCTTTTTCCTGGGATGAGGGGGCAGCAGGGCAGGGGGAGCCCCCCAAACCCCACTTCTGGAGCTCCGGCTCCTGCACTGCCCCCTCAGCGTTCCCGGCCTGGGTCCCTCCTTTCCAGACCCTCTCAGCATCTCCTCGCCCCCCAGAAACCGCAGAGCTCAAAGCAGGCTGAAGTTCCGACTTAATAAAAAATAAAATAAAATAAAATCCATTTAAAAGGCGACTGAAACCGCGCGGGGAAGAGGAGAGAAAAGTGGCAGCTGATTGAAACGGGCTTTCCCCTCCCTTCTTTTTAAGAATAACGTCCATAAATACAGAATATCTGCAAAGCCCAGGTCTGCAGAGGGGCCCTGATTCGCTTTTATTTTTTTTTCCTTTTGTGGCAAAGGCAATTTCCCCGAAGATCCTTCACCCTAACGCCGGGGCGAGTCCCTCCCTGCTGCTCTGCGTGCTTTAAAACCCTGCCGCGGAAATTCTCCTGAAAAATTTGGAAAAAGCTNGGGGGAGGAAGGGGAGGTTAATCCGGGTTTAACGCCGCGATGCAGTCGCAGGACCAGGGCTCGGCTGATTGTGTTATCTCTCCCCAACATTTGGGTCTCCCATATTTCACCCAGCCAAATAGCTGCGAGGGAAAAGTGCGTATGGAGGCACTCCTGACGCCTCAGGAAAATATGTTATTAATATCTAAATAACTTCCCAATACTGTCTCTAAATCTCCCCTTCGCCACTCCAGATGATGAATTCGTTTGAAGTGTTCTCCCGTCTCATCTTCGCTCTCTCCCCACCTCTTTTTTTTTTTTTTTTTTTTCCCTCTCCCCTCCCCAGGCTTTTTTCAAACTGGTAAATATCTAATTCCTTTAACCACGCTGCAGACACGTCCCTCCCCTCTCCCGCGCGCAATTCCCGCTTGGAACAATCCTCCGCGGGAGAGCGAGACCCAGCGCGGCCTGCAGCTGCTCCTTGCCATGATTTCGGGTTAAAAGCGGGGGCTTTGGGGGAGATCTGTTTGTTTGCAGCCACCCCTGGATCACGCGTTTCGCTCTCGGCCTTAATTCCATCCCTGCCTCCTCCCGCCCGGCCCAATTAGGGCCCAATCCTGGGATTAGGGCGAGACCTCCCCTCTTCCTCCCTGCGCTGCTCTATCGCGGCTCCATCTCCCCCCTGCGCCCCAAATCTGCTCCCTACCCGCGCGGGTAATGAAATCACCTCCGAATCCCGCTCTGAAACATCTCCGACCGTTTCCTCTCCCGGCCGGGCTCCCCACCTGCCTCTGATCCCGAGATTTCCCTCCCCGTTCCCCCCGCGCCGGGATGGATCCTTTTCTTCTCCCTCAAAAAGGGAGGGAAAGAGGGAAAAACCCCAACCCCGACCGAGCCCGCACCTCAAACATCTCCCCGATATTCCTTCGCCCCCTCCCGTACGAGCGAGCCCCGCTCGCCGCATCCTTGTCTCAAGTTTGTTTTTTCAAACGCCTCGTGTTCGATTATTCCCGTTTATTCCCCTCTCCAGCCTTATCTCTCCTCCTCTCTTCTCTCCTCGCCGTCACACTCGATTTAGGCAGGAGTTTATCTTGCGAACATTTGCCGACTTTGTTTATGTAGCCCAGGTTCCCGTTCCCAAAAGCCACTGTTTGCCTTTGTAATTGTTATCTGTGTTTATTGTTGTACCTCATTTGTCTCAGCTTTTTTTGTGACATGTAAGCTCCGTGTGCGCCCGCATCCAGCCCCCCCTCCTCCCTCTCCCTGCCTTTTTTTTTTTTTATTCCTCTTTCCCTCTCTTCCCTCTCCTCCTCTCGGCCTGAAATATGCACAGAATAACTCAGCCTAAAGCCAATGAATTGCTTGACACCTCCCTATCTCTTCTCCTGCCCCCCATTATTAGAGCTGATCCCGCTCGCAACACTCACAAATCCCGCCTGGGCTCTGTTTGATTAGATTGCCAACCTTTGGTAATCCCTTGATTTGATGAAGTGTCTGCTCGCGGCCCCCCCGCGCCTCTAAACACACATTTACCGAGGAGCCGCGTGTTGGTTTTTCAGCCCGCCCGATTACCGATAAACCGGCCGATAAACCGGCCCCGCGGCCCCGCTCCCCGAGCCCGGCTCGGGGAACAAAGCCCCCTCCAGCTCTGGGCTCCCCCCTTCTCTTTCCGCTCCTCCCGAGCTCCCTCAAATCGAGCGGGACCCTCCGAACNTCCCGATCCCGCTGTTCCCCCAAAATCGGAGCCCTGATCCCTCTTTTCCCCCCAAAATCAGAGCCCTGATCCCGCCTCTCTCCCGCTGTTCCCCCAAAATCAGCCGAGGGCACAAACTTGGGGTGCACAGAGCGGAGTGCGGGGGAGGGGGAGAGAAATTCCCTAAAAATCCGCGTTTCCACCCCAAAACCAAAACCCGGGGGTCCCTGCGAGCACCCCCGGCACCCCGCGCC
>VWZV01017438.1:17841-28262 GCA_013397155.1 Irena cyanogastra | reverse complement strand
AAAAAAAAAAAAAAAAAAATCGCCACTTAAAGAGTTCTCGCTTTACATTTCCAAGAAGAGATGCCAGTTCATAAACAGTTTTCAGTGATTTACTTCAGCGCAAATGAGTTGTTTCATATTTTGCAGTGTCTTTTCATGATCATTTGCATCTATTACCAAAACCTCATCCTATTGGCTTCTCCTTACTCCACACGGACTCGGCACCGCATGATTGTGAAAGGAAGAGTGTGAGAGAATAAAGAAGGAAAAGCGAGCTAGGGGGAGCGAGAGAGAGAGAGAGGGAGAGGGAGGGCGAGGGGAAGGGAGAAGGAGGTGGGGTGAATATACGGATTAAATATGTTTAACTACCTACATTAATGAGATATCGCTCGCCTCACAACAAATCACGTACCTAGACCACCCAAAAGATTGATTTTTGGGGAGTGTTGGAAAATTAAAGAGGAGCGCTCGCAGTCGTTAATTTCAAAATTTTAACGAGGCAGTTTTAGCCTTTTTAAATGTCAGGGTCGCTTTGGAAAACTGTAAAAGAACACGATTTAATTGCTACCAGTTTTAAAAGGTCCTATAAATGTAATTGGTATTTTAATACAAGTTATCAAATCATACAGCTTCTTATCCTAAACATATTTTAAAACAAACGAGGTAGTCATATTTAACATTTTAATGATCAATTTCCTTATTATTGATAAAGGTTTAACTATCGCATGAAGGGAATTGCGTTTGTAATAGCCCCAAAAAAGGCCGTAAACTGTTTAACAAACTATAAAGCGCCATAAAGCCGGGGATGTTGTTGTTGTTTATGCCGCACTCCATAAAAGCCGTGAGGCTTTTACGAGTCCGCTCCTGCGCCGCCATCAGCCGGAGCTTTCCATTGGAGCTTCCGCGGCCGCGGAGCTGCGGAGGTGTCAATATTGAATTAAAATCATTGCACTTTTCCATCCAGAACATCGACTTTCCGCGGCTCGCCCTCGCTGCCTCCTCCTCCTCCTCCTCCTCCTCCTCGCCCAGGACTCGCTCGAGATGCGCTCGGGGACGGCTGGAAACTCAAAATATTGAGGCTCTGATCGCCTAAAAGGAGAAAACCTTCACGCTCACAACCCCGCCTCGCCCCCACAACTCCCAGCCTTTTATTTGATTATTTTTTATTATTTTATTTTTTTTTTCCCAGGGAAAAAGCGGGGGGTGGGGAGGCCGAGGAGAGAAAAGCTTTTCTCTTTTATTGGCGTTCGGCAGCAGCGGAGCCAAAGTTGCCCCTCGGATGCCAGCGCTGCAATTTTCCACCGCCGGAACACACAGGGGGTAGATTCTGAAATTCATTTATCGCAGTCAGCAAATATTACCCAGACGTTCCTCGGTTAATAACGACCCCGAGCCCCCCCAGCCCGAGCGCTGCCCCGGCCCCCCAGAGCCCCCCGCAATTCCAGCTGGACCTTCCGGCCTCCCCGGCCCTCAATCCTCGCTTTTCTGCCCCAGTTTTTAATTTCTTCCAATTTTCTTCTTTCCACCTCGATTTTTAATTCCTTCCCCACTTTGCCCCGCCTGGGTTTCTGCTGGTTCCCCTGAGCGGGGCTGGGGGCGAGGAAGGCGAATTTGGGGAAGGTGAATTTGGGAAAGGTGAATTTGGGGAAGGTGAATCTGGGGGAGGAGAATTCGGGAGAGAAGAATCTGGAAAAGGTGAATTTGGGAAAGGTGAATTTGGAAGAGGTGAATCTGGGAAAGGTGAATTTGTGAGAGGTGAATTTGGGAGGGTTCCGCTCGTGCCCGCCTCCAGCTGAGGGACAAAATTCAACCTCCGCCGCACGAAAAAAAGAGGAAAAAGTTGAAATATTCCAGTTTTTCTGCCTTGGTTAAAAAGAAAACAACAAAAAAGCCGCACTGGAATGATCAGAGGGGACAGGCAGGGACCGAAGGAAGGCAGAGAGGAGGAGAAGGAAAGAAAGAAAGAAAACAAAGATAGCAACGGAATAAAACTTTAAACCCATCCTTAGAGAAATAATTTAAGTAAATACGCTTCCTTTATTTTGTGGAGGGATAATTCCAGCCGAGTCTAAGAGCCTTTTCGAGTAATTATTGCTGCAGGAGCACTTGCAGCGGTATAATTAAAGCTTTTTTCGCTCCTCTAAAAGACGAGTTAACATTTTCTTTTTTCTCCGCACTTTTATTGTCGATCGAGCAGATTTGGGCTCCATCTCGCACCATAAAAAGCCCCGAAAATGGTGCAGAGAAGTAAACAGAGCTTTGCAGCCTGGCGTGGGGACGCTGGGACGTTCAAGGGAGGGGGGAAAAATTAAAATGGAATCGAGTAAAGAGATTTTAGAGCAGAAGTTCCCGCTCCCGTGCGCGCTTACAGCCGCGCCCTGCTCTCCTGGAGTTTGGGAAGGGGAAAAGAGCAGGAACCGGCGGGGCCCGCGGAGCCGAGGCTGGAAGTGAACGATCTGATCAAGTGCGGGGGGATTTTTGCGGCGGCGATGCCCAGAACTCGGCGCTGCCCCTAAATCACCGCGCCCGGGCTCCCCGAGCGTTCCCGTTCCGAGGAAAACCGAGCGGGGTGCGCGGGGTGCGCGTCCGAGCGAGATAATTCATAAACACCGGGCGGAGGAAAGGATTTATTGGGAATTCATAAGGAAAAAAAAAAAATTAAAAAATGGAAGAACCTCAAATCCTTTCCTGCCAAACCCCAGCTATTCCCTGCTCTGCCTCCCGCCACAGGGGCGAGATTTGTCTCCATTTCCCTCATTTATTTCTCTTTGCTCCCGTATTTCGTGTTTCGGCCTCGAAAGGGAGCCCCGAGATGCCGAAACTTTGCCTCTTAAAATAAAATTTCCCAGCCTGTGCTGGTGCGTGTGGGTTCGAACTGTTCCACCCTCACCCAAAATCTCGATTTTTTTGAGCAACGGGAGCGGTTTCTGATGGAACTTGGGAGAAATTCTCAGTCAGGAAAAAAACCCCGTTTGTGCCAATTTGAAAGAAAAACCCATCTTGAAATTATTGCCGCCATTTGTAGCGGAAGAATTACGACATCTGAACAATTTTTTGCCTCGTAATTCTGAGGAATCAAAGGCCGAAATAAAAGTGAACTCGTGGAGTTGAAAGTTGACATTATTGCCGCCGCAACACTGCTGTATTTATGTGTGGTTTAAGAGCATTTTGGGATAATTTACTCGTTCGTGGCATCTAAAAAATATTTCTGAAGCTGTTAAAGTGAAGAACTTAAGCGAAGAGCATCAGCACTGCCAAAGATGGGGCAGCCGTACCAGAAATGAGTGATTCAACTTCGAAAAAAACCAAATGCTCTTGTTTTGTCGCATGGTTGGATTGTTTTTTCTTTTTTTTTTTTTTTTCCCTGCGGTGGCCGGGATTATAAAACACATAAAATACCGAGCCGGGAAGGCGCAGATCATCCTAACGGCCGAGGGGAAAAATATTGTCCCGGTTCTGCGCGTCCCTTTCGCCCCCAAATCTTCCAGCCGCTCTCTCTTTTTGCAGCCCTGCAAACGTAAATCTGCGGGGTTGGGGTAATCCCAGCTGTCCTTCCACCTCCACGCCAGCAGAAAACAAAAAAACAAACCCGCCGCTTTTTTTTTTTTTTATTATTTATTCCCTTTTAAACAAACATTTAGAAGAGATGGGCGCCCCACCTTCACCGCATCTCTGCCGCCGCGATGCCGCGGTGTTCGTTCCCTTCCCAGCCTCACATAATTTACCCTCGATCAAAAAAAAAAAGGAATAGATGTGAGCTATAAAAGCGGCAAAACAGCGATAATTAACCCAATATTTTACCTAATGCAATCAAGGTGCGCGCGCCCGGGGGGCGCCTCCAGCGTGGAGCGACGGCGCCACCTCGCGGCCGCGCGCGGAACTGCAGCGGGAGGCTCCCTGGCGGGGGGGAAAAACCAAAAAAAAAAAAATTTAAAAAATCAAAATAAGAAACCCCGCTCCTCGCCGTGAGGATACAACGGCTTAAAAAAAAAAAAAAGAAAAAAAAAGAAAAAAAAGGCGGCGAGGGAGAAAAAGAGGAGGAAAATGAGAGTGAATTTTTTGTCGCCTCTTCGCCTCGCCGCGCTGGAGTTTTCTCAAAGTGCGGCAATAAAAAAATAAAAAAAAAATTTAAAAAAGAGGAGAAGTGGGTTCACTTTTGAAACGGGCTATTGTTTCAAATTCCGAGACTAAACAATTGGTCATTCTGCTGGCCGGGGGGCGCGGGGGGGCACGGCCGGGGCTGTAAAGTCATCAAGAGCTTCCCCGGCCCAGACGTCTCGCCAGAACTTGGAGGGTGCGAGAGCTGGGGGTGCCTTCTGTGCGCGGCGTTGTTGCTGTTGGGCGCAGGGCCCGGCTTTCGGGGGGCCTGGAATTGCTTTAAAGGGAAAAAAAAAAAAGAAAAAAAAAAAAAATAGAAGTTAAAAAAAAAAAGAACAAAGGGAATCATCCCGAGAGCTGGATTTTCACGGCATCTGCAAGAGAAGAATAAATTAGCAAAAGTCCCTCCCCAGCTTTTCTTTTTTTCCCTCCCCAACTTCTTATTTTTTTGAGCTGCCCCCTCCCTCAGGAAAACAGAAAAAGAGAAGGAAAATAAAATAAAAGAGAGGGGAACCTCGCGGCCGCGGCAGGAACGGGAGCATCACGCGCTGGGCTTCCCCGCATTCCCGAGCCGCTGGAGTAATTTAGGAGTTCCTGAAAGTTTTCTTGCACTGTTTCCTTTACAGCCGCTCAGTTCCTTAACCTTCAGAAATTTATACCCTATAAAGTTTTATAGCGGTCATATTCTTTTATTGCAGCACACTGCTCTGAATTTTCCTTTCTTTATGACAAGTTCCTTCCCTTTCTCTCCCTTCCCTCTGTAAGCTCCCAAAATCTTCCTTCTTCTTTTGTTTTCTTTTCAGAGCTGCCCCAAAGAAAGGATTTTTTTTTCTCTTTTTTTCCCCCTTAAGAAGTGAAACATTGCCCTTTAGAGCGGCCCGTTCTGTTAAAAATTAGCGGGAAGGAGATTCTGGGTTTGGGGCCGAGCAGGACTCGGGGTTCGTTCGGCTTTTTTTTTTTGTGTTTGGGTGGGTTTTTTGTGCTTTTGGTTTTATTTATTTAATATAAAACACTTTCCAGGCACTTGCGCTGCTTCACGAGCGATAAAACGTCAAAGGAATTTCGGGAGGGAATCGCAGGAGTTGCTCTCGGAAAAAGGAACCGCGTGTCAAATCCGAGGTGACGCCGAGCGGGGACAGCGGGGTGGGGTTTCCACCTGGGTTGGTTGTTTTGTTTTGGTTTTGGGGGTTTTTTTGGTGTTTTTTGGTGGTTTTTTTTTTTCCTTCTCAGGCGAATATTTCCCTGGGCTAGAAGGGAATAAAGCGAGGAAAGGCAAAAACTCCGCGCTGAGCCTTTCCCCCTCGGGCCGAGGCGGGAATAAAGAGATGAAACCTCCAAAAATAAGAAATAAACTCGCAAACAAAAGGGAAACGCAGCCCGAGATCCGCAACCTCCGGTTCAGAGTTAAAAATCCTCTTAATAATAAAAAACGGGGTGGGAGCCAGCAAACCCTTTCTGCTCCGGAGTGGAATTTTTTCCACTTCCTCTGCACCGAAGTTTGGCGACCTGAGCCCAAAACGCCGCCGCTGGAAAAGCAGAAAACACCGCGGGGATTTCCCGGGACACAATGACAGAGCGCTGCTTGTTGTTCTAAAATCCATTTTTATTCTGGAGCATTAAAACATCTCTGGAAAATACACCCGGGCTGATGCTACAGAAGACAATTTCCCCAACATTTTTTTCCTTTTTTTTTTTTTCTTTCCTATTTTTTTAAGTAAGAGTATTTCCTAATAAAATCAGCTAACATCTTCAATTCTATTTTCAAAGAACCTCATATCGTCGTCTTAAAAATATCTGCTCTTTACCACAACTCTAAGGAAAGTGAGAAAAACCCGTTCCTAAGTCCCGGTGGCCGATGGGGTCTCAAAACATCAAGGAACTCGTGGAAAAAGCTTCTGGAAATTAAAATAGAGGATTTTGGGAAATCCGTGCTCCGCTGGAGGCGTGGAGGATTCACCCGTCCCCGAGGAGAATCGAACCGACCTGGAAAAATTCAGCTCAAACATCATTTCCCACCCATTTTGTTTTATTTAACCGCATTTTTTAAATAAATCAGAGTTCAGAGAACCCGTCCTGCTGCCAGCAACCCCCGCCGCTCGAAACGCCTCAAAAACGGAATTTTCGAATTCGTTTTTTAAACCCAGAGCGGAGTTCGGCGGCGCCGAGCTCCCTCCGGCAGCAGAAGGGTTAAATCTGGGAGCCCCCGGGACGGAAAGTTTCACACGAGAAAAGTCGGGGCATTAAAAAAATCCAAAAACCCCAAACAATTTTCTGGGGAATGGTCTCAAACCCTTCAGCTCTGGTTTCTTGTCCAGGGCGAAGATAAGTTTGTTTTGTTTTGTTTTGTTATTTTTAACCCTTTCTAGGAGAGTTTGGAGCGGCGGAAATTTCAGCGCGGTTCCTCGGGTTCTTATCTCAGGATCGCGGAGGGAGGGGGAAGGAAAAAATAAATAAATTTAAAAAAAAAAAAAAAAAAGCAGGAAAAGTTTCCAAAAAGGGAAATCTGCAAATCTTCTATCGCCGCTCCCAGGGCAGCCCCGGCCCCGCTGATAAAAGTTCGGGACGCGCTCCTGGAAACAGATTGGCGCTGGTTCCTCCCGATAAACTGCAGGGAAAATGCAGCCAAAATGGCTTTTCTCGGGTTTTCCCCCCTCTCCCTGCTCGGACCAGCCCTCGAAAGCCTAAATGTACAAATTCCGCACCCGCAGCCAGGCAGAGCGGTTTGGTTCGATATTTTTCCTCTTTTTTTCTTTTCTTTTTTTTTTTTTTAATTTTTCCCAGCCACTACCAACTGCAGAACTCTGAAAGAAAAAAAAAATTAAAAATTCAAAATAAAAACCTAAGAGCCACAGCAGGGACAGCACACGAGCTGCAACACGGACAGAAACACGAGCACGAAACCAAACACGGGTCACAACACCCAGCACGGAACGGACTGGAACTAAACCCCCTCCNGACCGGGCTGGAACTAACCCCCCTCCCTCCCCCCCTCCCTCCCGCCCCAAACCCCGAATCCGGCCTTACAGAGATAAACAACCCCAAATCCGCGGCGCAGGAGCCTCCGCGGGGATCCCGGCTGGGGCTTTTGGGGTTTGTTCGGGGTTTTTGGGGTGAGGATGAGGATGGAGCTCCGGGGGAGCTCCCGGCACCGGGAAATGCTCCCGGAAAAACCCCAAAAACCCCTCAGGGCCACCCCGAGCCCCCACCCGGCGAGTTCAAGTATCAAAAAAGGGCTCGGCCAACGCGAGGGGGAGGAATACAAAAAGCCGGGCTGGGGTTGGCACTTTTATCTCTGCAGCAGCTCCAGGAAAAGTCCGAAATCCTCAATAAATTATAAATATCCAGCGCTAGGGACAGCCGGCCCCTCCCTGAGGGCTCCGCTAAGGTAGTTGGGTTCGGGTTTTTGTGGGTTTTGTTCTTTTTTTTTTTTTTTTTAAATTTTTAAACTAGAAAATCCCATTCTTCCTCTTCTCTGAAAAGTCAGGGAGAAGTTGGCGGGGGTCCTTCCGCCCCTTTTTTTCCTCCTCAATAGTTTACAGGGCGGCTCGGGGAGTGCCCCAGACCCCCCGCTCTCTTTTCTCTCCGAAACAACCCAAACCAGGCGGTTCTGCCCCAAAAGATCCCGCAAAACTTTCCAGCCGCAGGTCCCGACTCCCGCCAAAGCGCGGCTGGAATGCAAATCCCGCGAAACAATGCAAATAATGCAAATTCTGCATTGGAAACGGAGCAAAAACAGCGAAACAGGGAGGGGAAAAAGGGGGGGAGGACCCCCAGTTCGGGGCTGTCAGGGAGCGGCTACCCCGGGCCGAAGTTGGCGAGTTGCAAATGATTTGTTGGGTGCAATTAAAGGCGAGCCTTAATGAATGTGTCTGTCTTGCAGGAGTTTAATTAAACCGTCTGGGTCCTCGGCCGCCTCGAGAGCGTCTGGGAGGGTTCGGGGTGGGCGATTTTGAGGAAAAAAAATCTTTGTCCTTGCGCGGGGGAGAGAAAGAACGGCGAGGTTTGGTGGCGGCCGGGTTGGTGGCGGGCGGTTTTTGCTTTTTCGTGGGAAAAATAAAATCAAAAAAGGGGAAAAAGTTGTTCTGAAGTGGGGGGGNNNNGGGGGGGGAGGAGGGGGGGGGGGGGGGGGGAAGGAACCGAGAAAAGAGAAAGAAACCCCAAAAAGGAGCCGCGCTTTGGGCCCAGCTGCCTCCAGAGGAAGAAAAGCGATTTTAAAAAGGGAAAAAAACCCAAAACGTCCCGCGCGGCAGCGGAGCCGGGGCCGGGGCGCGTTTTTGGGGGGCTCGCGGCTCCCCCGGATCCGGGCTCACTCCTTGCCCTGCTCCTTGTTCATCTTCTTCATCTTCATGCGGCGGTTCTGGAACCAGATCTTGACCTGGCGCTCGCTGAGGTTGAGCAGCCGCGCCACCTCGTGCCGCCGCTCGCGGCTCAGGTACATGTTGAACAGGAATTCCTTCTCCAGCTCCAGCGTCTGGAACTTGCTGTACGGGCAGCGCTTCTTGCGCGACGAGCGCGCCTGCAGCCAGCCGGCCGCGGGGTGGGCTGGAAAAGGGAGAAACAGCGGGGAAAAGGGGGAGAAAAGCGGCAGAAATCGGATTTACAGGCTTTTTTTTTTTTTTTTTTAAGGGGGTTTTTTTTTAGTCGCCACGTGGGAGGTGTTGGGGTTGTTCGCAGGGGGTTGGAGGTGGGGGGAACAAACAAAACAAAACAAAATAAAATAAAGGAAAACAACAAAACCAAAACAAAATAAAATAAGGCAACACAACAAAACCAAAACGAAACGAAATAAATCAAACCAAAACAAGACAAAACAAAACAACAAACACAAACAAACAAAAAAAAAAACTCACAACAAAAAAACCCTCAAACCTAACCAAACCAAAGCAACAAACAAACAAACCAAAACCGCTCCCCCTCAAAAAAGAACCAAACAAAAATAAAAGGACCCAAACCAAACCAAGCCCCAAATAAAAATAAAAACAAAAACCCAAACAAAACAAAAAACCAAACCAAAACACAAACAAACAAACAATCCCAAAAAAAAACCAACTAAAAACCCAAACTCCCCTGGCCCCAAAAAACCCTAAAAAACAAAACCAAAATCCCAAAAAATCAGCCCAGGGTGCGAGGCCCAGGAAATCCCTGGGGGCCCGCAGGGGGCTGGGGGGGCTCATCCCGAATTCCAGCGGGGTCTGGAGCCGGGACTGGGGGGCGGCGCTGTCCCCCAAGTTTGGGGCGCACCCCGAGGGCTTTGGGTTCATTTCTGCCGGGTTTGGGTGAATTTCTGCGAGTTCTGGGTGCTCCCCGAGGGTTCTGGGTGCTCCCCGAAGGTTCTGGGTGCTCCCCGAGGGTTCTGGGTGTTCCCCGAGGGTTCTGGGTGCTNGGCTGGAAATGCGGCCCGAAAAAATCAATAAATAAATAAAAAATAAAATTTAAACGTAAATAGTTGTTTAAAAGTGAAATAATAAATAAATAAATAAATAAATAAATTAAATATAAGAAATAAAAATATAATCAAAGAATAAATAAATAACATTTTTTTAAATTAAAGAAAATAAAGAAATAAAAAAAGCTTCCCAGTCATGCTCGCGGAAGTGGGAGAAGCTGCGTGGGAATGGTGGGGAAAAAAAAAAAAAGCATATTTCAGGAATTTTTCCGCTGGAGGCAGGAGAGGGATTCACGAAATTTTGGGAGGAAATCCCACCCCCCCGGCAGAGCCCAGACTGGTGAAACTCGCACCCAAAAGCGAGGTGGGTTTGGGGTAAATAATGGGATTTTCGCTAATCACACGCGAATGTTGGGAAGGCGCGGGAGGAGAAGGAAGGGCTGGGGGCACCCCGCGAATTCGTCCCTGGTTTATTTCCTTTCCTCCCCTGGAATTACGGCCGCAGCCATAAACCTTCACTCCAATTAAACGGACCATTATAAATTCGGAATATTTACACCCGCGCTTCGGGGCGCTTCCTCCCCGCAAAAAACCCGATAAAATATATTGAATATTTCAAATGAAAAACCAAAACAACAATCCTGCGGATGCTCCTGCGCGAGCGCTGCCCCTCACAGATTCCGCTCGGCTGTTTCCTCCGCGTAATTGCCTCGATCGAATATGCAGAATTAAATATTCAGGAGGAGGAAAGCAGTTAATAATTGATACTGTTAATCCTGCTCCCCGTAATGGCAACCCCGGGCGCGCTCCAGAGCGGGGCTCGGCCGCTTTTTGGGTGGTTAAAAGGAGTTTTGGACGCCGCTGTTTGATTTCTCCACTGCGCACAAATCCCCGAGCAGGAAGGAGAACGGGGAGAGCTCCTGCCACCTCTTTTTAAATTTTTT
The DNA here is from genome assembly GCA_013397155.1 of Irena cyanogastra. Lineage (NCBI taxonomy): Eukaryota > Metazoa > Chordata > Aves > Passeriformes > Irenidae > Irena > Irena cyanogastra. The sequence continues at coordinate 17,855 of VWZV01017438.1, read as the reverse complement.
TTTCTTTTTTTTTC
>VWZV01017438.1:1633-15112 GCA_013397155.1 Irena cyanogastra | reverse complement strand
TAAATAAAAAATTAAAAAAAAAAAATTGAAAGCAGCAGAGCTCAGGGCGAATATTCCGATATTTGCGCTTTCACCCCCCCGCCCAAGATCTGCTGCTGGAATATCGCGGGGAGGGGTCCGACACGAGGGGTGGGGATGGGATTTTTTATTTTATTTCATTTTTAATTTTTTTTTTCCTGTTCGAGGGAGATGCTGATGCGCTGGCTTTGCCTTCAATAACGATCATGGGGGAATAGCGATAAAAGCCATTTCTTCGCCACTCGGGCTCCGGAGAACCACCGGGAAAAAAAAAAAAAAAAAGAAAAAGGGAACGAACACAAACCGCCCCCACCCCGCTCCCGGCCGTGGTTTCTTTATGGTCACACACCGACACGGAAACGCGCAAAAATCCGCGGGTTTGGGGGCAAAGCCGCCGCCCGGAGCGCCGGGGAGGGCGATGTAAATAATTCGCCGTGCGCACGGGGAGGAGGGATGCTCGGCGCGCCGAAATAACGCGGCGGAACATGAAAATTCAAATATTCCAGCGGCCGCAGCAGCCCCTGCGGGAAAAAAGCGCCCGCCTCGGGCTCGGTGCTGCCGGGGACTCCTGTAAATACATTAAAAATTCAAAATATCCCCGCGGCCGGACAAAAGCTGGGCTGAGTCCCCTCCCCGGGGCTGAAATTCAGGAGCTTTCCCCGAAGTTTACGAGGCCAGTAAAAGGCAGAGCGCCACCGACCCGGCTTTGTTACGGAATGCCCCAAACTTGTGGTGCTTAAAGAGTTTCATAAAACTTACATTGGCTCGCTTTGATTTTTATAGCCTGGGATTTATTGCCCGGGAAGGAGAAAAAAGGGGTAAAAAAAGGGACCCCGTGCCCACGCTGCGTGTCCAACGCCACCCCCGCCTTTCGCTTTTTTTCCCATGTTTTTCCCCCAAAACTTGAGATTTCGAGGTATTTCTTCATTCCCAATAATGGGAGGTAAAAGGGGATAAATCCATTTATTGCCGCAGGTTCTGCGGCCCCGTAAATGCGGGGTGAAGGCAAAGGCGCTCCCCGCGATCCTGGGCAGAAAAAAGCGATTTTCCTGCGTTTGGGCCCCATTCGCCTCCTCTAACCTGCTGCCCCCTCGCCCCAGAGCCCAGGATGCTCCGAGTGAAGGGCAGGGAGGTTTTCTAGGGTGGAGAAATCACCGCGGGTCCCTTCCCGGCGCGGCCGGGCTGAAATCGTCATTAACAGCCCGCTAATAACGGGCACGGGCGGTACCCGCGCTGAAATGGGGAAAATCTGATTTTGGCCTTTCCCGGCCCCTCCAGCGCCGCGGGCAGAGGTGGGGAGCGCTGCCGGAGGTGTCCGCTAATGAAGGGAGATGATGATGGTGATGATGATGATGAAGGTGATTAAAAACCCCATCCCAAAGCCGGGCTTTTCCCCGCCGGCGCCGCTTTTCCAAACCAAAGCTGGGCGCGATTCCCCGGCCCAATTTCCTCTGGAAGAGGCGCTTTTCGGAGTCGTTTTATAAAAAACCAAAACAAATCCGGAGGGTCGGGCTGGTGGGGAAGGAGAGCCGGAGCTGGACGGCCGGGATTTGATTTTAATCCCATTTTTGGCACCCCAGGCCGGAGGAGCAACTCCGTCCGCGGGCTCCGGCCAAGGTGAGGTTTGGGGACACTTTGGGGACACTTTGGGGCCCCTCTGCATCCCTGGGCCGAGCCGAGGGGGAAAATGTCCCCAGGTGAGCGACCCGCGAGGTCCCCTCTCCTTTCCAGGGGATTTTTCCAAAAGAAATCCCAAAACCAGCGAGGGGAGAGGAGCGCGGGGCGGGATCGCTGCTCGCTCTGCTCCAGGGGACACGGCGGGGAAATCCCTGGTGTTTCCAACTCTCCGCGGTTCTGTCTGATATTTTCAAATTATTATTACTGATTTTTATTTCCCCTTTCCTTCTTTAAAGTTCCCGAGGAGCCGCCGAGGTTGGGGAAGGAAAATCCCGCGCGTCACCGGCGGTGAAATACGAGCGGGCGGCTCGCCCTGTCATATTTCTCGGCTTTATTGCCTCTCAGAAATGATTCTTTTCGAAAAAGAAAATAATCAAAGCCGGCAGTCCCGCGAAGAGATTCGGGGGGACCCCGCACAGGCCGCGCGAGCTCGGGGGAAAAAAAAAAAAATCTGATTTAAGATTTAAACCCGCTCGGCGCCCGGGGTTGTGTTTACCCAGCTGATGGATGAACAGGGCGAGAAATGGAATTACGGAAGGGAAATGGAAGGGAAACACCTGTTCTGGGCTCGGCCGCGCCTCACCTGTGATAAATGCACTCCTGGAAAGAAAGAAAATAAATAAAAACAGCCCAGGCGCGCCTCCTATAAATAACGCCGAGCCGTGGCAGCGTGCGAGGGTGAGATTTTCGGGAGTTTCTCAATTTCTGCCAGGAAGGATCCTCAGAAACCCGGGGGGGCTCGATCCCTGGTGGATGGAGACCTCGAAACCTCACAAGGAGATCTGCAAAAGCCGTTTGCTCTCGAGGTTTCCGTGCGTTCTGGAGTTTATTTTTTTATCCGTCGTCTCTTTTTGAGCTTTTTCTGAGCGCTTTGTAAGGCGAGCGGTGGCTCGGAGCCCTGGGCGGTGCTGCCGGGATTTTAAACCCTTCATTAAAACCCGCCAGAAATTAAATCAGAAGCTCTTCTACTCTTAAAATAAAATAAAAAAAAAAAAATTAAAAAACCAAAAAACCTTGGAGAAGGGGAACCCAAGGAGCAATGTGGAGAAGTCAGAATTTTGGGGAGAAACGAGGCAGGACGTGCGAGTACTGGATGGGTTTGAAAATGGGTTTAATTATGGAGATGTGATTGTGATGCGTGGAAGTGCAAACAACTACTAAAAAAATAAATGAAATTCGGAGCGGAAACTTCAACTTTTCCCGCGCTTTGCTGAGTCCGCGCCAGGAGAATTTGGGGAAATTCGGGATTTTCTCCGCGGCGAACCGCGGGCTCTGTTGATAAATTCTCTTTATTGGCTGTGGAGAGAAGGAATCTTCTGCCTATTCGGGAATTCCAACTGCCCAAATCCCCCCTCGCAGGAACTCCGGGTTTGCCATTCCCGGCCGCCACCCGCCGAACCCCAAATATTCCTGAAATCGCGGATTTTCGGTCCGCGCCGCCGCCGCCTCTCGCTGATTTACAAGTTTTGGGCTAAGAAAGGAACAATTGCGGCTGGTTCTTCCCGGAAGCGCAGTTAAACCGCTTTTTAAGGCTTTTTTTTGTTATCGTTTATTAAATCTGGCGGCTCCTTCCGGCCACTTTCGCCTCCCGAGCTCGGAGGAGCAGCAGGGCCGCAGGTCTGGGGGTGCGGGGCAGGATTTTGGGGGGATTCACCGGGATTTTACCCCACCTGAGCGAATTCAGGGGTTTTTCCTGGGCCGGTTTGGGTTTGGGAGCTGATAAGGGAGGGTGAAAGCTGAGGGTGAACTTCACATCCATGGAAAAGCCTGGAGATAAAACCCCGGTAACTCAGCCTTCAAAGGGTTCATTTTAAACGAGATTAAACATTCCAATATTGGAATTATAGAATTATAATACTGCCCATAACTGCAACAACAAACAAATTTTAATTTTTTTTTCCTTTTTTTTCTTTTCTTTTTTTTTTTTTTTTCTTTTAAGGGTCAGGAAACAGGATTAAAACCCCAACATAATTTATGAAGGACGCATTTGGGCATGTAAGAGGTTATGAAAGAAACTTCAGTCACGGGCCCCCCCCTCCCGAGCACGCGATATTCCCTCCTGAAGGGTAAAAGTTTCGGGGAAAAAAACCCCTGAAATAAGTTTCTGTCGGCTAAAAGGCGAAGGATCTACCTTGGCCATTTCCTGTGCTCGCAGTTTGAATGCTGCCGTCTGTTAAAAATCCGCGGGTGCGGAGGGAGGGAGGGAGAAGGAGGGGGGGAATTCCTTGTCTGAGGAGAAGCAAAAACAAGTTACACATGTGGGCAATTTTCCAAGGACCGAAAGTTTACCCTGGCTTGAAAAAAAACCGCAAAAAAAGCCCGGATTTCGAGTGAGGTTTGAAATCTCAGCAGTTCATAAAGCGCTCGGGATCCCTGCCCTGCAAAGCGGGAGCGCGTGTGCGTCTGGAGAGGGACGAAAGTTGGAATAAAGTTGGGTTTGTTGTCCGGGACCCCCGTTCTGGCCGCTGACTCCCCTCCCTCCGCTCGCCTCTCGGCTTGGAACAATATTCGTTATTCTATATTCGTTATTCTTTATTCGTTATTCTTTATTTAGGACTTCCAGGGAATTCCTGCTGCGGATTTTGTACCTCTCGAGCTGCCGGTGTCTGCTTTGGGGTGTAACCGGGATACCCCTCAAAAAAACCCTCAAAAAACCCCCCCCAAAAAAAAAAAAAAAACAACCAACAACCATCTTCCAATTCGCATTTAGCGGATTCTGCTGGGCCTGCTTTGGGGTGTAACCGGGATATCCCTCAAAAAAAACCTCAAAAAACCCAAAAAAACCCAAAAAAACCATCTTCCAACTCGCGTTTAGCGGATTCTGCTGGCCCTGCTTTGGGGTGTAACCGGAATACCTCTCAAAAAAACCAATGAACCCCCAAAAGCATCGGCCAACTCGCGTTTAGCGGATTCCGCAGGGCCTGCTTTGGGGTATAATTGGGATACCCCTTAGAAAAACCCAAAAAATAAAAAAAAACCCAAAAGCATCGGCCAACTCGCGTTTAGCGGATTCCGCAGGGCCTGCTTTGGGGTGTAAATGGGATATCCCTCAAAAAAACCCCCAAAACCCCAAAGCCGTGGTTTGGGCTGGCAGGAAGGAAGGGAATGTCCCACGCTGGTGACAAAAGTGTCACTGCAGGGCGCAGGTACAGGCGCTGCGCTGGGGCTGCTCCCATAAAACCCGAATTAAAGCGGAGTTTCTCTCCTTGGGACGGGCTCTCCTCACTCCCCCGCTCCTGATTAAACCCGGTCGCGGGTGGGGGCAATGCCAGCCAGGCTGAGCTTTGGCAGGAGCGGGCTTGGGGGGGGGAATGTTGATTTAAACCCGCGGTTTTCCCTCGTGTGCCAGCCCAGATTTGCGCGGCTCGGAGGAGAATCCCGCACCCATCCCCACCCGCTGCTGCCCCAGGTAAGCTCCTCTTTTGGGGTGTTTTATTGGGAAAATCGGGAAAACCAAGCGCCAACCCCCTGCCCACGTCGCCCTTCCCTTTCCCTCAGGAAAGGAGCCCCAAATTCCCGGTTTGGGGCGGCCCCCGGGCCTGACCCCGATCTTTGCCGGCTCCGCTCACCCCCTGGCGCGGGTGAGATCAGAATCAGCAGCCGCAGACATTCCCAGGGCGGGTCGGTGGCCGCCTTAGGCCGCGATTACCGAGCGGTTTATGATTAACTTGCCCAGATTGTCCTTTTCCGTTTCAGGGCTTTGCGGCCGGGCAGGGCAGCGCGCTGCTCCTGAGGCGGGGGGCACAAGGACCCCCGAAATCCCCGGTTATTTTACGCTGTTTGACTTTCCCCTCTCCTCCCTCCAGCGCGTGTTTGTTTAGAGGCGAGAGTCACCGGTTTAACCCCCAGCCAAGCCGGTTGTTTTTTCGCTTTGCTTTTCTTGAAACAGTGGAAGAAAATTTAAAAAAAACCCCAGCCTAAACTAAAAGAAAAAAGTGCCAGGCTCGGGTGCAGCAGGCGGGAGCAGATGGCGGGTTAGGCGCTGGATATGGTATCCAGGTTTAATTCTTTAAACCTCGCACGGAGATCAGTTCCCAGCCTCGGTTCGCCGTGGCCCGGACCATGTGAAATTTGGTTTTATGAGGGCTGGGAACAGCGGCGCGGGGAAAATCGCAGCCGTGATCCGATTCCTTACACTCACACCCAGAACTCGCGGGCTCCGGAGAGGGAGAGCCTGAACTTCACCCCAGACAAACCCCGCTCTCCTCTTCCTCACAGAAATTTTGTAGTTCCGGGGCTTCGTTTGGTTGTTTTGGTTTGGTTTTCCCTTTTTTAATCAATACATTCCCACGCGCAACACGTTGAGAGGAAGGATGTGGTGAAACTGCTGTGGCCACCTAGAAAATCCTTTAATTCGGTGAAATCCGCAGCCGCGCTCTGGGGATGTCGCAGACGGTGGGTTTAGAGCAACAGGGGATGTTAAAGGCGACGAAATTAGAGATCAGCGCCCAGCCACGAGCTGGGTAGTTTGTCAGCCGCTAAAATCCTGGGCCAGGAACCCCTGCGTGACCAAATATTCAACATCTCACAGCTAAATCCCGTTTTTTTCTCCCAGAAAAGCTCGGCCGGGCTCGCTGGCCAGCCCGGTCCCTATAAAAACTACCGAGGGCATCTTTAATAAACTTGTTTTATAAGCGGAATAGTTAAACCCGAGAGCTGCAGCCTGAACCCGGCTGGAGAGCACAGCCCCTGAACCGAGGGCCCTTAAACTCCTTTATGGCCCTGCGCGGGTTTCTGGGGCTGCATTTCCACGCCAGACGCAAACGGAGGCGTTCGGGGCATCGGCCGGGAGGGGATTTCGGCCTCTGAGAGGCGCCGCAGCCTAATTAGAGCGTTAATCAGCTCGTGATGGCTCGGGGCGGGACCGCGCTGTCTCGCAGGAGGGACGGGGACGGGGATTTAAACAAAGAAAGCGTCACCCCTGCCCCGGCGGGGCCCTGTGGGGCCGGGGGACGGGCTGGGGACACGGAGCGGGGCTGGGGACGCGGAACTGGGGTGAGGATCAAAGGTCTGGGGTTGGGGATCAAAGATCTGGGGTTGGGGACACGGAACTGGGGTGGAGATCAAAGGTCTGGGGTTGGGGACACGGAGCGGGGTTGGGGACACGGAGCCCGGTTGGGGATCAAAGATCTGGGGCTGGGGACACGGCCCCGAGTAGGGACACGGTTCTAGGGGGGGTCACGGTTCTAGGAGGCGGATTCAGTCCCGGGCCGGGGGACAAAGACCCAGAAAAGGGGACACGGAGCCAGGGATGAAGGGAAGTCACGGTCCTGGGTGGGGACACGGTCCCGGGAGAGGGGACACGGATCTAGGACAGGGACACAGTCCCAGGAGAAGGAGAGGGGGACAAATACCCAGAGAGGGGGACACGGATCCAGGGTTGAAGCGAAGTCACGGCCCCGGGAGAGGGGACAGCGTCACGGGTGGGGACACGGCGCTGGGACGGGGACGCAGATCTAGGAGGGGACAAAGTCCCAGGAGGGGGGACACGGATCCAGGAGGGGACACGGTCCCGGGAAAGGGGACACGATCCCAGGAGAGGAGAGGGGACACGGTCCCGGGAAAGGAGAGGGGACACGGTCCCAGGAGAGGGACCCGGCTCCCGCAGCCCCGCTCACGGTGCCAGCCGGGCCCGGGAGCCGGAGGGACAGGCGACACGCGGGGCTGGCGGCCCGGGAGCCGGAGGGACAGGCGACACGCGGGGCTGGCGGCCCTCGCCCGCAGCGCCGAGGAGAAACTGGAGTGGACGGGGCAGTTCGCTGTTGTTGTGTTTGAGAGCACGAGCCCAACAACATGAAACTACCTGATCCACCGAGCAGCTCTGCTTCGGCCGCGGCCAGAGCCCGAAACCCTAAAAACAGCCCCCCCAAAAAACCCGCAAAAAAAAAAAAACAACCAAAAAAACCCAAAATCCCCCCCCAAAGAGCCCCAAAAGGCGCCCGCGCAGCCATTTTGTGGGGCAGCGCCCGCGGGCCGAGCTGCCGGCGGAGGGAGCGAACAAAAGGCACAAAAGGATCTTTGCAGGCCGGGAGCGATGACAAAAACCCCGCGGATGTGCGGGAAGCGCCCCCGCGATGATTTCCTAGCGCCGCGTCCCTCCCGCGGGACCCCGCCAAGGCTGCGCAGGAAACGGTAAAACGCCATCGAGGCGGGGAAAAAAGCGATTATCGCAGCCATAAAACGCGGAAAAAAACCCGAATTCCCCCCCCGCGCCGCCCCGCAAGGGCCGCTGGAGGGATCCGTTCCGATATGAAGTGATTTATCAAGGGTTCCTATTAAAACGCCACTGTCGCTGCTTTATTGTTGTTTGTTTTTTAATCTAAAGCTGCCGGAGTTTAGCGAAGTTTTCGCGGAGTAAAAGCAGGGAGAGAAAGGCAATTTTGGGGAAGTTTTTGCAGAGTAAAAGCGAGGAGTTCTGCGGGGAAAAAAGGCGAGTTTGGAGAAGTTTTTGCAGAGTAGAGGCAGGGAGAGAAAGGCAACTTTGGGGAAGTTTTCGCAGAATAAAAAGCAAGGAGTTCTGGGGAGAAAAAAGGCAACTTTGGGGAAGTTTTTGCAGAATAAAAAGCAAGGAGTTCTGGGGAGAAAAAAGGCAACTTTGGGGAAGTTTTTGCAGAATAAAAGCAAGGAGTTCTGGGAAGAAAAAAGGCAACTTTGGGGAAGTTTTTGCAGAATAAAAGCAGGGAGTTCTGGGGGGGAAAAGCAAATTATTCAGAATCTCCTCCCCAGGAAGGAAGTATAACGTGAGCCATTTACAGGAAAAATAAACAGGGAGGAGAAAAGGATAAAAACCACAGAAATCAATCAAAGAAAACAGGGAAAAGTGAAATTCGGGCTTTTTTTTTTTAGGTGTAAAGAGCTATATAGAGAATTTAGTGTCCTTTTCTCCCTCCAGCTCGGTGCGATAAATGATGCGATAAAAGGAAAATTAACGGCGAGGGAGGCGCTCAGGCCCCGAGAGCCTCCGCGGGGGAAGTTTTCAGGAAAAACCCCGCCAAATTCCCGTTTAGGGGGAAAAAAAATTACATTTATTTGCTTTTAAAGGACAATGCTTCCCCAGCCAGCAGGCTCAGGCCACAAAGCGCTTTTTCCATGCAAATATTAATGCATATTTAATGTATTTACTAGATGTAAATTGCGATTCTTACCTGGCGAGCTGGGGCTGTCCTCAGAGCGGATCCAATCGCGAGGCGGGGGAGGCGAAATTAAAAATCAGCTCGGGCAGGGCTGGAAAGGGCGGATTTGGGGCAGTTTGAAAGTTCAGCCCGGGGAAATCGTCCCGCGGGTCCCCGGGGCGCGGGGGAGGCGAAACGCGGCGAGAACTCGGCTCCGCTTCCTCGGGAAGGCCTGGGAAGGCGGGATATAAATCTGCGGGGCCGGAAACACAGTAAAAGCACAATAAAACGCAATAAAACACGATAAAATACAGGAAAATACAGCAAAATGCAACAAAATACACTGAACTGCACTGAATTACGCTGAAACTTCGCCCTGCTGTTGAACTTCAAACGCTTCGGGAAGGGAACAAGCGGCCCGGCCGAGAGCCCGGCCCTGCCTCGTTTGGAGGGAATCAAAGAGGGGAAAATCCGATTTTTCTTTCATAATTTTGCCGTTCCGAGCGCTGCTTTGCGGGTTTGTTTCGTGCCAGGTGGGAGCTCTAAAAAGAGACCGAGCCGCCCTTTTTACAGGCCGTAATTTGAAATTAATATCGATTTTTTTTCCATTTTATTTCGCATTTCGTCCTTTCTTTTGGCACAAAAATGTGGGGCAGAGTCTGCTTTAAATCCAACAATTTGGATTTTACTACAAAGTTTGAATTATTTTTATGCGAGGGACCTGCAGCATCACCGTGATATTATTATTTATTATTTATCAACTATTTACTATTTATTGTTTAGTATTTATTAAATATTATTTATATAATTTCTTTTTGTTTTACCGTTTAGTTTTATTTGTCTCTAATGATTTTTATTTTATATAATCTCATCTATTTTTAATTTTATTTTCTATTTTTCATTATTCATTACTATGCGAGGGGAGTTTGCAGCCGTAATCTCCTTTTCTTACACGGACCACACCTCTAACGACGTCCAAAAAATTTAATATTTTCTATTTCTTGAATAATTCAGCGTAATTAAAGAGAAAACAAACAACCTCGGGCGCGCCGCTCCGCTTTCTGCCGCCAAGGCAATTTGTAAAACAAAAGCCGCGCTCACCCTTGAACCCGCGCGGCTAAAATCGCTTTATTTCACCCCAAAAAGGCAGCAGCGATGTTTTCTCCGGTCGGGAATGGAGCCCTTAAATCCAGAGCGGGGGCGCGAGCGGAGAAAAGCACTCGGGGTAAGCAGGAAAAGGCGTTAAAATGGAAAATAAATAACATTAAAGGGGCAAAATCCCATCAGCGCGGCCCGGCGTAAATCAGCGAGGGCAGCGCGGGTTTAAAATGAGCCGCGCTCACATTTGTCAGAACCGGGATTTGGCCTCGGCCCTGGCGCTGCTGGATTCGGGCGGAGATTTTAAACCGGGATTATCGCCGAGCCGGGCAGCGAGGGGATGGAAAAACCGGATTTAGGGATGGAAAAACCGGATTTAGGGATGGAAAATCCGGATTTAGGGATGGAAAAATCGGATTTAGGGATGGAAAATCCGGATTTAGGGATGGAAATGCCGGATTTAGGGATGGAAATGCCGGATTTAGAGATGGAAATGCCGGATTTAGGGATGGAAAATCCGGATTTAGGGATGGAAAATCCGGATTTAGGGATGGAAATGCCGGATTTAGGGATGGAAATGCCGGATTTAGAGATGGAAATGCCGGATTTAGGGATGGAAATGCCGGATTTAGGGATGGAAATGCCGGATTTAGAGATGGAAATGCCGGATTTAGGGATGGAAATGCCGGATTTAGGGATGGAAATGCCGGATTTAGAGATGGAAATGCCGGATTTAGGGATGGAAATGCCGGATTTAGGGATGGAAATGCCGGATTTAGAGATGGAAATGCCGGATTTAGGGATGGAAATGCCGGATTTAGGGATGGAAATGCCGGATTTAGAGATGGAAATGCCGGATTTAGGGATGGAAATGCCGGATTTAGGGATGGAAATGCCGGATTTAGAGATGGAAATGCCGGATTTAGGGATGGAAATGCCGGATTTAGGGATGGAAATGCCGGATTTAGAGATGGAAATGCCGGATTTAGGGATGGAAATGCCGGATTTAGGGATGGAAATGCCGGATTTAGAGATGGAAATGCCGGATTTAGGGATGGAAATGCCGGATTTAGGGATGGAAATGCCGGATTTAGAGATGGAAATGCCGGATTTAGGGATGGAAATGCCGGATTTAGGGATGGAAATGCCGGATTTAGGGATGGAAATGCCGGATTTAGGGATGGAAATGCCGGATTTAGGGATGGAAATGCCGGATTTAGGGATGGAAATGCCGGATTTAGGGATGGAAATGCCGGATTTAGGGATGGAAATGCCGGATTTAGGGATGGAAATGCCGGATTTAGGGATGGAAATGCCGGATTTAGGGATGGAAATGCCGGATTTAGGGATGGAAATGCCGGATTTAGGGATGGAAATGCCGGATTTAGGGATGGAAATGCCGGATTTAGGGATGGAAATGCCGGATTTAGGGATGGAAATGCCGGATTTAGGGATGGAAATGCCGGATTTAGGGATGGAAATGCCGGATTTAGGGATGGAAATGCCGGATTTAGGGATGGAAATGCCGGATTTAGGGATGGAAATGCCGGATTTAGGGATGGAAATGCCGGATTTAGGGATGGAAATGCCGGATTTAGGGATGGAAATGCCGGATTTAGGGATGGAAATGCCGGATTTAGGGATGGAAATGCCGGATTTAGGGATGGAAATGCCGGATTTAGGGATGGAAATGCCGGATTTAGGGATGGAAATGCCGGATTTAGGGATGGAAATGCCGGATTTAGGGATGGAAATGCCGGATTTAGGGATGGAAATGCCGGATTTAGGGATGGAAATGCCGGATTTAGGGATGGAAATGCCGGATTTAGGGATGGAAATGCCGGATTTAGGGATGGAAATGCCGGATTTAGGGATGGAAATGCCGGATTTAGGGATGGAAATGCCGGATTTAGGGATGGAAATGCCGGATTTAGGGATGGAAATGCCGGATTTAGGGATGGAAATGCCGGATTTAGGGATGGAAATGCCGGATTTAGGGATGGAAATGCCGGATTTAGGGATGGAAATGCCGGATTTAGGGATGGAAATGCCGGATTTAGGGATGGAAATGCCGGATTTAGGGATGGAAATGCCGGATTTAGGGATGGAAATGCCGGATTTAGAGATGGAAATGCCGGATTTAGAGATGGAAAATCCGGATTTAGGGATGGAAAATCCGGATTTAAGGGATGGAAAAGCTGGATTTAAGGGATGGAAAAGCCGGATTTAGGGATGGAAATGCCGGATTTAGGGATGGAAATGCCGGATTTAGGGATGGAAATGCCGGATTTAGGGATGGAAATGCCGGATTTAGGGATGGAAATGCCGGATTTAGAGATGGAAAAGCCGGATTTAGGGATGGAAATGCCGGATTTAAGGGATGGGAAAACCGGATTTAAGGGATGGAAAGGCTGGATTTAGGGATGGAAAATCTGGATTTAAGGGGTGGAAAAGTCCTGAACTGGGATTTTCTTCATTGGGACGTTCCTGACGCCCCTGGAAGCAGAGAGAGATTTCCCCGAGTCCTGACTGTGCCCACAATCCCACCAATAATTCCGTCAATAATTCCATCAATAATCCCACCAATAATTCCGTCAATAATTCCACCAATAATTCCATCAATAATCCCACCGATAATTCCATCAACAATTCCACCTATAAACCCACTAAAAATTCCACCGATAATTAACCCCATCGATAATTCCGTCGATAATTCCATCAATAATCCCACCAGTAATTCCATCAATAATTAACCCCATCAATAATTAATTCCACCAATAATTCTAGTAATAAATAATTGATCCCACCGATGATTGATCCCTCCAATGATTGATCCCACCAATAATTCCATCAATAATTAATCCCACCAATAATTAACCCCACAATGATCGATCCCCCCAATGATTGATCCTCCCATGATCGATCCTCCAATGATCAATCCCCCTCAATTATTGATCACCCCGATGATCGATCCCATCAATAATTAACCCCACCAATTATCGATCCCCCAATGATTGATCCCCCCATGATCGATCCTCCAATGATCAATCCCCCTCAATTATTGATCACCCCGATGATCGATCCCATCAATAATTAACCCCACCAATAATCGATCCCCCGACGATCGATCCCCCAATGATCGATCCCATAAATTATTCCAATAATAAATAATTAATCCCACCAATAATCGATGCCCTTAATGATCGATCCCCCCGATAATCGATCCCATCAATTATTCCAATAATAAATAATTAATCCCCTCCATGATCGATCACCCGATGATCGATCCCCTCAATAATCGATCCCCCCAATGATTCCAATAATAAATAATTAATCCCACCAATGATCGATCATACCAATAATCGATCCCCCGATAATCGATCATATCAATAATCGATCCCCTCAATGATCGATCCCCCCGATGATTCCAATAATAAATAATTAATCCCCTCAATAATCGATCACTCGATGATCGATCCCCCTGATGACCGATCCCATCAATGATTCCAATTATAAATAACTAATCCCCCTGATGATCGATCCCCCCGATGATCGATCCCCCCGATGATTCCAA
>VWZV01017433.1:58053-131683 GCA_013397155.1 Irena cyanogastra | reverse complement strand
AAAGGAGCGCCCTGGGGTGATGGAGGTTGGGGAGGTTTGGGGGGGTTTGGGTGAGCTGGGGGAAATGGGGTGAGGGGTGGTCGGGCAGGCCAGGGAATTCAGACAGAAACCCCACAAAACCGATGAAAACCCCAGGAAATCCAGATTCAAACCCCAGCTGGGTCGGGATGAGGTTTTTAAGCCCCTTGCCAGCCCAAAGCAGGCCGGGAATTCTGGAATTCTGTGGGAAAGGTGGAGCCGAGGATGGAGGAGTTGTACCCGAGGATGTGGAAAAACCGCTCCAGAGGGTGGAAAAACCGCTCCAGAGGATGGAAAAACTGTTCCAGGGGATGTGGGGGAGCCGTGCCTGAGCCCAGGGCCCCCCTGGGTGAAATTCCCTCCAAATCTGGGTCAGCGCAGGAAGCAGAGCCCCAAACCCCGGCCCGGAGCAGGAATTACGCCCTAATTGCTTTCTCCCGCTCATTAGCGGCCCTCATTGAGCACTTTCCCAGCGTTTTTCGGGAACGAACGAGGGAACGGGATGGGAATTATACCTGGAGGAGGAGGGAAGAGCAGCGATTAAGCCGAGCTTTAAGGAGAGGCGGAAGCTCTGTGGCGATCCTTTACCAGCGGGCGGAAAAAGCAGCGAGGGAGGCAAATTTGTGCCTCCCAGCGGCAATTTTGGGGTTCCCCTCCTGCCGGCCGAGCTCTCCCTGCTGTTGGGGAGGCTCCAGCCGCGCTCCCGGGGGTTAATTGCGGCTCCAGGCGGGCCCAGCGCCCCGTTAATGCTCGGTAATTTCCCCGGCGAGCAGCAGGAGTCAAGCGGGTGTTTAATTATGGATGGCAGCCGGGGAGGTCGCGGGGCTGCCCGAGCGCGCTGGAATCCGTCGGGAAAGCCGGAGAGGGGAGAGGGAGCGGCCTGGAGCGGGGTTTGGATGCTGTTCCCGTTCCCGGGGAGGAGCAGGAGCGGCCAGAGCCACCCTTGGGGCGCTGTCCCCAAATTTCATCCCTGGGGATGGGGATAGCCCAGCCCGCCATCCCAGCGGGGTCTTTCCCTCCCAAATTCCCCCCTTTCCCCCCTAAATTTCCCAGGAATGGCCTGGAGCAGGATTTAGATGCTGTTCCCATTCCCAGTCAGGACCAGGAAGGGCTGGAGCCGCCCTCGGGGCGCTGTCCCCAAATCCCATCCCTGGGGATGGGAACAGCCCAGCCCGCCATCCCCGCGGGCTCTTTCCCTCTCGAATTTCCCGGGAATGTGGATGAGGAGTGGGATTTGGATGCTGTTCCCGTTCCCGGGGAGGAGCAGGAGCGGCCAGAGCCACCCTTGGGGCGCTGTCCCCAAATTCCATCGCCCTGAGAGTGGCAGTGACACCGCTGGGAACCCGCAGGGCACAAGCACATCCCAAATTTCCTCCCAAATTCCCTCCCAGATTCCCCTCTTTACCTCTCAGATTTCCCTGGAATGGCCTGGAGTGGGATGTGGACGCTGTTCCCGTTCCCGGGGAGGGTCAGGAAGGGCTGGAGCCGCCCTCGGGGCGCTGTCCCCAAATCCCATTGCCCCGGAGATGGGGACAGCCCAGCCCGCCATCCCAGCGGGGTCTTTCCCTCCCAAATTCCCCCCCTTTCCCCCCAGATTTCCTAGGAATGGCCTGGAGTGGGATTTGGATCCTGTTCTCACTCCTGGTGAGGATGAGGAAGGGCTGCAGCTGCCCTCGGGGTGTTGTCCCCAAATCCCATTGCCCCGAGAGCAGCGGTGACGTGGCTGGGAACCCGTTTTTAGGGTTTTTTTTTTTTAGGTTTTTAGGTTTGGGTTTTTTTTAGGTTTTTAGTTTTTTGGGTTTTTTTAGGTTTTTAGGTTTTTTTTTTAAGGTTTTTAGGCGTTTTTAGGGGATTTCACCACAACACAAAAACCCAGAGTTGAGTGTGGACCCCGCAACCTCCAGCCTTGAACACACCCCATGGAAAATCCCAATCCCGATTCCCTCAGCTCCCTTTGGAACCCTTCGGAACGCAGCCGCCACCAAACCCCGCTGGCCCCGGGACCCACCCCACCCAAAATTCCCAAATCCCCTTTCCCTTTTATTCCAAAACCCGTTTTGCTTTTCCCTCCCCCGAACCAGGGCGGTGCCCGTACCT
This sequence comes from Irena cyanogastra, assembly GCA_013397155.1. NCBI lineage: Eukaryota > Metazoa > Chordata > Aves > Passeriformes > Irenidae > Irena > Irena cyanogastra. The sequence goes on along the minus strand of VWZV01017433.1, from coordinate 129,568 downwards.
GCGATCGTTCCCCGCGGGATTTCATTTGCTTTTTTTCTCCCTTTTCCCCTGCTTTTCCTGCCGCCCAAGGAGAGGAATTTTACGAAGCCTCCCCGTACGAGCCGGTCACCTCACGCCTCTCTGATATATTCAGGCTCGCCTCGATTTTCTCAGGTAATAAAAGCGCCGCGTTTTATCTCCTGCCTGGAGCACAGAGGGAAAACCTTCCCTCCCTCCCCTGGCCTTGGTCCTTTCCAGCTGCTCCAGCCTCTCCTCCCCTTCCGTGTCCCCCGAATTTGGGGTCCTGAGTGGCGTTTCGGGGCTTTGGGGCGTTTTTGGGGTGGGTTCTTTCTGTTCCGGATCAGCCCAGGCTGGGATTTGGGGTTTTACCTCTGGGCTGCCTCCGGTTTGGGTTTGTATAACAAAACAAATTCCAGGAAAACCTGGAATTCCCCTAATTTGTGCTGTCCTTTGGATCCCCTTGTGGACCATCCCAGTGTCCCTTGGAGCACCCCTGAGCCCTTTGGAACCCTTTGGAGCATCCCAGTGTCCCTTGGAGCACCCCTGAGCCCTTTGGAACCCTTTGGAGCATCCCAATGCTCCTTGGAGCATCCCAGTGTCCCTTGGACCATCCTTGAGCCCCTTGAGCCATCCCAGTGTCCCTTGGACCATCCTTGAGCCATCCTAGTGTCCCTTGAAGCACCCCTGAGCCCTTTGGAATCTTTTGGACTATCCCAGTGTCCCTTGGACCATCCCAGTGTCCCTTGAAGCACCCCTGAGCCCTTTGGAATCTTTTGGACCATCCCAGTGTCCCTTGGACCATCCCAGTGTCCCCCTCCGGGGAACCCAAGCCTCCACCCTCGGGAATTTCGGTTTTCCCGCCCATTTCCATGGCAACCTGGCCGTGCCACCCCTCACCCCTTCCCAAACCAGGCCAGCGCTGCCTCGGCTCCTCCCCGCTCTCCCTCCTCTAAACCCTCCCCAAACCCCCCACGCTGCGGGATTTTGGGGGATCCCGCTGTCCCTACGCCTCGGGGACACCCCCAGGGCCGTGCCCGGCTCACCCGGGGACACCTCAGAGCGGGGCTGTGACACTGCCGCTGTCACCGCTGTCACTCACCGCCTTCCAGCCCCCGGGCTGAATTTTCCAGGCTTTTCCAGGCGAATTTTCCCCGGCAGCTCGGCGCGGGTTTTTGGGGTGACGCCGCCACCCCCTCCCGTCTGCCGCCCGCCTTTTTGGGATTGCACTGGCGTCAGGAAAACGCTTGGAGCTGCCGGGAAATCTGGAAGGCAGCGAGTCTGGAGCGGGGATTAGAGCCCGGTTTATCCGGGAAAGCGGAGCGGGAGGCGCAGGAAAATCCTGGCGGGAGATTTTGGGCACGGGGGATGGGGGGAGCACCGGCGTGGCCTCGCTGCTGCTGCTGCCACCCCTTCCCTGTCCCCTCCCCGGGGACCTGCAGGGACACCCAGCCCCGACCCGACGCAAACGAGTTCTTGGAGCCGCTCCTGGAGCAGGAGCAGCTCCTGGAGAAGGAGCCGTTAATTGCCTGGAGGGATAATTGGGAGCGGAGGAACGGCTGCGGAGCGGGGGCTGCGTAACCCGCGCGTAAAGAGCGCGGAGCGCCCGCGGAGCCAGCGCTGCCCCCTCCCCACGCTGCGGGACCCCCGCGCCGGGCGGAGAATCCCGGGGCGCTCATCCCCGCTGGATCCCGAGGAAATCCCGGCCCGCGGCAGGAGGGAGAGGCTCCAGCTGGGAATTCTCCCCGCGGGCACCGCACCCGAGCGCTGGGTGGGCACCAAACCCCCCCTTCCCCCTCCTCCTCCTCCTCTNGGGGACACCTCAGAGCGGGGCTGTGACACTGCCGCTGTCACCGCTGTCACTCACCGCCTTCCAGCCCCCGGGCTGAATTTTCCAGGCTTTTCCAGGCGAATTTTCCCCGGCAGCTCGGCGCGGGTTTTTGGGGTGACGCCGCCACCCCCTCCCGTCTGCCGCCCGCCTTTTTGGGATTGCACTGGCGTCAGGAAAACGCTTGGAGCTGCCGGGAAATCTGGAAGGCAGCGAGTCTGGAGCGGGGATTAGAGCCCGGTTTATCCGGGAAAGCGGAGCGGGAGGCGCAGGAAAATCCTGGCGGGAGATTTTGGGCACGGGGGATGGGGGGAGCACCGGCGTGGCCTCGCTGCTGCTGCTGCCACCCCTTCCCTGTCCCCTCCCCGGGGACCTGCAGGGACACCCAGCCCCGACCAGATGCAAACGAGTTCTTGGAGCCGCTCCTGGAGCAGGAGCAGCTCCTGGAGAAGGAGCCGTTAATTGCCTGGAGGGATAATTGGGAGCGGAGGGACGGCTGCGGAGCGGCGGCTGCGTAACCCGCGCGTAAAGAGCGCGGAGCGCCCGCGGAGCCAGCGCTGCCCCCTCCCCACGCTGCGGGACCCCCGCGCCGGGCGGAGAATCCCGGGGCGCTCATCCCCGCTGGATCCCGAGGAAATCCCGGCCCGCGGCAGGAGGGAGAGGCTCCAGCTGGGAATTCTCCCCGCGGGCACCGCACCCGAGCGCTGGGTGGGCACCAAACCCCCCCTTCCCCCTCCTCCTCCTCCTCTTCCCCTGTCCCCAGCGGCCGTGGGGACACGCGGAGGGGACAGCCGGTGGCCCCAGCCCCCGTCCCCAGCTCCCCGGCCCCCGTTTCCGTCTCTGCTCATGAAATTTTCATGCTCGTGCTTTATTAATGAGCTCCCGGGAGCGCGGCGCTTCCAAAGCCGCCGCTCCATTAAAATGCAGCCGGGTCCCCGCAGGTCTCGGGCAGGGCAGCAGCGAAGCTCCCGGGGATGAGACAATCGGCTGCCGCTTCCCACGGGTCCCAAAATCCCGGCTTTGTGCCGGAAATCCGCTGCTCGCCCCTTCCAGGGCTCGGAGGTGATCTGCGGTGCAGGGAGGGCTCAGTGCAGCTCCTTGAAGAATTGTCAAAAGGAAAGAAATATTGCAAATTCACAGTCTGGATTCCACCCAGAGGGCCCCGGGTTGGGGGTGTTGATCCCACAGATTGTGCCTGGGATGGGATGGGGTCAATCCAGAGATGGGCTGTGCTGGGGATGGGAGGTGACACCGATGCCACAGGGGTGACACGGTGCCTGTCACATCTTCCCCAGGTCGAGGGCGTTTCCCCATCCTGGGTTTGAGGGCACCTCCCTGGGTTTGAGGGCTTTTCCCTGCCCCAGTTTTGAGGACATCTCTCCAGCTTTGAAGGTTCCTCCCCATCCCAGGTTTGAGGACATCTCCCCAGCTTCGAGGAATTCTCCTCGTTTCAGGATCAAGGGTGTTTCCTATCCCAGGTTTTAGGGCTTCTTCCCATCCCAACCATGAGGGCATCTCCCAAGCCTTGAGGGCATCTCCAGGGGATCCAGGACATTTCCCCCACCTCAATCCCACCTTCCCACACCCCAAACCACCTCCCACCTTTACGGCCGCCTCCCCAGCTTTACGACCACCTCTCCGTCCCTCCCCGCCCGCCTTGCTGACCCCAAATATCTTTGTCCCCGAGCAGGAATGGACCCGGCCACCACCTCCAAGAGCAACCACTGCCTGGACGCGGCCAAGGCCTGCAACCTCAACGACAACTGCAAGCGCCTGCGCTCGGGCTACATCTCCACCTGCAGCCGGGAGCTGTCGGCCACCGAGCCCTGCAACCGCCGCAAGTGCCACAAGGCCCTGCGCCAGTTCTTCGACCGCGTGCCCGGCGAGTTCACCTTCCGCCTGCTCTTCTGCTCCTGCAAGGACCCGGCGTGCGCCGAGCGCCGCCGCCAGACCATCGTCCCCTCCTGCTCCTACGAGGACAAGGACAAGCCCAACTGCCTGGACCTGCGCGGCGCCTGCAGGGCGGATCACCTGTGCAGGTAAAAGGAGCACCGGGGCGTTCTTCTGGCGTGGGGTCGGGTGTTGGGGTCACCCCCCTGGCGTTGGGGTCACCCTCCTGGGATTGGTGTCACCCCTCAGTCATCAGTGTCACCACCCCGGCATTGGTGTCAGCCTCCGGCTTCAGTGTTACCCCCCTGCCACTGGTGTCACCTGGGCACCCTGGGGGTTTCTCCTGGCACCCTCCCAGCATCGGAGTCACCCTCCTGGCTTCAGTGCCAACCCCCAGTATTGGTGTCACCCCCCAGTATTGGTGCCACCCCTCAACATCAGTGTCACCCCCAGCACTGGTGTCACCCCCAGCTCTGTTTTTCCCCGCGCTTGGCTCTGGAAGCGCCACTGGGACAACGCCCTGGGGACATCCAGGGGACAGATCCCAGGAAACGGCGATGGAGCTGCATCCCCCAAACCCTTCCCCGGCTGCCCAATTCCCGCTGTTTCCCCCGGCAAGTGCAGAGCTGGGAGCCGAGGCTCCTGCTCCTTATGAAAGCCATTTGTCACCGGGCACGACCCCTCCTGTCCCCCTCGGGAGCCAGATCCGCTTCCCGACGGCTCCGGCTCCCGCCAGGAGTGGGATCTTTTCCCCGTCAAGGTGATGGAGTTTCCTGGCGCTCGGCGGGGAAATGAATGCGAGCTCCGGGTCTTCCTCGGAGATGTTTGAAACGTGGGGATGTGGCTTTTTATCAAAAAGTAATCCAAGGAGCTGGCGTCCATGAATAAAAGATACCCGGGAGCGGCAGCTCCTCTCCATCAGCGCGCTCCGAGGCGGATGCTGCCGGCGGATCCGCGCTCGGAGAGGGAAAACGGGGCTGGGAGAGCCGGGAGGGGCTGCAGGGGCTGCGAGCTTTAATTCCTGCCTGGAATGAAATCCCCACTCGAGGAGGGAAAGCGGAAACGGGGGAAGGGGCGGCAGCTGCTGGGGGTGTTTGCTCCAAGGTGGAAGTGTGGTTTTTTTGGGAGAAGCGTGGGACGGCCGGGATGGGGGCTCTTGCTCTGGAAAATGCCCAAATCTGGGATTTATTTGTGTTGGCTTTGCTGTAGAGTTTTGTTGTAACCTCAGGGTTTTTTTCCTTGAGATGGGGCATGGATGCACTCCTTGGGTTTTCAGGGGAAAATCCCATCCCGTCCGCTCCCCTCTGGCGTTTCCAGCTGGGAATGATGGGACACGAAACCCCTCTGTGTCCCCTCATCCTGGGGGACAAGGCAGGGCCATGGGATTTCCCATTATCCATGAGTTTATCCAGCCAAAACTCCTCCGTGTCCCCTGACCCTAGGGGACAAGGCAGGGCCATGGGATTTCCCGTTTTCCATGAGTTTATCCATCCAAAACTCCTCCTGATCCCGGAGGACAAGGCAGGGCTGGGCAGTGCCATGGGATTTCCTGTTATCCATGAGTTTATCCAGCCAAAACCCCTCTGTGTCCCCTGACCCTGGAGGACAAGGCAGGGCCATGGGATTTCCCGTTATCCGTGAGTTTCTCGATCCGACATCCCGGCCTGACTCTCGTCCCAATCTGACAGGGGCCTGGCAAGGGCACAGGAGCCGGAGCAGATCCCGAGTGCTCCCAGAGCCAGAGGTGACAGGAGATGAGATAATTCTCCTGCCAGAGTAATTAACCTGCCAGGGTAATTAATTAACCCTCCTGGCTCAGAGCCTAATGAGGGAAAACCCTCTCTGGCGGGATAGGATTTTCCAGAGGGATTTTTCCTGCATGGAGGTCGATCCAGGGGCTGCTGCTCCTGTACGACGAGACTTCCACCCCTAAAAAAGTAAAAGGATTGGAGAAGAGGCAAAACGAATATTCCAGCATGGAACAGAGCCCTTCCAGAGCTTTTCCTGGCTCTCCGTGCTGTTTTCCAGCTGCGCGGGGCTGCTGGGCTTGGACACCAGCCCTGTCCCCTCGGTCACAAAGGTCACAAGGAAGCCACCAGCTGCTCTGTCCTGCCAGGAACGGCTCTGGATGTGGAATGTTCTGGATGCAGGAGGGCTTTAACCACCCGGGGAGGACATTCCCTGTCATCCTTCCAGAGGCACGGCGGGTCCGGGATGTCTCTCCTTGTGTCCCCTCAAGGACTCAGATCCTGGCGAGGGGACAGGACCTTCGGAGAGCAGGATCTTATCCTAGCCTGAAATCCCAGATTTTTTGCTCCGTAAAAATCCATTCCAACTGCCTTGACCGGGCTGCAAATCCCGTGGGAGCTGCCCCGGGACTCCGGGAGCAACCAAGCTGTGATTTGTGCAGCTCGGGAAGCTTTTCCCAGATTTCCCCAGCTCGGGAAGCCTTTCCCAGCTCTTCCCAGCTTTTCCCAACCCGGGAAGCTCTTCCCAGCTTTTATGTTGCCCCCAGCTTTTATTTTGCCCCCAGCATTTTTTTTTTTTTTCCCTAGCTTTTCCCATCCCAGGAATCTTTCCCGGGCTCTCGGGAGCCTGACAAAGTCCGGGAGCTTTTGTGGCTGATTGCAAGGGACAGGTTTTAGCTCCCGGAACACAAAAACCTTTGGCGAAGCACAAACCTCAGCGAGGGGAAAGGGAAGGGAAGGGGAGAAAAGAGCTGATTTCAGCAGCTGCAGCTCGCTGGATTTTTCATCTTGCATCAGCAAGTCGGGAACACGAATAATCTGCTCTTACACGCTCCAGTGGTGCCGGTGCCGGAGAAATTCCCAGCCTCCACTGGCTGCAGCTCCTCAGCATCCAAAGTGGGGATGTCGGGTCATTTCCCGGATTTTTATCTCTGGTTTTGGTGTGTTTAAATCCAGAGGGGGTCAGGGATGCTCCCTCTTAGAGGATATTTGTGTGAAGAGGATTTTGGTTGGGGTTGGAGCACCCAAAGTGGGGATATTGGGTCATTTCCTGGATCTTTTTATCCCACTTTTTGGTGTGTTTAAATCCAGGGGAGTCAGGGATACTCCTCCTCCTGGGATACTTGTGCATCAAGCATTTCGGCTGGGGTTGGAGCATCCAAAGCGAGGACGTTTCCCAGATTTTTATCCCACTTTTTGGTGTGTTTAAATCCAGGGGAGTCAGGGATACTCCTCCTCCTGGGATACTTGTGCATCAAGCATTTCGGCTGGGGTTGGAGCATCCAAAGCGAGGACGTTTCCCAGATTTTTATCCCACTTTTTGGTGTGTTTAAATCCAGAGCGGGTCAGGGATGGAGTGGAACATCTCTTGCAGGATATTTGTGTGTCAAGGATTTTGCCCGGGATTGAAACACCCAAAGTGGGGATGTTGGGTCATTTCCCGGATTTTTATCTCTGTTTTTGCTGTGTTTAATTCCAGGGGGTCAGGGATGCTCCTCCTCCCGGGATATTTGTTTATCAAGGATTTTGGCCAGGGTTTTGGAGCACCCAAAGTGGGGATACTGTGTCATTTCCCGGATTTTTATCCCAATTTTTGGTGTGTTTAAATCCAGAGCGGGTCAGGGACGCTCCCTCTTACAGGATATTTGTGCAGAGAGGATTTTTGGCCAGGACTGGGCTGGAGTTTTGGCTCTGGAAGGGGATCCAGGCTGGCTGGGAATTGATGGAACACCAAACATGGGAACAAAACCGCGGCCTTTGTTTGGCGCAGACAAAACGCCGCCCGTGATGGATGCTTGCTTGATAAACAGCAGCTCAACTTTCTCATTACTCCCTGTAATGAGAGCCTGTCGGGGAAAGAGAAGGAGCAGGGAAAAATTGCTCCTGGATTTTGCTGGGAGAGCTTGGAGAAATCTGGGAAGATCTGTGCAAATCCCCAGATCTGGCGGATTTGGGAAGCGGAGGGCAACACCAGGGGGTTCCTCACATGAGGAGGAGAATGGGGAAGAAGAAGAGAAGAAGGAGCAGGCAAAAATTGCTCCTGGATTTAACGGGAGCTGGCAGAGCTTGGAGAAATCGGGGAAAATCTGTGCAAAGCCCCAGATCTGGTGGATTTGGGAAGTGGAGGGCAGCACAAGGGGGTTCCTCACATGAGGATGAGGTTGAGGTAGAGGAAGAGAAGAAGGAGCAGGGAAAAATTTCTCCTGGATTTAACGGGAGCTGGGAGAGCTCGGATTTGGAGGGGACAGGGTGTGGAGGAGGCTCCAAACCCGGTTTGGGATGGGGAAATCTGTGTAAATCCCCAAATCGGGTGGATTTGGGAAGCGGAGGGCAGCACCGGGGGCTTCCCCGCGCCGGGAGCGGCTGGAGGAGGGCTCGGCTCCCTGCGGGCTCGCCGGGCTCTTACCACGAGAATCAGTCAATTCTCGCTGAATAATTAACTCGAGAGGCTTCCCAAGTATTGACTTAATGTGACAGCGAGTCTGTCTTGAGCCGGGCTTTGCTTGTGTAAACACAATCTCCTGTTGGGCTCAGTTAGCGGCTCAATGGGACAGAACGGGCCCGCAATTAAAATCAAACGCTGCCTGCGCTCCGTCCTCCCCTTCCCGGGGAGCCCGAAGAGGAAAAAAATCCGCCCAAAAAGCGGCTTTGAGTCACCGATCTCAGCGCGGGATCAAAACGAGGGGGCCTGAAACGCGCGTGGAGAGCGAAATCGTTAATTAGGAACTCCCGGCTTTGAGGTTCTGCCCTAATTATTTCCCCTCTTGCTGGGTTTCCTCTGCTTTGGGGATTTCTGCCTCGGTCTGTTGTGCGTTTGCCGTTTTCCTGCTGTGCCCATAGCCCCGAGCAAGGAGCAGAAGTTCCAGAGGCTGGGAAAGTCCTCCAGGATCAGAGTCCAGCCTTTGATCCCCACCGTGTCCCCAGCCCGGGGCTCTGAGTGTCACCTCCAGCCATCCTTGGGCACCTCCAGCGGTTCCCTGGACACCTCCAAGGGTTCCTTGGGCACCTCTGGATTCCTTGGGAATCTCCAAGTGTTCCCTGGACACCTCCAGACATTCCATGGGGATGTCCAAGGGTTCCCTGGACACCTCCAAGGATTCCTTGGACACCTTCAGGCCGTCCCTGGACACCTCCAAGGGTTTCTTGGAAACCTCCAGCGATGCCGACTCCAAAACCCACCCTGGGCAGCCCCTTCCCAAGCCTGACCCCCTTTCCATGCGGAAATTCCTCTGGAATTTAGTCCAAGAGCCTCGGAACGGCGACAGAAATTTCCCTTTCCCCTCCAACCTCCCGCGGCTCAGCCCAGAACAGGCGACTCCTCTCCCCAGACAACTTCTCCCGGATAAAACAAATCCATCCATTGATCCATCCCCCTCCCCTGCGAGCTCCTCGCTCGATTTGGCAGCGGGTCACCCACAAAAGCCGAGTTTTATTCCAGCTCCCCTCTTCCCTTCGGCTCCTCCCGCTGCCGGGGACTCTTTGAATTTACCTGGGAGCGTTTGAGGGGATTTTTTTTAAATCTCAGCATCTCCCAGCTTCAAAAGAATCCCTCTCCAGCAGCACGGGAGTGTTGGGAGGGCGATGCCCAGCGGGATTTTCGTGTCTCGCCGAGTTTTTTCCGTGTTGTCGCAGCTTCCTGAACACCCCCAGCCGGGCAGGGGAGGGGGAGCAGATTTTTTTTCCCCGGCTCTATTTTTAAAATTCCCCGCAGTCCCCATAAATTGCCCGTGAAAAGAATTCCACCTCTGGAGGAATCTCGGTGTCTTTTCCATGAAATATGCAGGAGCGGGATGCTGTTGGATTGGATGTGCTGCTGAGTTGTCACCGCGGCTCGCGGGGATGGGAGTAATTAACACTCAATTAAGCGCTTTAAAAAAATCACAAAAAACCCCCAAAACCTCAGTGTTTGGTAAATTTTAACGTCAGAGCTAGTGGGGTTTTGGTGGTCCTGGATTCCCGCAGAAAAACCGGGAATGGGAGAGGAGTTGGAGGCAGGGATGAAGTCCCCTAAATTTGGGATATGTGTGCTGGAGGTGGGAGGACAGGAGTAAAAATCCTCTAAATTCGGGGTTTATGCACCTGGGATAAATGTACAGGTACCAAAAATCCCCTAAATTCGGGATTTATTTATGCACCTGGGATACATGTACAGGTACCAAAAATCCCCTAAATTCGGGATTTATTTATGCACCTGGGATAAATGTACAGGTACCAAAAATCCCGTAAATTCGGGGTTTATGCACCTGGGATAAATGTACAGGTGCAACATGTCCCCTAAATTTGGGATATCGGCACCAAGTGTATATGTAGGAATGCACGAAGTCCCTTAAATTTGGGTTTTAAGCACTTGGGATAAATGTGCAGGTGCACAGAACCCCCTGAATTTGGGATTTATGCCCTGGGAGCACAGGTATGGAATTTAAAAGCCCCATAAATTCGGGATATTTAAGTCCAGGTGCCCTGCAGGGATGCAGGTGCTTGGGAAGTGCCTGGATTTGGGATCAGGGCCTGTTAAACCTCGGGATCACGGCACTGCCTTTGCTGGGACTTTTCCCGCAGGAATCCAAGAGGAGCAGTTTGGAATTCCCTAACTGAGAATCCAGCCCTTGGATCGGGTTTGGGATGGGAGATCTGAGTGAATACCCAGAATTAATTTTTTTAATCCCTTTTCCACTCCTTTGGGGTTTTTTGTTTTTTTGGGGGGAGGGCAACTCTTAGGAAAATCCTCGTCCATCCCTCACCCAGAGCCAGCCCAGCTCTCCCAACTTTTCCAGGCCATCCCCACCTGCCTCCACCAGCTGCCAGCAGCAATTTGGCACCGATTCCTCCTCGTTCCCACTAAGATGGACTTGGCTCCTTCTCCTTTCCCTCTTTTTTTCATTCCTTCGGAGCCCTTGGAAGCCAAAATCCGCCGCACCGAGGCCGAGCTTTTATTCCTGGCAGCGAATCCCACCCGAAGTCGCCGTGTCCAATGGCAGGAGTGACATCTGGCTTGGATATTCCTGCAGGATTTCCCAGCTGCATCCTCGTGGATTATGAAAGGAATAACATTTGCCTGGGAGGATGCTCCGGGCCGGGAGCGGAGCCCCGGGGAGCAGTGGTGACAAATTTTCCTGGCGCTCCGCGCTGAACCGGCCGCGCTTCCTGCAGGGAATTGACGTCCCTTCGCCTCGGATTTGGGAGGAGAGGGAAATGCTGTCGGAAAGTTTTATTCCTCTCCCGCGGAGAAGCTGGGGAAGGAGCAGGTTTTTGGATTTCTGCCATTCCCACCCTGGAGCTGAGGTTTGGCTGCAGGGAGGGTGGAACATCTCCCAAAAAAAAAAAAAAAAAAATCCCAGGAAAGCTTTTCTGGGCTTTGTGCAAGGAAAATCCCCTTCCAGGAGCTGAGGGGTTGAGGATCTGCCCTGGGAATGGGAGCCCCCAGAGCCTCTCTGCTCTGTGGGGAGTTTTCCACTGGCTGAGCCACAAGGAAGGAAAATAAACACGGAAACGCTCCCGGTGCGGGAGTTTTATTTCCTGGAAGGAAGAGAGGAAGCTTCCTCCTTGCCTCACGCAGAGCTGCAGAATCTTGGTTTTCCCTGGAATTCCTGCTTTGTCTCGAGCTCCTCTTTCTCCTTCCCCATCCTCTCATCACGGAGCAGCCCCTCAAGCCCATCCCAATTCCTTCCCGAGGAGATTCCGGTTGTGTTGTTGCTGTTTATTGGGATCTGAGGTGTGGATGAGCACGGCCATTCCCAGGATCCTGCCTTCTCTTGAGAGCCCTTGGATAGCCCAGCTGAGGAGCCTGAATTGCCCTGGAATTTCACAGCCTGTGTGGGGATGTTGGGAATGGGGCGCTTTTATTCCGTTTAAAAATTCCTGCTGGCTGCGGAGTCACTCTGGGATGGAGCCGGCGCTGAAATCCCGTTGTTTTCCCACTTTTCCTCCTCTCCAGATCCCGGCTGGCCGATTTCCATACCAACTGCCAGGCCACCTTCCAGTCCCTGACCAGCTGTCCTGGGGACAACTTCCAGGCGTGCCTGGGCTCCTACGCAGGGCTGATCGGTGAGTGCCGGGCGTCGGGATCGGGAATGGCTTTTCCCGCTGGGATTTCATCCCCGTTCCCTCTTCCTCACCAGGCTTTGACATCACCCCCAACTACGTGGACGCCAGCACCACCAGCATCACCATCTCACCCTGGTGCTCCTGCAAAGGCAGCGGGAATATGGAGGAGGAGTGCGAGAAATTCCTGCGGGATTTCACGGAAAACCCCTGTCTCCGTAAGGCGCTTCCCCGCCCCGCTCCTTTCACCCCGCTTTAGCATTCCCACCCTTCCTAAATCTCTCCCGCCGCCAGGAAACGCCATCCAAGCTTTTGGGAACGGCACCGACGTGAACCTGGCTCCCAAAAATCCCAATCCCGCCGTGACGGCGCTTCCGAAGGCGGAGAAGAGCCCGGCGCTGCCGGACGATGTCAACGACAGCAACACGGCCTACGACACGAGCGTCATCAGCACCTGCACCTCCCTCCAGGTGGGGCCCAGTCCCTGCCGCAAACTGGGAGCGCTGACGGGGCTGGGGGACATCGGCCGCATCCCCTGGGATGGGAAAATGTCCTGCCCGGAGTCCGGGGGCTGGAAGGATCCGGGCGCTGTTTGGGGTCCGGAATGGGGCGGGAGGGATTCCTTGCCCGTCCTCTCCCTCACCTGCTCAGGTGACTCCCTGAGCCTGACTTGTCCTTGTTTGGGAGCTGGAATTCTGTGGTTTTTTGGGAAATCTGGAAAATCCGGGTTGTCTTGCCAAGAGCTGGGCTTGGGCATTCATGTTTTGTTCTGAGGGTGGAAAAAGAATGGGAGGGAAATGGGACTGGGGAATGGCTGGGGATGATCCAGGAGTGCAGGGAAATGGGATTGGGGAGTGGCTGGGGATGATCCAGGAGTGCAGGGAAATGGGATTAGGGAATGGCTGGGGATGATCCAGGAGTGCAGGGAAATGGGATTGGGGAGTGGCTGAGGATGATCCAGGAGTGCAGGGAAATGGGATTGGGGACTGGTGGGGTGTCCCAGGATTCCCAGCAGGATTCCTGGCAGGATCCACCAAAGCCGCTGGGCTGCCTGTGGAGACGGGATGAGCCTTTCCCAAATCTCCCAGTGCTCCATCACCCGCTCCCAGCTGATTCCCACAGGGAAATTCAGGACCCCAAACCTCCCAGCTGCAGGGGCACATTCCCACCCTAATCATTCCTAATTTCTCCCGCCAGGAGCAAGGCCTGAAGCCTAACAAATCCAAGGAGCAGAGCCTGTGCTACTCCGAGGTACTTGGGCGATCCAGGGGCTGGGAATCCTTTCCTTCAGGAAAGACATCCCAGAGGTGTTTCCCAGCTTTGGGATGCTTTTCCCTAAAACCCCGCTCCCGTCCCTCCTTGCCAGGCCCAGCTGACCACGGATGTGATGCCGGACCAGAAGACGTTCACGGATCCCAAGGCGGGAAGCCAGCGGCAGCGGGAGAGCCGGATCCTGCTCCTCATTCCCATCCTGATCCCGGCGCTGGGGCTATAGAGGGGCGGGAAGGAGCGGCCGGTGGGACGGGGACGCTCGGACCGGTGCCACCACTGCCACCGCTGCCGCGCTTGTGCCAGAGACTGGAACGCTCCCAAATCCCGGGAATGCCGAGCTCCACAGAGGCAGGAGGACCCTTCACCACGCTGGCAAACTTTGGTGGCTTTTTTCCTACTTTTCATTTTTTTTCCCGTTTTTTTTTGGTCTTTTCTGGGTTGGTTTTCCGGAGTGGCTCCTGGGAAAACTCCCTGGAATGGGCCTGGAATGGGGGTCTGGAGCTGCCAGCGGCGCTGGGGAGGGGAAAAAGTTGGAGGAAAGCTTTGGGAAAGGTGAATTTCAGGATTCTTTGCCCTGGGGCGGCCACAGGGACAGCGAGGATTCCGCGTGGGAAGATCCCGGAGGATGAAGGCGCCGTCGGGAGCCACCTGGAGGGGACTCCCCCAGCTCTTCCCGCTAGTTTTTGGGGGATTTTGGTTGGGATTTTTCCTCGGAGAGTTTCCGAATGGAAGAGAAAAGAAACTGGTGTGAAACGTGTGAGGTTGTGCTGATGTTTTCAATCATTCCAGGGGAAGAGGTTCCATTTTTCTTTTTTTTTTTTTTTTTTTTTTTTTTTTTTTTAGATTTGGAATTTGGGTTGGGAGTGGATTTTGACCCATCCAGGGTCGGAATTCCCTATTTTCCCTCTTCACTTTATTTCCTATATACATACACCATATGGATATTCCCATATACATAAACCTACCCATCCTGTGGCTTTTTAATTCCCATTTTTCCTTTTATTTTCCCTCTTTTTTAATTTTTATTATTTTTTTTTTAAATTCCTCCGATTCCCACAACAACTTCCAAATGTATTCTTGGAAAATTTATTTTTTTTAACGATGTCTATAATGGAAAAAAAAAAAAAAAAGAAAAACCAAAATAAACCATGGAGAACAAACCAAGGAATGAAACAGCCCTAAAATCCAAGATTCCATAAAAATCCCCATATCCAGGGGCAAGGGGAAAAACGGGAACCCTTCAGGTGCAGGAATGCCCAAGTTTGGATTGGAATTCAACAATTCCTGGCCTTTTTTTCCTGCAGGGGACAACAAACACGGAAACGTTCCCAAGGAGCTGCCACATTCCAGTTTTTGGTGGTATTTTGGGAATTTTTATGTGCAAGAATTTCAGGTTTCCAATTCCAGCCCCTCCTTTGATGAGGTTTGGAATTTTTTTCTCCCAAGACAACCTGGCAGTGCTGGAAATGTTGGGATTTGGGGCACAGGAAGGGTGAGGGGCTGGAATTTTTCTATTTATTTAGGTTTTTTAATTTATTTTGGTGTTTTTATTTATTTTGGGGTTCTGGGAGCAGAAATGTCAATTTCCATCTGGCTGTGCCCATGGGAAAAAGGGATTTTGGGAATCTTGGGAGCCTGGGGCTGGTAAAATTGTGAAATCACAGAATTCCAGACTGGGATGGAGTTTAAAATCATCTCATTCCAGCTTCTGCCACGGGCTGGGACAATTCCCGCTGTCCCAGCTTGCTCCAAGCAGCCCTTGGACATTCCAGGGATGTGGAAAATGGATGGAAGGATCCCAGAGCTGTTTGCCGGGAGCTGGAGCTGCTGGAGAGGGGAGGGAGGGATGAACATTCCCTTTTCCAGCGTGGAAAATCCGACGGGGGGATGTGGGAGCTGGCACCAGGAATATAAACAAATCCCGACTCTCCTGGAATTCCTGCCGCAATCCCGGGCTGCTTTTTCCTGGGAAGGGGCGGCTCTGAGCTGGAGCCAGGTGTGAGGCAGCCAAAAAAAGGGATTTGGGAGCTCCACGGCAAAATTTGGGATCCCTCCTGGGGGTGATTCCCAAACCTGGGCGTTCCCAGTTTGGGCTGGGAGCCCTGAGTGCTGCCGGGTTTTGCTGGGAAAGGGGCTGGAAAATCCAGCATGGATTTTTTCCTGGTGCTGGATGTTTGGGAAAGCTGAGAGTGCTCTGGGCTTCTCCAGAAAAAGCAGGAACTGCTTGGAAAGGTCAGGGAAGTGTTTCCATCCAGCACCACTGGGCATTCCCAGTATTCCCTGCTCGGGAGTTGTGATCCATGGAGGTCCTGGGGTTACTGGGAGCTACTGGGAACAGGGATTTGCTCCAGGATTCTCTCCAGGAATGGCAGTTCCAGAATTCCATCTAGGAATGGCGATTCCAGCACTGGGAATGGGGTCTCGCTCCAATATTCCCTCCAGGAATGGCAATTCCAGCACTGGAAGTGGGTTTTGCTCCAGGATTCCCTCCAGGAGTGGTGATTCCAGGATTCCCTTGGGAATGGCGGTTCCAGCACTGGGAATGGGGTCTGATCCAGGATTCCCCCTGGGAATGGCAATTCCAGCACTGGGAATGGGGTCTGATCCAGGATTCCCCCTGGGAATGGCAATTCCAGCACTGGGAATGGGGTCTGATCCAGGATTCCCCCTGGGAATGGCAATTCCAGCACTGGGAATGGGGTCTGATCCAGGATTCCCCCTGGGAATGGCAATTCCAGCACTGGGAATGGGGTCTGATCCAGGATTCCCCCTGGGAATGGCAGTTCCAGCACTGGGAATGGGGTCTGATCCAGGATTCCCCCTGGGAATGGCAGTTCCAGCACTGGGAATGGGGTCTTGCTCAAATATTCCCCCCAGGAATGGCGATTCCAACATTCCCTCCAGGAGTGGCGATTCCAGCACCGCCCTGTGCCGGGGCTTGGAGTCATTCCCATCCCCTCTCCGCTCAGATTCCCAAAATCTCCCCAACTCCACCCAAAACCCAGCCCTCGGTGCTTCCTCCCAGCACATTAATTACAGGAGAGGAGAATTCCCGTGCATTGTGTGGAAGTGGAAAATGCTGGGATGTAAAACCCCGGCTGCCAGGATGGATAATTAACTCTGGAGATAATTCCCTCTTCATTTGGACTCAATTACTTTCCCGATAGGAGAAACTGCTGAAAACACAATTTTTTTTTTTTTTCGGGATGCGGCATAAAATAATAATGGGGAAAAAATCCACTCAAGCTTTTCCCGGGAGAGCTTTTCCTTCCTGGGATGAAAGAGAGGATAAATCCCAGTTAATGCTCCAGAATTCCAGCTTGGCATCGCCCTCCTGTCCTTGGAATGTTGGGTTGGGGGGGAAAAGAGCATTCTGGGGTTTTTTAGGATGGATCATCTGGGGTGGGAATGCTCCGGGGAGGAATTGCTGGGGAATGAGGTTTTTGCGGGATAATTTGGAATTCTGGAGGAGTTCAAAGGAATATTTTGTGTCCCTGGGGTCACCTTGTGGTGCCTCTTCCCACCCTGCGCCAAAACTCCTGCAAACCCTCAAATCCCAAAGGATAATTCCACGAGGAATTCCCCCAAATTTCCCGCTGGAATCTCCCATTCCCAGCCATTCCTCGGAGCAGCAATTCCAAGGGGAATAAAGAGCCATTTAACCTCCTTGGAGAGCAGAGCATTTCCTGGAATATTCCACATGAATTCCCAAGCTTTTTCCTCCCAGCCAAGTTCGGATTCCGTGACGGGAATTTTGTCTCCTTAAGGAATTTTTGCCTCTCCAGGTGTTTTTATCCCTTCTGTCTGTGCCCGGGGCTGTAAATCCCAGCCGGGCCCTTCCCAAGGAAATATTCCAAGAGGGTTTTTTTTGCATCCAGGATTTTGGAGCAGTTAAAAAGTCCCCGTGCTCCTCGGAGGAAATGCCAAGCAGTGGGAGCGGGGAGGAAAAAATAGATGGAAAAGGGTTTTAGGGAGGGTTTTAAAAATAGCGGATCTTTAGAGGAGAAATCTGGGAAGACGTCAGGAGGGAGCCTCAAGGCTGAGGGAGAAAGAATTTTCTGGAAAATTGGGATTAATTTATCGCTGGATTGGGGTGGTCTTGCTGTTCTGGGGTTTTGAGCAGCTCGGCAGATCCAGGTGCTGAAAATCCAAGGAAAAGGGGTGAAAATGTGGGAGAGGGATGGGAGGACTGGCAGCTGTTTGGGGTTGGAGGGAGAACGTCGCTGGGTTTTCATCCAGGGGATCCAGGAGAGCTGGAAAAGGGATGGAAAGACAGGACACAGGGAATGGCTTCAGACTGGAAAAAAGGGGAGATTTGATGGGATTTTGGGAAGGAATTCCTGGCTGGGAGATTTGATGGGATTTTGGGAAGGAATTCCTGGCTATGAGGGTGGGGAGGGGCTGGGATAGAATTCCCAGAGGAGCTGTGATTGTCCCTGGATCCCTGGAAGTGTCCAAGGCCAGGTTGGGATAATCTGGGATAGTGAGAGGTGTCGGAGCTGGAACTGGCTGATCCCTAAATCCCCTCCCAACCCAAAGCATTCCAGGACTCCGTGATCTTCTCTCCCAAAAACTTTGCAGCACAGACCAAACCTCCCAGTGGAGGAGGAGGAGGAGCTTTAAATCCCAGTAAATTCCAGCAAAATGCCTGTCTGGAGGCTCCTTGGGGAAAACAAAAAAACCCAAACCAGGATAAATGACAGCCACGGAAGTGCTCCCGTTTAACCTCTGTCCCCGGGATGAAATCCACAAGGATGAGGAAAAGCTCCCGGGACTCACCCGGGGTTAAATAAAGCAAATCTTGGGATGTGCCGGCAGTAATTCCCTGCCAGCTGGGACGTTACCCCGCTGTGGGAGTGGGGGCACAACCGGCAGCCTTTTCCAGGAGAGGAATTCACAGAATCATGGAGTGCTCGGGGTTGGGAGGGACCTTGAAGCTCCTCTCATCCCACCCCTGCCAGGGGCAGGGACACCTCCCACGATCCCGGGGCGCTCCAAGCCCCTGCCTTTGAATTCCGCAGATTTGGGTGCCTTTTAAGGGGTTGGAAAAGCGGGAAAAGCTCTCCCAAGCCTCTGCAGGGGGAGGTTTTGCTGTGGTGGCCGGGGCAAGGCCCGCGTGGGGCCTTTTCCGTGTCCTCCTGAATTATTCGGGAATTATTCGGGAATTAGCCCTGCCTCCCGCTCCGGCGCTGCATCTTTGCATCCGTTAATTAGGCTCGGTGGGTGAAATGAATCCCGGCCCTAATTCCCTGTCTGGATGCTCATTATGGAAGCAGCAGCAGCAGCCGGGATGTCAAGGAGGATTAAGGCAGGAGCTGGGAAGTCACAGGTGGCTCCAGCACGGATTTCAAACCCGCGCACGGAAAAGCTGATGGATCCCGCTGGAATCAAACCCAAAAGCATCCCAGTTTCCCTGGGGCAGCATGGAAAATTCCTTCCCGGTGCTCCCAAAGAAGGAATTCCCCCCGGGCTGGCGCTGAACTGGTCACGGTGTCCTCGGCTCTCTGTTTTTCTCGGGGATGATAAATGGGGTCGGATCCCCCAGCTCCAGGAATTCTCCCAGCCCCATTCCCAGAGCTCGAGGCATAAAGGCAGCATTTTCCAGAGGATCCTCCAGCCCCTGGATGATCCCGGAGGAGCCTCGGGAGGAACAAGGGCTCCGCTGTCTCCGCCAGCCCCGCGGCCCCGGGGTCCTCTGGATGACCTCGCGCGGTCACTCCTGCAGAAAATCAAGTGCACAGGAAGTGGGAAGGGGGGAAAACCTTGGAATTTCCCCCCTGGATCTGCTCCCAACCCCTCCCCGTGCCTGGATGGGGCCGGGGATCGAGCACCGACCCAACTTGGAGCATTTGGGAATCATCCTGGGGATTTGGGATGCGTTCCCAGCCCCATTCCTGGTGCCGGCAGAGTGGAGGTGTCCCGAATTCATGATATCCCGAATTCCCGGTGTCCCGGGGAGGCAGCGCTGGGCCGGAGTTTAATTAAGCGCTGAACATGACGCTGGTTTTAATTCCGTGCATTCGGAGCTGCCCACACACCCCCGGTTGCCGTAGCAACCTTAATTTGTTTTGGAGCCTTCGCTCGGGTGGATTTGGGAATTTTTTTTGTTTGTTTGTTCATCGCCTTTTCCTTCCCCCTCCTTTCCTTCCCGCTCTCCCCCTTCCATTCTTCCCATTCCCTCTCTCCCAACTTTTCCCCCTTGTTCTCTCTCCGCCTGCGATTTCCCAGTTTAGAATCCAATTCCCAGTTTAGGATCCAATTCCCATTCTTGGACCCATTTCCAGGTTAGGATCAATTTCCCAGGTTAGGATCCATTTTCCATTTTAGAATCCAATTCCTGTTTTAGGATCCATTTCCCAGATTGGGATCCAATTCCCGATTTAGGATCCATCCCAGAATGGATTCCCAGCCTGGGTTATGGGAGGTTTTCCTTAAAAAATGGTGTTGAAACACCAGAATTTTTGGGATTTTTTGCTTCCCACTCCTGGCTGGAGCAGGATTGAGTCTGGAATTCCATCCTGCTCTACTTTGGGAGGTAAAAAAGCATTCATGGATATCGCAGGGAAGAGGAAAAACCAGGAATTTCTGTCCTTCCAATGGGAACCACGCGTGGCTTTTCTCCTCTCCAAAGGAAAATTCCCATTTTTTGGACTCCTGAGCGTCACTCCAAATCCCAGATTTTAAACCAACACGTGCCTCCGCCTCCCAGAAATCCGTGAATTTGCCCAGGCCGTGTTTTCGTGTGGATTAATGATTCCAACACGGAATTTCTTGTTCCATAATGGATAAATTCCCTGTTCGGGGAGTGCCAGCCGTTATTAATTAAGCCCGGCCCAAGGATTTGTTTGCTTTGATGTCTAAAGCTGCAGCTTTCCCTTTTTTTTCTTCCTCCCTGCTTGTTAAACTTAATCAAAAGCAATCAAAAATGCTTCCCTAAATTAGAGCAAATTAATTCCCAACAAAAGGAGAAAGTCTCCGGTAGCACAAATGGAAAAGGAATTAAAAATAATCAGAGATGGGAGTCGGGGTAATCTAAATTTAAATATCGGGTTTGGCTCCTGGGCTGCATTTCAGAGGGGTGGGGCAGGGTTAGGACAGGTTTAAATGCTGATTTTGGTGCTGGGTTTAGTTCTGGATGGGATAGGAAAGGTTTAAATGCTGAGTTTGGTACTGGGTTTAATTCTGGATGGATAAGACAAGGATGGTGCTGGGTTTAATTCTGGATGGCATAGGACAGGTTTAAATGCTGATTTTGGTGCTGGGTTTAGTTCTGGATGGGATAGGAAAGGTTTAAATGCTGGATTCGGTTATTGGGGTTTGTTTTGGATGGGATAGGAAAGGTTTAAATGCTGAGTTTGGTACTGGGTTTAATTCTGGATGGATACGACAAAGATGGTGCTAGGTTTAATTCTGGGTGGGATAGGACAGGTTTAAATGCTGGGTTTGGTGCTGGGCTTAATTTTGGATGAGACAGGGCAGGTTTAAATGTTTGGTGATGTTCCAGAGCAGATCCTGCAGGCCGGAGCTCCTGGATCGCGGTGCATTCCAGAGGCTCCCGTGTCCCTATTTATCCCTGTTTATCCTTCCTCCTCCCTGGCACCACCTGCTGCCGTGTGGGCAAAGCCGGGAAACCGCAGCTGCCCACGGGCTCCCAAATCCGGCAGCGGGAGCAGGAACGGCGTCCGGGAGTTGATTCCAGTGCCTGGAAAAATGGGATTTGGAGAAGGGATGTGGGGCCGGGGATGGAGGAGTGGCAGCCTGGACGTCAGCAGCTCGGGGAGAATCATGGAATCGTGGAATTCCGCGTGGTTTGGGTGGGAAGGGACCTAAATCCCATCCACGTCCAACCATGACAGCTCCCACTGTCCCAGGTTGATCCAGACTGGCCTTGGACACTTCCAGGGATCCAAGGGCAGCCACAGCTTCTCTGGGAATTCCAGCCCAGCCCCTCACCAGGAATTCCTTCCCAATATCCCATCCAGCCCTGCCTTCTGGCAGTGGAAGCCATTCCCTGTGTCCTGTCCTTCCATTTCTATTCCCAATTCCCTCTCCAGCTCTCCTGGAGCCCCTTCAGGCCTCTGAGCTCTCCCTGGATCCTTCCTTTCTCCAACAACTCCAAGTCTTTGCTCATCCCAGGACTCTGTTGGATTTCTGGGTCAAACTGAGCTTCTCATCCCCCAACATCCCATATTCCTTGTCTGAGCTGTTCCTTGGACACCCGTCCCTGGGCTTGGAGCCACCAGGGATGGTGGGAAGTGTCCCTGCCCACAGGACTGGCTGGGATTTAAGGTCCTTTCCAACCCAAACCATTCCAAGATCCTGTTGTGACATGGAACCGCGAATTCCTGCTCCAAGACCAAGCTCTGGGGGGATTTTGGTTAAAGGGAAAACGAATTCCTGAAATTGAGAGACGAGCATTTATTGGGACAGAAACACGCTGTGAGGAAGCATCCCAAATTTCTCCCTTCCCGTTGGAAGTCCCCTCTCCAAACCATGCCGGGAGCCACGCTCAAACCATTGGAATATTCTCCAAGTGGAGCTTCCCAGCGCCAGACACTCGGGATAATCCGTTCAGGCACCGCGGGAATTCGCTGCCACCAAGGGCTGTCCCCGGTGTCACCCGCGCTCAGCGTCAGGACCCGCTCCTCGTTAGCGCCAGCGCCGAACACATCCCGCTGTTTTCCCGGCTCCGCGAGAGGGGAAAAAACCCTTCCTGACAGCTTGGATAACCTTTCCCTGCTCCCGTTCTCGCTCGGGAAGCGCTGACGCTCCCGGCTCGGGGCAGCTGTGAAGAGCAGAGGGTGGGGAGCGGGGGGTGGGAGGTGTGGGGTTGTGCCGGCTAAAAATACGGCGAGTCTGGCACGTTCTGCCTTTTTCCTGGAATTCAAAATCCCTCCTGTGCTGCTCCAAGGGTGGCCCTAATTAGGGGTGTCAGAGCGTGAACAGATTTTTTGGGGTGTGGGGATTTTTTATTCCCACCACAGATTTTTTTATGGGGGGGAGGTGTTCAGCAGCGAATCGCGCTCGGAAAGAGGGGAATGGCTTCCCACTGCCACAGGGGAGAGATAGATGGGATTTGGGGAGATTCCCAGACAAAACTGTGGCTGCCCCATCCCTGGAAGTGTCCCAGGCCAGTTTAGAATCACCTGGGATAATGGAAGGTGGCCCCATGGAACAGGATGGGATTTAAGGTCCGTTCCCAACCAAACCACTCTGGAATTTTGTTCCTGGTGCCATTTCCTGCTCCAACAATCCACTGGCAGGAAGGCCAGGAGCCTTTGTGTCCCCTCCTGGTGCCGGTGACGTCCTTGTGGAGGAAAAGCCCCCAAACAAAGCCAGGAGTCGTCAGTTAATTGCGTTTTAACGGCAAAATAATTCAGTGAGTCAAAGCCATTGATTGACTCAATCCCGTCCTTCTGCGGGGGCTGAGGATTCGGGGGTTGTTTATTCCCATTAAATTCCTGCTGCTCCTGCCGGGGAATGTGGGGTGGCGGTGGTGGGAGGCCCACAAAAGCCGCTTGGAGCCCCAAGGTTTGGGGCGGATTTGGGGTTTTGGGGCTGTTTGGGGAGGAACCCAACAACTGCAGCATCCCCGGTGCCCAGATCCGTGCCCTCGTCCTTTTTCCACGTCCTCAGGGTGGATCCCAGCTTTGGGTTCCTCCCGTGACCTCCCTTATCCCAGATCAGCCAGTGGGAGGTGAGACCCTTCTGGAAGTGCCTCTTTCCCCCCTTTTTCCCCCCGTTCTGACTCGGGTGACTCACGCAGCTCCTCCAGAGAAAGCTTTTCCTCGGGGGAGCCGCAAAATCCGCGGCACTTGAGGAACAGCGGAGCTCTAAACCTCGGCTGTGTTGGCAAACGCCAGGCTGTGAATCTGGCCCGGGATTTTTTCAATTAAGCTTTTCTTTTCAGGTTTTTTTTTTTGAATTTTTTTTGTGTGTTTGGTGGATTTTTTTTTTCCCCTCTCTGTGAGGCGAATTAATTGATATTTGCTCAGTGTGTCAAAATAGCTGCGGTGCGTTGGAGTGCCGCGCTCGGATTGGGGAGGGAAGGGAAGGGAGGGTGACTCAGTGGGAAGGGAATTAAAAGCAGCAGCTCCTGCTCAAGGCCAAGCTCAGTTCTGCTCCGAGGAACAGGACGGGAGCACGTGGATTGCAGGGAAGCTGTTCCCAAGAAACTGGCCCCGAGCTGCTTTGGGGCGATTCACCTCGTTTTCCCTCTTCCCTGGGTTTTATGGAAAAGTTGGAGCGCAGGGTTGGGGTGTCAGGCAAAGAGGGAAGGGGCTGGGGTGGAATTCCCAGAGCAGCTGTGGCTGCCCCTGGATCCCTGGAAGTGCCCAAGGCCAGGCTGGATCAACCCGGGATAGTGGGAAGTGTTGGGATTGGAACTGGGTGGGATTTAAATCCCTCCCAACCCAAAGCATTCCATGATTCCCCGATCTTCATCTTCCGTGGAGGATGAGGAGGGGCTGGGCTGCTGGATTTTGGAATTCCATGGATCCGTTTTCATGGCTGGATAAACACATCCCTGGATTTGTTTGCTCTGGCAGAGATGCTTTTCCTTGGGGGGTGAGTCCCCAGCGAACGCTCTCAGAAACTTTAATTCTACTAAAGATAACAATTAAGAATCTATTAATTCTACTATTTTAGCTCACCTGGGGCATCCCCGGCCCCACCTGGCAGGAGGAAAATCCCTGGATATGTTTCATTCCAGCTATCCCAGCTCCCATTGCAGAAAGCCAGAATCCCCAGTTCCAGGGGTTCCGACTTTCCCAATTAAATCCCGTTTTTTCCATGCCCTCCCTCCTCCTGCTCTGCTCCCATTTATCTCCCCTCATTTGTCACCCTGATCCATTCCCGATCTCCCACCGGGGCCGTGGAATTGAGCGCGGGATTAGGGGGAGTTTAATTGCTTCTCTCTCCCACCATCACCTCCAATAAAACTTTATGGAAAGATAAAAATCTCCCAGGGTTTTCCGGAACAAAAGGGGCCGGATAGGGGACCGGGATCACTTTTTCCACCTCCCGTTTAATTTTTTATTTTTTTCCGGTTAAATTCTCTGCCAAGCCGCGCTCGAGGCTGATTAACCGGGGAAGGGAGGATTTCTGGGAGCTGCGTTATCCCATTTTTCCGTGTGTAAGCACTCGCTGGCTGCTGCTCTCGCCCTCTCGCCGTGATTCCCCCTGACAGGAAGATGAATTGGGCTCCGGCCGGGGAGAAAATAACATTTATTTCACATGGAAAAAGTGCTGAGCCGCGGGAGAAGCGGGAGCAGGGAGGTCAGGATGGGGGAGCAGGGACAGGAAGGGAGGGATGCTCCTGGATTTGGGATCCTTGGATGTTGAACTCTTGGTTTTCTCAGTTTAGGGGCTCAGGTTTAACATTCCTGATCTCCAGGAATGCGTTATCCCAGTTTAGTGGAGCTGGTGATATCCAGGCACTGGGAATGTGTTATCCCAGTTTAGTGGAGCTGGTGACATCCAGGCACTGGGAATGTGTTATCCCAGTTTAGTGGAACATTCCTGAGGATCTCCAGGCACTGGGAATGTGTTATCCCGGTTTAGTGGAACATTCCCAGTGATCTCCAGGCACTGGGAATGTGTTATCCCAGTTTAGAGGAACATTCCCGGTGATATCCAGGTACTGGGAATGTGTTATCCCAGGAGCTGTTCCTGGTAGGGAAAAAATCCAAGCTAATCATTAGGGTGGGAATTGTTCCCATTCCCATTAAAAATAATCCTGGTTGGGTTTTTTCCCTGCTGCTTTTGAGTCTTTTGGGTTCTCGGCCCAACTTTTTCTTCTCCTGAAGTGACATTTGAAGGGGAAAGTGGGGGAAGTGTGAAAGGAGGAGGCGGAACAAAGGAAGGGCATGAAAATATGGAAATTTGGGGGTGGCTGGCAGGGAAAGAAGGAGGGGAGAGTTTGAGGCTCTTGAGGAGTGAAATTCCCATCCCAAAGCCCCCCAAAACAGGGAAAAGGCTGCAGGGAAGGTGCTTGACCCTGTAAAGAGGATCCCGTTGGGAATTGAGGGGTGGAGAAGGAGCCTGGAGCATCCGAAAGGGGAGGTCGGGGCTGGGGAACCCCTTGGAGCTGGGAATGTTGGGGTTGGAGCATCTTTGGAGCTGGGAATGTCAGGTTTGGAGCATCCCTCGGGGCACATTTCTCGTCTTTTTGCCGTCCCTTCCCGAGTTCCAGTGCCTGTCCCAGCCCACCCTGGAATTCCCTTCCCTCCAAACCCCCTTGGGAAGCATCAGGCAGGGAACTGGAGACAATTCCAGGCGGAGAGAAAATTCCTCTGCCAGAATCAGAAAGGACCTGGATTCACTGCCAGCTCCTCCAGGGACAGCAGTGGGGACAAAGGGACATTGTCCAGTCCTTTCTGGCCCCAAATCCGGAATTTGTCAGAGTCTTCCAGACCCCAACTGGATCTGCCTCGGGCCGAATATCCTAGCATGGAACAGGGGCTGGAACTGCTCTGGGGGGATCAATTTTTACTGGATTTGAGCTTTTCAAATGTGTATTTCTACACAGAATTATTCTGTGCCTCAGTTTCTCCCCTGCTCCGACTCTGCTTCCCCTTTGTTTTCCTGTTCCCCTGTTCCCATAATTCCTGATTTTCTGGGCTCAGCTGGCGAAACCCTCTGCCCACTCCCGAGAGCTGCTCCAGAGGGAAAATCCCGATTTCCTTTGCCCGATTCGAGCAGCCCCAGCCGTGCCCCGGCCTTGGGGGTGTCCAGGCTCAGCACTTGAAGCGAAAAACAAGAAAAAACGCAGATTTTTGGCACGTTCCTGGCAGGGCTGGGGGTGCGGGGCTGTGATCGGCGCTGATCCAGGCACGCGAATCACCCAGGAGCGACCCAGCAGCATCAAGAGACGAATTAATTGCCGGCGAATCGCTAATGAGGCGTCGTGACTCAGCAGCGGTTTGATCTCGGGCACGCGAGGAAGGAGCTGCTGGAGAAGGGTTGGGATTGAAGTTGTTGGAGAAGGGTTTGGATTGAAGTTGTTGGAGGAGGGTTTGGATTGAAGCCGTTCCAGCCCCGCCATCCCACGGGTGGGGACGGGCCGTGAATTCAAATGAGGCTCCTGGAGCATCCCGAAGCCCCTCAGGGTTTCCAAAGGAAGCATCCCAAACCTTTTGGTTCACATTCCCAGCTCCGTAGGATGCTCAGGATGGCGCTGTCACTGACCCCAAGCCATCCCGTGCCACCATTCCCACCTGGAGCTGCTCCAGCTCCTTTGGAATCCACACCGGGAAACCCCAGCCCGGGCCTGGTGAGGCTGTGAGGGCTTCTGGGTGCGAATCCCGTGCCAAATATTCCTAAAATTATCCCTTAAAATCCACCCCAGCAGCGCCACGGGGCTCCCAGCGCTGCCCTGAGCCTCCCACAGGATTGGGAATGTGAACCCCATGGAGGGGTTGGTGGCACTGGGGACACCTCTGAGCATTGGTCCCCTCCTCATGCAGAGGTTGGTGGCACTGATCCCCTGTCCCCAGAGCTGCCACTCCAGGCAGGAACGCCTCTGGAACGAGCGGAAAATCCAACGTTTCCAAAGCTCTCCAACGTTTCCAATGCTCTCCAACGTTTCCAATGCTCTCCAACATTTCCAAAGCTCTCCAACATTTCCAAAGCTCTCCAACGTTTCCAAAGCTCTCCAACATTTCCAAAGCTCTCCAACGTTTCCAAAGCTCTCCAACGTTTCCAAAGCTCTCCAACATTTCCGAAGCCCAGCCGCGGCGGGCGAGGGAGGGCGGCTCCTCTCAGCCGGGTAATGGCTCGTGGCTGACAAGGAGCCTCTGTTCTGCTCCTCGGAAAAGCTTTTAAGAGCCCCGGGAAGGACGGGCAATTACGGGAAGGTTCGTGCTCTCCGCGGGGCGTTGCGGATCGCTCGTGGATGTTTTGTCGAGCGGGGGGGAAAAAAAATGGGATTTTGGAGAGAAGAAAAAGCGGCGCGGTCAGAGCCGGCCCCAGCCCCGCGCTGCCAGTGCTGGGGTTAATGGAGCTCCGTAATTAGCGCTGTCAGTAGCGCTGTTCAGCAGGGGAGGGGCGGCTCATCCACAAAAATCCTGGAGAGATCCAAAGGGTAAAGCCGGGGAAGCGAGCGAAGGAATTTTGGGGTTGGCTCAAAGCGCAGCTGGGCCCGCGGCCTTTGCGAGGGGTTGGTGGCACTGGGGAGACCTCCGGACACAGGTCCCCTCCCCACAGAGGGGTTGGTGGCACTGGTCCCCTCCCCATGTAGGGCTTTGTGACACTGGGGACACCTCTGGGTATTGGTCCCCTCCCCGTGTAGGGGTTGGTGACACTGGGGACACCTTCAGGCATTGGTCCCCTCTCCCAAAGGGGTTGGTGGCACTGGGGACACCTTCAGGCATTGGTCCCCTCTCCCAAAGGGGTTGGTGGCACTGGGGACATCTCTGAGCACGGGTCCCCTCCCCGTGTAGGGGTTGGTGGCACTGGGGACACCTCCAGGCGTTGGTCCCCTCTCCCAGAAGGGTTGGTGGCACTGGGGACGCTTCTGGGCGTTGGTCCCCTCCCCTGAAGGTGTTGGTGGCACTGGTTCCCTCTTCTCAGAGGGGTTGGTGGCACTGGGGTGGCACTCCGGTCACAGGCTCCCCTCCCCACGGGGACAGCTGAAGTCCGGCAGGAATTCTGACCTCCACCGAGCCTTTCCCGGGATTTTTCCGGGCTGGAAGTGGGTCAGGAGCAGCTCCCAGAGCCGGGAGCTCGGCGTCAATTTCAATTTTCTCCGTGCAATTCCCGCTGCTCGGAGCTGCCATCCTGATTTATTCCAGGGATTTCCAACCTGCCGGAGCCGCTCCCGGCATCCCCAAAGAGCCGCGCTGGAGGCTCCTAGAAATCCCAGGAAAGCCGGAATTCCAGAGGCTGGAAACCCCTCCGTCCTTCCCTGTCTATCAACCGGCATTGGCGTCATTCCCGATTTCCTGCTGAGCCACCAGTGGGGAAAGTGGGATCGGGGGATTTTCCCCCCTCCTCCCACGCTGTGGTTTTCCGCACGGCTGGGAATTGTGGCTGTTTCCGTGTGTTTTCACTGGAATCTTAATTCTGGGAAGAAAACCCTTTCCATACGGAGCTGATTTAATTCCTCCTCCCTTGGCTCTGCTTTCCCTTCAATCTTCCACCGCTTTCCCTTTCCCAGGGGCAAAATTCCCTGTGAATCCCTGAGATCCCTGCTGGAGAGGAAAAGTGGGAACAAAGCAAGATTCCCCGAGCCTGGGTGAGGCTTTTTTTTGGGATCAAATCACTCGGCCGCCGCCGTCCCCGTTAATTCCATGTGCGAGCTGTTTTTCCAGGGAATTTCTTGCGTCACCGGCATCCCAGCAGGGCTCCATCCACCTCCTGTCACTCGCCCTTCGCTCGGAAAAGGTGATGGATGCTGTTCCCGCTGCCAGCCCCATCCCACACGGATCCTGTCGCTTCCCAGGAGCCGGAAAAAATCCACAATAATTCCCTGCGTCACCTTCGCCGGGCTGCCAAGGCCCAGGGGGAAAAAAAGCTGTGGAAAAAGCTGTGGAAAAAGCTGGATTTTATAAAATCCTAAAGGCCAGGGCAGCTGTCAGGAAATCAATGGTGTGATGATTCCATAAATCAGCTGGAAAAACAGGGCTAGGGCAGAGGGAAACCGGGAGCAACAGCAGCTTGTGGGGCCAGGGGAAAAAAAAAAATCCTGGGATGTGTTGGAGGACAAATTCCAGGAAAAGAATCGGATCCAGATGGCCGGGGCTGGATGTCGGGGATGGGAATTGTCCTTCTGGAGCCAGATCCAGCTGGAACGTGGGAATTCTGTGTTTGTCCCTGATTATTTCCATGCGCTGGGGATTATTTTTCCCACCAGGAGAAGGTGGATGCTCGGCTCTGCTCTTTTCCCGGCGAGATCGGCCCTTCACCCTCCTCACCCCAGGGATGTCTGGTGGGTGGATAATGAATTCCTGCTGGGCTCTGGAATTCCTGCTGCGGAGAGGAGTGGCAGGAGCAGGGAGGCTCCGAGCCCCGGGAGTTCCCGCGTAAGGTGCGGTTTTCCAGTGGGAAATTTTCCAGCTCCTGCCTCTTCCGGCAGTGCCAGGATTCGATGGGAGATCCATCCAAATCTGTGGGATTTGGTGGTGGATCCATCAAAATTTACAGGGATTTGTGGCAGATCCATCCAAATTTGTTGGGATTTGGTGGGAGATCCATCCAAATTTACGGGGATTCATGGCGTATCCATCCAAATCAGGCAGCCCAGCGTCTCCAGGAGAATTCCCAGATCCTGTGGAGCCATTTCCAGGAACCCCCATGCGTTGCTCCCCTCCTGCTTTTCCTCACTGTCCAGGATTCTGTGGGGAGCTGGGATTGGGATTCCCATTGGGATTGGGATTCTTCGCTTCCCACCCTCAGAGCAGGAGCTGGGATGTCTCTGTCACCTCTGTGTGTCCCAAAATCTGGAGGGTGCTGGATTTTGGCCTCAGGATTCCTACAAATCCCTGGAACCCCCTTGGAGCTGCATCCCACAGGCTCCAATCTTCACTCCCCATCTCCCAAGGGATCCCACTGGAATCACCGTGGTCCTTGTGGGATTTTCCCCACGATTTCCCAGGGTTTTTCCTGGTTTAATGGCCAGGGAATGGTGCCAGGATCTGGCTCTGGAGGGGGGGACAAAAGGGATGAGGGGCCAGCAGAACTTTTCCAATCTTTTTTTTTTCCCCTTAAAAATCTGGACCCGATGATCCCAGTTTGCTGGTTCTCATTATCCCTCCTGCTCATTAATTAATTATCAGTCCTGTTCCACATCCTAATCCCTCACTAATCCCTGGATGGGATCGCTGCCAGTTGGAAGCGCCAGACCCCAGAGGCGACATTGATTTCCCAGCCCTGAGGATCTTCCCGCATGTGAGCGGGAAGAAATTTTGGGAAAAACACCAAAAAAGGAGAAAATCTTGGAGAGGAGGATCCCAAGCTGTGGCTGCGCCATCCTGGGAAGTGTCCAAGGCTCTGGGAGGTCTCCCTCAGGTTCTTCTGAGCTTGGATTCATCCCATCGGAGCCGCCGGCGAAATCCTGGAGCAGCCTTGGATTTGTCTCGGCTTTTTTTCCCATGGATTTGCAAGCTCATTACATGGCCAGGCCCGATGGCATTCCAGGGAGGAGCAGAGCGGGATAATCCCAGCACGATCCCCAAAATCCAGCCTGGAGCTCCACGGAGCTGTGGCCGGGAGGGAGCTCCAGGCAGGGGGATGTTCCCACATCCTGCATTCCAAACGCCAAATCCCAAACCCCACATTCCAAACCCCACATTCCAAACTCCGCATTCCAAACCCCACATCCCAAACCCCACATCCCACATTCCAAATCCCACATCCCAAACCCCACATTCCAAAATCCCACATCCCGCATCCCAAACACCACATCCCAAACCCCACATTCCAAACCCCGCATCCCAAACCCCGCATTCCAAACCCCACATTCCAAACCCCACATTCCAAACCCCACATCCCACATCCCAGCCCCGCATACCACATCCCAAATCCCCAAGCATCTCAGAACACTTTGGGAAGCAGAATTCCCACCTGGCCATCAATTTGTGATTCCGATCCCTAAAAATGCCCCAGGACACCCGGATTCCCAGGATTTAAGGAGCAAGAGGTGGGATCCTGGAAAACCAAGGACCCCGGGAAAACACAGCGGATCCTGATTCCTGCTGCCATCCCTGGATGTGTCCGAGGCCAGGCTGGAGATCCTGGGATAGGGAAGGTGTCCCATCCCAGGGATCGGCTGAAGATCCCTTCACATTCCATGATCCCACAATTCCCAAAAAGGCTCCAGGTAAGAGCTGCTGGTTAAACCCACCCAACCCCGCTCCGAGGCTCCCCGGGCTGTGAGATCCATAAAAAACAGAGCCAGGAAATCAATAATTCCGAGGAGCTCCTGGGAGGCAGCAGGCAGTGCTTGGAATGCTGAGGGCACGTTCCCGTTCCACGGCAGGATCCCGAGGGCTGCGGAAGGGGTTCGGGAATTCTTTAATTAACGTGATTTATGTCCCTTGCATTAATTGAATCCCCGGAGCCTCGGGGATCCGTCAGAGGGAACAGGTGGCATCGATTCCGTGTCCAGCCTGGAATCCCGGCGGGTGTGGGGTGGTAATGAGGGAAAATCCCGCTGGAAAAGCGGCTGGAATGTGCCTGGATGGGCAAAACCAGGAATGAGGGTCAGGGATCCAACAGGAGCTGGTTGGGCCATCCCTGATCCATCAGGGCAGCCTGGGTGGATCCAGAGGATCCGAAAGGAGCCAAAATCAGGGATGGACAAGTGCCTAAGGATTGTTAATTGATGGAAGACTCCAGAGGTGGAGATTCCTTCCCATCCCGGGTTTTAAGGAGCAGGAAATCCGAGCAGGAAGCGGCTGCATTATTTAAAGATGTGCTGCTGAATAATTTATCCCAGGAGTCTGTGCACGTTGGACAATATTCCATTACAATATTCCATTAAAAAAAGAAATCAATTATGATTTATGGAAGGGAAAAAATAAAAAAAATCTTCCCTTCACTGGCTCATGGAAAAATGCTGTGGAGGCAAAGATCCAAAGGTTTTTCAGGATCAGGGATGGTTTTTCCCCCTAAAACTGCTCCTTTTCCACCCAACGCCCTGTGGCATGGGGAGATCCCAAGGTTTTTCAGGATCAGGGATGGTTTTTCCCCCTAAAACTGCTCCTTTTCCACCCAGCCCTGTGCCAGGGGGAGATTCTGAGATTTTTTGGGATCAGGGATTGGTTTTTCCCCTAAAACTACTCCTTTTCCTGTCTCAGAGGAAGATCCCAAGGTTTTCTGGGGTGGTTTCCCCCCCTAAACAGGCTCCTTTTCCCTATAAATGCAGAGCAGAGCAGAAATTCCCGGGAAGAAGCAGCAGGAGCAGCTGGCAGCTGTGACCCACGGCACCGGGAACGTGTTCCCAATAATCAGCCGGTGTTTATTTAATGGACAATAATTCCGTGCTGGGCTCCAGCGGAACGCGGAGTTAATTAAAAATGGCTTTGGAATCCTCTTCCCGCGAGGAGATTTTGTGTTATCCAAGGATTTTTTAATTCATATTTCTCTTTCCCACTTCTCTTCTCTCTGTCCGGCCCTGCTGCTGGTTTTATTTTTCCCTGGAATCCTGGGGCTGGTTCCAGCGGGATGCCCATGGGAACTGGGCACTGGAGGGGGTTTGGGTTTTGTCTCCTGGGATCTGGGCGTTTTTTCCTGTGGGAAATGGTGAAAATTTACCTCATTTTTCCTGGGATTTGGGGCTGGGATGGAGGTGCTAGGTGGGATCACCAAAGATTCCCCTGGGAGGGAATTCCAGCCCCTTCCCTGCATTCCTGCTGGGATTTGGGAATGCTGGTGGAGGCACAGCTGGAGACTCCGGGGTGTCCCATCCCAAAAGGCAGGAATGGGGTGAGATTTTGGGAAAACCAAGGATCGTGGAGCCCATCCAGATTGGCACTGAGAATATTCCGGAGCTCTCCCAAACCTTACTGGGTCATTCCCACGGAGGTCAGCATTCCCTGTGACACATCCCCATCCCAGATTCCCCTGGGATGTGTTTGATGCCATAAATCCCCACCAGGATGCCTCCACGGGATCAGCATTCCCTGCTCCTCTTTCCCAGATTTCCTTGGATGTGTTTTAACCCATAAATCCCCACCAGGATGCCTCCACGGAGTGTTCAGCCATGGAATATTTCCAGGTCCTCCTTCCCGCGGAGTCTCCAGGTGGGAACATCGCCTCTGGAACATCTCTGGAACATCCCCCTCTGGAACATCTCTGGAACATCCTCTCTGGAACATCTCTGGAACATTTCCCCTCTGGAACATTCCCCTCTAGAACATTTCCCCTCTGGAATATCCCCTCTGGAACATCCCCCTCTGGAATTTCAGCAGCTCCGTCACCGCTGGGCCGTGAAATCGGAGCCAAGGAAGCACGGCTGGGAATCATCCACCTCCAACCCAGCGGAAATTCCCGCGGGAAGGAGCCTCGGGATCATCCCGCTGCTGTTTCCTCGGAGCAGCCTCTTCATCCCGGCGGATCTGATCCCTCCTGATGCTCCCTAATGGCTCCTGCTCCGCTTCCCGGTGGTTTTTCCCTCTTTTTTTCTATTCCTGTCTCCTCTCGTTTGGATCAGGTGTTGGTTGTGTAATCCCACCGTTTTTTTATTTTTCCTTAGGGATTTTTGTGCTGTTTCAGAGCACGGGGTTGGGGTTGAAACCAGAGGAGCTGTCCCAAAAAATCCAAGCAGCTCCAAATAAAAAATTTAGGGGGAAGGTTGACCCAAGATCCCGATGTTTATCCCAAAAAAATCAGCCCCCCTTTGCTGCTTCCTGCCCTCCAAAGAATCCGGGAGGGAAAAAAATCCCATTTCTTTCTCCTATTTGCTCCACTCCAGGGAGAAGAAAAGGAACAAAAAACCCGTCCAGGCCTTTTTTTATCCAAACACTTTCCAAGTTAATTTCCAAAAGCTGGGAGCACTCGATAGTTTTAATTAAGCTGCTGCCTGGGGAAATCTAATTTGTGCAGCCAAAGCCTCTCGCTTTCCTTGGATAGGGATCTCACTCCTGGGAACGCTGATGGTTCCGGCAGCAGTGACTCCAGGGATTTGATTTTATTCCATTTTATTCCATTTTATTCAATTTGATTCCGTCTTATTTTGCATTTTATATTTTATTTCACTGTGGAAATACCGCGTTTCCCGGTTGTTTCGGCCTGGCTGGGTTGTGCTGCTGGAAAGGGAAATCCGGATTTTTCCAGGGATCATCTGGAGCCCGTGTGGGAACAGCCCATTCCCCTCAAACTTCAAATGAATTAATCCCGAATTTGATTTTCCCCCTCAGCAACCACCCAGGTTTAATTCCTGAGGGGAACGTGGAAAATTCTCCAGGATCATTGGAAATACCAGTGGGGTTGAGACTGGGATTGTTCTTTCCTGATGGAATTTGCTGATTCACTGGAATTAATTAAAGCGATCCAGGAGAAGGGAAAACCCTGGATTTGGGCAGCAGCAATCCCACTAAAAACTCCGGCTCAGCTCCTTCCCAGGCCTCGTCCTGCTGCAGTTCCAGCTTTTCCGGAGGCTGCCAAGGAAAGGGTCGTTTCTGGGAATATTTTTAGCCCTGGCACCTGCCCGTGGAGAAGGAAGGTGGGATTTGCCAGCTGACTCCAGGCGGGATTCGGGAGCAGATGGAGCTCCCTGGCTGCTGACAGGGCTGTGAGGAGAAGCTCGAATTGAAATTTTGGGAGCCTTGGGTGCTTTTTCCAGGCGGATTTCTCCTTCCTTTCCATGGAAGCAGCCACGCTTGCCTTGGGTTCCGTTCGTTTTCTCAGCCAGGAGCCTCGGGGCAGAGCCACAGGAATGGGAAAATTCCTCTCCCTGTTCCCCCGTTCCGCGTCCATTTCCTTGATCCAAGGAAAATGCAGGAAAATGGGGTTTAAAATCTCCCGCTGGGATTGGTTGGAGCTTTAGGATTCCCCTTCCCATGGAGTCATTTTTTGGGGAAAACAGGAGATCTGTGAGTCCCTGAAATCAGATTTTGAGCCTGAAATAAACTCAAAAATCGTCAAAAACAGAGCCTGGAGCAGGGCTGAGCAGTCCTGCAAATTTTCCATGGCCAGGGAGAACCAGAGACACCCTGAGGAGCGATTCCTCTTCCCGGAACGTCTCCCAGTCCATAAATATTCCCCAAAAAAAGCAGGACAAAGGCTGATGGATAAAAGATTGGCTGGAGGATGTGTTATGGCACTCACAGCGATCCCGTCCGGGGGAATTTATGGCACCGATAAATTCCCTGCAAAGGAGGCTCCGCCGCGGGATGGAGGAGCTCAATCCATCTCGGATCCGCGGCAAATTCCCAATGCTGTGCTTTGCTCGTTTAAAGGGGAATTGGGATCGAGTCTTTGGGGGATCTGGAATAAAAAAGTCAAAACAAGCCCTAAAATGCTTGTCTGAGAGCCCGGTGGTGTCGTTTGTTCCGGAGTTGTTCCGCTGGGATGCCTCCCATTCCCACAGCACTCGGGGATGTGCGTTGGGAGTGTGGGAAGATGTTGGGAAGGAGGGAATGGTGCGGTGACGGTGACAATTCCTGGTTTTAGGGTGGCAGAATTTCCCCGGGAGCAGCTTTTCCACTGCCAGCCTGGTGGGATCATCGGGAAGCTGCAGCCTCCATGTGGGATCTGCCTGTCCTTGTCATTGCTGTGTGCCCCCCTCATGGATTCAGGGATCCCACACCCATTTTCCAGCTGATTCTGGAATTTTCCGTAAGTTTGGAGTGCTACATCCCTCCTGATCCAAGCCCTTCCCTCTGGATATTCCCAGCACTTCCCATGGTTGTGCCAGAGGTTTGGGAACAGCAGCTGTGCACCAGAGAGGTCAAACTGGGGCAGGCAGGGAACAGGAATGGGAATGAGAATGGGAACGGGAATAAGGACAGGGAACAGGAACTGAGAATGGGAATGGGAATGGAAATGGGAATGGGAATGGAAACGAGGACACGGAACGGGGACTGGGAGTGGGAATGGGAACAGGAATGAATGGGAATAGAAATGGAAATGGAAATGGGAATGGGAATGGGGCTCCTCCTATCTCAAACGATCCCCATTTTCTGAGCAAGGAAAGGTGAATCACGGAGAGGAGGAATGAGGGATGAGGGATGAGGGATGAGGGATAAAGGATGAGGAGGAAGAAGCTCATCCCGCTGCCTGCAGGTGAATCCCAGGATGGAACAGCCGGATCCTCCCACTGGAATTCCAATGGAATTGGCTCCACTGCTCCCTTTCCACCAGCCCTGGATGCTCCACCCCCACCTCTCTCCTGGTCCTTTCCAGGCCTCATCCCGGTGGGAATGGGATGTGGGAACTGCTATTGTGGGATGCTCCGGGAGGATGGAGCCGGGCAGGGAGGGTGGCACTGCCACCACAGCTCCTGGGACATTGGGGTGCTCCAAGGGTGGCATTCCAGGGATAAGGGGCAAAAGCAAGGGATGAGGGCTGGGAATTCCCACTGCTGGATGAGCTGGAGCTCCCCCACTCGTGGATTTGGAGCTGACGGGAGCAGCGAGCGCTGGAGAGGGTTAAAGGAGCAGCTGGAGCACCAGGGAGCTCAAAACTATGGGGAAAAAATGGGATTTATTCCCAAACCCGTCACATTCTGCAGCAATTCCAGCCCGGAGCCTGCGCTGAACTTCCCAGTTCTTTATGGAGGTGACATTTGCATGGAAATGGGATTGAAGAGCGCTTTTAGGGGAGCGCGTTCCCAGCTGCTCCTGCTGCTGGATGTCCTGGAGGGATCGTCTGGGAAGAGCTGCATCCGTGGGAGGTGGGATGGGATGATCCCTGCTCCTTCCCATCCCTGCCTCTGCTCCCGGCGCCTCCTCCCTTCCCAAACCCCCTGGCAAACCATGAACCCTGAGCTGATCCTTTTCCACGAATTCCAGCACCAAACTTGGGTTTAATTCCGTGTTTCCCCCCCATTCTTTCCCTCATTTTCTGCTCCAAAACAACCCTGGCCAAGCGCTGCTCTTCTGTAGCTGCTTCCTCTCCTTCCCTCCTCATTCCCAGCCCCGTTTTTCCCCCTTTTCCCCTTCCTTCCTGCGTTTTCAGCCTCCAAACATGGAAGCTGCCACATTCCCAGCTCCATTCCGAGGAAATTTGGCCTCGGCCCAGTGGTGCTGAGCCATTTTTAAATCACATCCTCTCATTATTTACACTTTAGAGCCCACTGTGTTTTTCCATGTCCTCTTCCCATCGATTTTTGGGGAGGCAGGAAAGGAGCTCAACTATTCCCCACAAACCAACGTTTTTTATCCGCAGCAGGTTTGGGGTTTTTTATTTTTATTTTTATTTTTTTTCTGTGTGTTTGACATTTTTAGAAAATCAATTCCTGGTGCTTGGGTTTGTTCAGACTCCGGGGCCGGAAAGAGCTGAAACAAAGCCGATGTTTATTCCAGGAGAATCCATCCAAACCCTTATCCCGGATTTATCTCTGGCCCAAACATTCCCAAACTCTCCTGGCTGGGTTTTGGATACCTGAGAGGTTGGGAAGTGCTGCTGTAACTTAAGGAAAAAAGGGAGTAAAAACTGAAGTTTTTTAGGACTAAAAAGTAAAAATGAAACCAAAAATAACAATGAAATTGGAATTGGAATTGGAATTGGAATCAAAATCAGAATCAAAATCAAAATGGAAATTGGAATTGGAATAGAAATAGAATTAGAAATAGAAGCAGAATTGAAATCAAAATTGTAATTGGAATTGGAATAGAAATAGGAATAGAATTGAAATTAAAATTGAAATTGGAATCGAAATTGAAATTGAAATTAAACTAAACTGGAAATCAAAGGTATTTATTGGCTCCAAATATCCCCGTTTTTTCCTCTCCTGGAAGGTCCTGAATTCCAAGGGTGCCAGGGGAGGCAATCCATTTTCAATATTCCATTTATTGATTTTCCAGCTGGGATGAACCCCCAGCATGCATCATTCCCATCCCGGCATTTTCCTGCACAAGAAAAGGGGGGAACCACGTCATTAAAGCTGCTGAATGATTAATTACCATGCTGCTAATTAGCTAGGGGAGGTCAGAGCTCGAGCTGGGCTTGTTTCTGATGAGTCCAGCAGTTCCCGTTCTCCCAAAACCCCGACCTGTCCCAGGGCTTCCCTGGGCAAAGGATTTGATATTTTCCCCTAATAATTCCTCCCTCTCCATTAATTAGAGCTAATTAGTGCTGATTAGGGTTGGATTTATGAGCAGGTGCAGCATGGGCCGGGGACGAGGTCGCCAGTGTTGTCCCCAGTCCGTGGGAGAGGTTTGATGTCCCTTCCCAGGGATTCCTTGGCAATTCCATCCCCTCGTGCCCATTCCCAGCTCCTTGGGATCCCGGGAATGCCTCTGGTGGGTTCTCCCCATCCCTGGGCACCCCTGGAAGGAGCCATCCACAAAAACCAGCGGGAACCATGCAGGAAGTCTCCTTCACGCCCTTCCCAAGGGCAAAATGGCGCCAAAAAAATCAAAACAGTGGCTGGGGAATCCTTTTTTTGGAGATTCCACGGGAGAGGAGGGGTTGGAGCAGGAGCCCGAGTTGTTCTGGTGCTGGGGGGTTGCATTTCCTATGGATCTATCCTGAATTTTCCTCATTTTTGTCGCCTCCATTTTGTCCCTCCCACAGGTGACGTCCCCGTTGCTGTCCGGTCCTGGAGGTGGCCACAAACTCATTCCCTGCCCAATCACAGTGTGACAAAGATAAAAAAAAAGAGTGAATAAACCCAAATAATCCAAAATAAATGGAGGGCACAACCCCACGGAGCTCGGGGTGCTCTTCCCGAGCCTTTCCCACGGATTTAGGGGCTGTTGGAGGAGCCAGGCAGGGCAGGGACATCAGTGGAGACATCAGCGGGGACAGAGGACAGCCAGCGCTAAATAAAGTTCCCATTATCCCTGGGCAGGAGGAGGGAGGGAGGGAGAGAGATCGACCAGACTGTAAATTTTCGGAATTGCCCCCAAAAAGCTTCTCCAGGGAGAAAATCCGAGGGAGTGGCCAGGCTGGCTGCAGATAATGGATTCCTCATTAATTAATAATGCGCCGTGATGGAGGCTTTTATTGATCCTTCGGTATGAACCTGACCCCCCTCCATGAATAAAACATGGTTGAAAAATGGGATCGGAGCGCGGAACGGGCTGAGTTACGGCCGGCGATCCCGAAATGACCGGGATGGATTGCGGGGCCGCGGGAATTGCTAATGGACGGCAGCTCCTGGTCCCCTGGGAGCCCGCAGCGCCAGCCTGGGTGTCCCCAAGGCCTGGGGGCAGCAGGGTGGGGACAGCGGGGTGGGACAGTGTTGCTCAGCCCATGGAAAGGATTGGAAGGATCCTTAAAAACAGGGATCATGTGGGAATGCTCTTCCCAGTTTGTTTGTGGCCTGGCAGCCACCCAAGTGCCACCGTTGTCCCTTTAGGGGCATCCTTTAGGATGCTCAGGAGCTGCTGGCTTCCATCCATCCATCCATCCATCCATCCATCCATCCCTCCATCCCTGTCCTTCTCCTGGCTTCCATCCATCATCCATCCATCTATCCATCCATCCATACATACATCCTCATCCATCATGCATCATCCATCCATCCTTTATCCCTCCATCCATCCCTCCATGCATACATCCATCCATGGATCCATCCATCCAACCATGGATCCTTCCATCCTGTATCAGTCCATCCATCCATCCATCCATCCATCCATCCATCCAACCATCCATCCATCCATCCATCCATCCATCCATCCATCCATCCATCCATCATTCCCTCTCTCTCCCTCTCCCTCTCTTTTAACACCTCATGGAAAATCCATCCTCAGCCACCCCACAGCTCCCGATCTATGGCAAAGCCATAAAGGGGCCAAATCCTTGGATTGCTCTTCCTGTGCTCCAAGCTTGACCTGTTTTGGGGAAAACGGGATCCAGGGGCAGGATGGGATCCAGCAGCGGATGGGGACCGGCAGCAGGATGGGATCCAGGAGAAAGAAGAGATCCAGGAGAAGGATGGGATCCAAGAGAAGGAAGAGATCCAGGAGAAGGGTGAGAATGTTGAAATTCTGGGTGAAATTCCACAAAAAGAAAGGATTTAAATAAAACTCTTTGTTTTGCTGCTCCCTCCTCCCCCGCTCCAGCTCCTTCCTCCGCTTCCCAATTATTTCCGGAGATTAATTTGGGAGACAAGGTGAGGGAAGAGAGGAGGTGGGAACATTTATTCACTGGCAGAATGAAACTCCAGGATAAATATTTGGAGATGGGAAGGGAATGAGGGCCATAAGGGAGCCACGAAAACCGCCTGGAGTGAAAACTGCTCTTGGTGGAATCCTGGGAACAGGGGAAAATAATGGGATAGGCGGGGAAAGGGGGAAACAGTGGAATATGGGAAAAGGGATTCTGGGATTCTCCACAGCCCTGGCAGCCGGAGCAGGGAGCCCTCCCTTCCTCCAGCGGGACCGAGGCAGTTGTTGGAGTTAATTAAATGTCGGGGAGCATTAGGAGCTACAAGAGAGGCGGCTCTGGAGCTGCTGGAAAACTCCAGGAATGACAGTGAACAACATTTACTTGTCTGATGTGGCTTCCATGGGGTTTTTTGGGAATGTGGGGCAGCTCTGCCTCACCAGCACGGCCTGAAATTCCGAATTATTTCCTTTACCCCCACACCATCAACGCCATCCCCGATTCCAGGGGTTGCTCCCCTCGCAGCATTCCCGGGATGGATCAAACCTGACCGGATATTGATCGGGATTTGGAGCCTTTATTCCCAGACAAGGACATCGACGGGAGCGATGGAGCGGAAAATGCCGTGGCTCTGCTCAGGCCGGCATTAAACTCGTTTTCAGGAATAAAATCCCGGTGTTTTCAGGAATTTTTGGCTCTCCTGGGACTGGCCTCGCTCCGAGATCCTCGTACTGGGTGAACATTCCTGGCAGAATTTTCAGCTGCGTTCCCAGGGGAAGTTTGGGAGGACTGGGAAGGGGTTGGGAAGGGCCAGCCCGGCTGGTTTGAGTGGATCATGGAATACTGGGGTTGGAAAAGCCTCCAAGGCCATCGAGTCCTTGTGCCATATCCAGGCATGGGCTGGACACACCAACAGCCGCTGGAGGAGGGATCGGGAATGGCCTCAGGGAGGGGAAGCCACATCCAGGCATTCCCTGGAGGAGAAGGAGGGATCGGGAATGGCCTCGGAGAGGGGAACAGCCCTGCAGCACCAGGAGCACTTGGGACTAAGATCCTGACCCTGGGATCCCCATCCCGAGCCCAAATCCCAGGATTTAAGAGCAGGAACTGCACCGACAAATCCTCCCCGAGAACAACGAACAGCTCCATCCAAAGGTTCCTTTCGGCTTGCCATTGTTGAATCCCTGAATTTGTTTCTCCGGGATTCTGGGAAGCTGCTCGGGATGCTGAGCACGGCCTGGGTGAGGAGATGGCTCAGCCCCAGCCCCGGCAGCTGCTAATCCCGACTGTTAATGAGGGGATTTGGGATGAGAATTCCGGCACCGAGGAGGCTCCGTTCAGCCCCAGCAGCTCCCGCGTTTTCCCTCCTCCAGAGCTACCCAAAATTCCCACCCAAAATTCCCAGCCACAGTTCCCTGTCACAATTCCCTGCTACCATTGAATTGTTGTTGTTGTTTTGGTTTGGTTTTTTTTACCATTTCCAGGCTGCTTTAACTCTGCCCTCGGATCCGCTCCGGAACAACCTTTTCCTCCCAGAAAATGTTACAGCCGGGGCTGGTCCCAGCAGGAATTCAGGATCAGGGGGCTCTGTGAGGGAACTTCAATGCCAGGCAGCCGGGAAAATGAGGAATACCCAGGGTGGGATGCAAGAAGAGCCCCCAGGATGCTCCCGGGGCTTGGCACACCCAGGGAGCAGCCGGGATAAGCACGCCCAGCCTCCCTGGGGCATTTTGTGCCAGGGGTTGGTTTACGCCGATTTTCCCCAATTTTCCCCCGTTTTTTTCCCAATTTTTCCCGATTTCCCCCGATTTTCCCTGGTTTTTCCCAGCTTATGAGCCGCTCCTTTCCTGCTGGATCTCCCACCTCAGCGCCAGCGGTCAGAAAGGCCGGGATGCGTTTCCATGGCAACGATTCCCTTCCAAATTCGGGGCCGCGGTCCCGTCCTGCTCCCAGCCGCCCCCGGCCCCGGCCCCGGCCCCATCCCGGCGTTCCCGGCCCCATTCCGGCGTTCCCGGCCCCGGGATGCGGATCCCAGCCGGATCCTCTCGGGGCATTCCCGGCCTCCCTCCCGCTGCTCGCACCAGGGCCCTGTGCCCTGGCTGTCCCCTGGATGTCCCCTTGGTGTCCCCTGTTCCTCCTCGGTGTCCCCTGTGTCCTCTGTTTGTCCCCTTGGTGGCCCCTGTTTCCCCTGTGTGTCTCCTTATCACTCTGGGTGTGCCCTGCTCGTCTTGAGTGACCCCTGAGTGTCTCCTGTTCTCTCCCTGGGTGTCCCCCTCGGTGTCACCTGTCCTCCCTCTGCTCCTTCTATCCCTGCTGGATGTCCCCTGACCCCTCTGTGGTGGCCCCCAACTCCTCTGTGGTGTCCCCTCTTCTTCCCCTGTTCCCCCTGGGTGTCCCTCAGGTGTCTCCTTTCCCCCATGAGTGTCCCCTCACCCCCCTATGCTGTCCCCTGTCCCCCCGGGTGTCCCCTGCCCTGGCTCCCCCCTCATCCCCCGCCCGGAGCAGCTTTTCCCTGGATGGAAACCTCGGGAACAATCCCGAAGGCAGCCGGAGCTGTGCGAGGCGGCCGGGCTGGGGTGGCCCTGGCGTGCTGGGACGTTTCAGGGTGACAGGGACCTCAGCGGGGGTTCCTTGGCGCGCGTCCTTGGCGCGTGTCCTCGGCGGGTGACGGATGTGGCGCTCCGGGAGCAGCGAGGCCCTGAGGTGACAGCGGTGACGGATGGGCCCTCGCGCCATCCCCGCTGGGCCCGCGAGGCTCGGCAGCCTGTAAATATTCCCGCGGGGACACAGCTGTCACCTGCTGCGGGAGGTCTGGCTTAACAAAGCCTGGCTTAGGGAAGGGATGGACTGGGAGGAAATGGGGGGGTTTGGGAGCGTTTCCTGCTGGGGCAGGTGGGGACATCCCGGAGCGGGAGCTGCAGGGGCTGCTCTGCCTCGGCTCTCTGGGGCTGCTTCCTCTGCGTCCCCCCGGGTCCTTCTGGAACCTTCTGCATACTCCTAAATCCCCCTGGGCCCTTCTGGAACCTTCTGGAACCTTCTGCATCCCCCTGGGTCATTCTGGAACCTTCTGCATCCCCCTGGATCCTTCTGGAGCCTTCTGCATCCTCCCAAATCTCTCTGGATCCTTCTGGATCCTCCTGCATCCCCCTGGGTCCTTCTGGATCCTTCTGGATCCTCCTGCATCCCCCTGGGTCCTTCTGGATCCTTCTGGATCCTCCTGCATCCCCCTGGGTCCTTCTGGATCCTTCTGGATCCTCCTGCATCCCCCTGGGTCCTTCTGGACCCTTCTGGATCCTTCTGCTTCCTCTACATCCCCCCGGCTCCTTCTGGAACCTTCTGCAGCCCCCTGGAGCCTTCTGGATCCTTCTGCATCCTCCCAAATCTCTCTGGATCCTTCTGGATCCTCCTGCATCCCCCCGGGTCCTTCTGGAACCTTCTGCAAACTCCTGCATCCCCTCGGGTCCTTCTGGAACCTTCTGCATCCCCCTGGATCCTTCTGGAGCCTTCTGCATCCTCCCAAATCTCTCTGGATCCTTCTGGATCCTTCTGCTTCCCCCTGGGTCCTTCTGGAGCCTTCTGCACACTCCTGCATCCCCCTGGGTCCTTCTGGAATCTTTAACTTGCTCCTGCATCCCTCTGGATTATTCTGGATCCTTCTGTTTCCTCCTGGGTCCTTCTGGAACCTTTTACTTGCTCCTGTATCTTCCTGCATCCTCCAGCATCTTCCTGAATTTCCCTGCACCCCCCGGGATTCCTCCTGATTCCCTCTGGACCCCCCAAAATCCTCCTGACCCCCCCGGGACCCGCACCCCTCGGACCGCGGTGTTCTCACCCAGGGCTGGAGCTCGGGGTGGGGAAATCCCTCGCGGGTGTTCTCCGGGTGAGGAAATTCCTCAAAACTACCCCAAAAATCTCCTCCCCGAGGTGATGCCGGGGCCGGGGGCGCGGCCGGAGGGGAGGGAGCAGAGCCGGGAGGGGTCGGTCCGGGAGGGAGCCGGAGAAGGAGGAAAATTTCCTTATCTGCGGTTTAAAGGAAAATAAATAAATTAAAAATCAGAAGGAACAAAAGGAAACTCCACGGAGCGCATGGAGATCTCCGGGAGGGGAAGGGAATTGATAAACAGGAGCTTATCAGGAGGCAGAGCTGATAATGAAGAGCTCAGATCCGGGCTGGAGCTCGCAGAGCACGGGGAAGGGAATGGGATCCTCGGGAAGTGGGAAGGGCTGATAAGGGCCCGCAGTGACTCAGAAAACTTCATTTAAATTTAAAAAAAGGTGGGGGAAAAAAATCCCCTTCTTTTGTCTTCAGCTCCCGAACTTCCCCGGGTGCAGCTCAGGGGAACCGGGAGAAGGAGAATCCACTCCTGGAGCTGCTCCCGGTGAGCTCAGCCCCCATGGATCCGCTGGGAATTCTCTTTTGGGGTGGTTTTAAGGGTCTGGCAGGGACCACGGCTTCCCAAAATCCCTCCCGCTCCCAAAACTCATCCTGGGAAGGCACAGAATCCTCCTCAAACCATCTTGTATCCCCAAAAACCATCCTAAATGCTCCCAAGCCATCCTGCAGCCCCAAAAACCCATCTTGCATCCTCCAAAACCATCCCACATCCTCAAAAACCATCCCAAATCCTCCAGAACCATCCTGCATCCCCTGCATGTGGCTGTCCCTGAATCCTCAAAGCCCATCTTGCACCCTCAGGAATCCCCGTTCCCATCCCTCTCCCAGCCCATTTTGCCCACGGATTCCCCAGTTTTCTTCTCTTCCCTGATAATCCCATCGTTAATCCTCTTCGGGTGCTTCCAGAATGAAAATGGAATCAGGGACCCCCTCTCGATTTTTTTTTTATTTTTCCGTGTCTGTTTTATGGGAAATTCCCTCAGTCGGTGGAATTTTCCTGAATTTTCCTCCCTCCTTCCATAATTGCTGTAAACAACCTTCAAACAACGCCGGAGCCACAGAAAACATTCCGAGGGGAGGCGGGGGAAATGATGGAGATTCCGGAGCAGATAAGGAGAGCTCAGCGCTGATAAGGCCTCGAGCTGCTTTGTTTGTTCCTTTGTTTTCCCAAAAAAAACCCTCCCTTCCCTGTTTATCCAAGAAATATCCAGTAATAGTAAATAAATATTTCCCTGCTTGGGGTTTGGGAAGCAGCGTCTGCAATTCCAAATGGGAATGTCAGGT
Organism: Irena cyanogastra; assembly: GCA_013397155.1. Lineage (NCBI taxonomy): Eukaryota > Metazoa > Chordata > Aves > Passeriformes > Irenidae > Irena > Irena cyanogastra. The sequence continues at coordinate 84,678 of VWZV01017433.1, read as the reverse complement.
GGGAAATGGGGGGGATTGGGGGGAAAGGGGGAATGCAGGGGTGCATCCCGCGGGAAGGATTCCGGGTGTCCATTGACTGCTCCAGGGTTCCAGGGCTCCCGCTCCCAACTTTTCCTGGCCCTGGAGTTCTCCAGGATTCCTGGTGTCCTTCTCCCAACGTTTCCTGGCCTTGAATTTCTCCAGAACTGCCGGTGTCTTTCTCCTACCTTCCCCCGATCCCAGAGTTCTCCAGGATTCCAGGTGTCTCCACCTTTTCCTGCCCCTGGAGTTCTCCAGAATTCCCAGTGTCCTTCTCCCACCTTTTCCTGCCCCTGGAGTTCTCCAGAATCCCCAGTGTCCTTCTCCCACCTTCCCCTAATTCCAGAGTTGTCCAGGATTCCCAGTGTCCTTCTCCCACCTTCTCCTGATTCCAGAGTTCTCTGGGATTCCCAGTGTCCTTCTCCACCTTTTCCTGCTCCTGGAAAGTCCCAGGATTCCAGGTGTCTTTCTCCCACCTTTCCCTTATTCCAGAGTTCTCCAGGATTCCCGGTGTCCTTCTCCACCTTTTCCTGCCCCTGGAGCTCTCCAAGATTCCTGGTGTCCTTCTCCCACCTTTCCCTGGCCCCGGAACATTCCAGAATTCCAGTTTCCCAAGGTTTCTGACCCCACTGCTCCCAAGATTTACGGATTTGGGCACCCCTTGGAGCAGCCATTTGTTCATCACCACCTGGGGGATGAGGAATTTCCTCCCACGTGGATCAGGGAAGATTCCCAGGAATGCGCTGGACCCCTCGTGGTTTTTATGCAGCTTCCCAGAAGTTTTGGCTCTTCCCGTAGCTGGGAAAGATCCAAATTCCGAGGAAAAATGGGAGACAAATGTCAAGGAAAAAAACTCCGTCGTGGGAGATGAATAATTCAGCTGCCAAGAGAACATTATCAGTTAATGATCTGTAATTATTAATTAATAATTGAGGCTCTAATAGGCAGGAAATGAAATGCTTAATTGCATCATAACATAATTAATGGAATTAGCGGCTGGGAATTCAAGGAGTTATGGGGTTGGGGTTTTTTTTAAGGAAAAATTGGATTTTTCCCAGTGGTGGTTTTTGTTCCATTGGAACTTGGGAAGGTGTGGGAGACGAGGAGGAGGAAAAGGAGGAAGAGGAGGAAAATTTGGGAGCTGAAGGGCCACAAAACTGGGACAATTCTTCCCAAAACCACAGGAAATCAGGACATGGATTTGCCAAAACTTTGAGACAGCACAGACCTGAAAACATTGAATTAATGGGAAAAAATACTTAAAAAGTCAATTTCTGGGCTAAAAATGCAAATCCAGCCAAGTTTTCCTCCACGAGGATGGGCAGAATTATGGATCCATGGATTCTCCTGGATGTTCATAAACCCAAGACCATCCCCAGGTCCCATTCCAGGGTTTTCATTGGAAAATCATGGGTTTTCATTAATGACGGGATGGAGTTTATGGGGCGTTTTTAGTGTTTCATTCTCCAGGTCCCCTCCTGTCCCTGCTGCCATTCCAGAGGGACACGGATCATTGGCCCTTCCTGGGAAAAGGGATTTTCCAGCAGCCGGGTGGCCATAAAAGAGCAGCTCCCATCTGCTGGCGCCGGGAAGGAGCCAATTAAATCCTGGGAATGCAATTCCAAACCTGCTCATAACTAATGAACCTTCAAACGCTCCAAATACCCCCAAATATTCCTCCCGGAGAGGTGTGGGAGCGAGGGTGGGATGAGGAATTTCACATCCTGCTGTGGGTTTGGCTCCAGTAAATAATCCACCCCGAATTCCCCCATCTCATCCCATGGATCCCATCCCATGGATCCCATCCCATCCCATCCCATGGATCCCATCCCATCCCATGGATTCCATCCCATCAATCTCATGGAATCCATCCAGCAAACAATCCCATGGATTCCATCCCATGGATCCCATCCTGTCAATCCCATGGATCCCGTTGTTCCATCCCATCCCATGGATCCCATCCCATCCCATCCCATCCCCTGGATCCCATCCCATCCCATCCCATCCCCTGGATCCCATCCCATCCCATCCCATCCCCTGGATCCCATCCCATCCCATCCCATCCCCTGGATCCCATCCCATCCCATCCCATCCCCTGGATCCCATCCCATCCCATCCCATCTCTCATCCTTCAGTTTGAAGGGATTTCTTGATTCCCCCATTCCCTGTGGGAAAAGGGGACCCCAAACCCCCCATTCCCAGCCCGGAGCCGACATCCCCCTCCCTTCCCAGGGAAACGCTCCATGAATCCCAAACAAACAGATTTCACTCAGCCCCAAGTCTTTCAGAGCTGAGTTTTTTTGGGTTTTTTTGTTTGGGTTTTTTTTTCCTTTCCCTTTCATGGCAGATTTTCGGGAAGGCAGCAGCCAATGGGAAGGGAGGACAGGGATTGAAAAGGGATTCAAAGGAGCCTTATCACAGCAGGGCCAGGAGCACACGGAGCCTTGGAGATAGGGAGAGCGGGGCCGCAGATCCACAGGGGTTCCTTTGCTTTTTCCTTCGGGAAATTGCATTTCCTTTCCCTATTTTTATCTGTTCTGTGGAGGGCTGGGATTCCTGCCCAGCCCGGCAGGGCTTGGGATCCAGGGCTGCAGGAATTCCGCACGTCCCTGGCTTAAAGGGCGGAGGGAAAAAATCTCAAAATTGTGGAGCGGTGGTTAAAGGTGAACAGTCCTTGCCTGTGCTCTTGGAAATACCAGGAAAATTTGGGAAAGGGATTTTAATGCTCAGCTGATTTTTTGGGGGGGCACAGACCTGGGGTTTAAGAGGATAAAGGGATGGAGGGCAGGGATGGAGGGGTGAAATCTCAGATCAAGGAGCTGGAGCCCCTCTGGAGTCAGGCTGGGAGAGCTGGGAATGTTCACCTGGAGAAGGGAAGGCTCCCAGGGAGAGCTCAGAGCCCTTCCAGGGCCTGAAGGGGCTCCAGGAGAGCTGGAGAGGGACTGGGGACAAGGGATGGAGGGACAGGACACAGGGAATTGCTTCCCACTGCCAGGGAACAGGTTTAGATGGGATTTTGGGACAGAATTCCTGGCTGTGAGGGTGGGAGGGGCTGGGCTGGAATTCCCAGAGCAGCTGTGGCTGTCCCTGGATCCCTGGAAATGTCAAAGTCAAGGTCAGATGGGGCTTGGAGCAGCCTGGGATGGTGGGAGGTGTCACTGGGTGAATTTAAAGTCCTTTCCCACCCAAACCATTCCCACAGCTCCGCTCCTGCTCCCAAACCTCCTCCCGCTCCCTCCTTCCCACTCAGAGCTCTGGCTCCAGGAGATAAAGAGGAGCAACAGGTTCCTGAGGAGATTTGAGGAGAAAAAACAGGAGAAAGGATGGATAAATCCCTGGGAGCATTTGGATGGTTTCCATTGGGATTTAAACCCAGCTTCCCCTCTGGATGGAAATCCCACAGGAACGACGCCATGGGAAGGACTGGGGGAGGCTGAGCAGACCCAATCCAGGCCCTGTCCCAAATCCGTGCTCTCAGCCCCGCGGGAAGGCGTGGGCTGGGTTCTGTCAGGGTTTTGGAGCTTTGCTCCAGGTTTTGGAGCATTTGTTTTTGCCCGTTCCCCTCGGCTTGGCAGGATTTCAATCCTTCTCACCTCAATAAAAGCTGCGCGCCAGGCTCCGGGTGTTTTGCTGGAATGACCTTTTCCACACGCACAAAACCCAAAGCTTTCCTTGCATTCGGAGGGGGAGAGACTAAAGCTGGGTTTGATGAAAAACAAAGCCTCCGACTCCATGGGTGAGATCCCTCTGTAGGGAAAAAATGGGAATCATGGGGGGGGTTTAACTCCGCGGAATTACACCGGGATAATTTGCATTAACACCAGGATATTTGTGTGGGACAGGGCAGAAAAACCTCCTGAGCTCCCCCTCAATGCCCCTAGGATGCTCAGAGCCATCCCAGGACCACTTTGGGAAGATATTTGGGATATTCCAGCCTGAATCCAGGAGAACACAACCTGCCTGTTTTCCATCCCCGCCTCCCAGTCTCCACAGGGCAGCCTGGGGATGAATAATCCTGCTGGAATCCATGGAAGCTCCTCATGTCCTGGTGCCTCCATCCTGTTTATTAGCACATTGTTGAGGTTCATTAATCGAGTGTAAAACTGTAATTAAAAATAATCTCCTTTTCTTGACGGGGAAAAAAAAGAGGACATGGAAGGAGGGGAAATAAACACGGAGCCTGAATGGGCTTTAATTGCAGCTGTGGGAACACCACAGCAAAACAATTTGCTGGGTTTGTTTTCCCTCCTGCAGGGAGCCAGGAAAAAGCTGGGGAAGAGCCCAGCCCCAGGGAAAAAGCTGCAAACATCCCCATCCCAGCTGGAATCTGTCTTTTCCCAACAATCCCGAGCCTGGCTGATCCCTGCTCGCTCAGGAGCGCAGCAGGGTTGGGGTTTCTCTGATTTATCTCCCTGGGTGAGGATTTCATTTCGAGCTGGAGGATGCTCCAAGCAAAGCCAGGCCTGTTCCAGCCTTAATTGGGCCATATTTCAATCCCAGTTCATCTGTTCCGTGTGGATTCCTCGTCCTGGCTCCATAAAGTTTTATTAAGTGATATATCAAGGAATGCACGCGAAGAGGCTCAGCCCTGCTTACAGGTTGGGGAAATGAGGGAGGTGGTGGTGCCTGACTGCTCTGGGCATTCTGAGAATCCTCCCTGGCAGTGGGAACTGCTGGGAATGTCATCCCACAGGGAGAAACATCAGAGAGGGGTTTGCAAAAACAGGGGAGAACTGGGTCAGTGAGCCCACGGACATCACTTGGACACCTCATCACATTTTTCGTGGCTGCTTGGATGTTGTCTGTGGGTAATTCAGGATTTTGGGGATTCCAGAGCTGGAGGAGGAGTGGAATGTCCTCGGATGATGGGAACCAGGAGGAGTGGGATGTCCTGATGGGAACCAGAAGGATTGGGATGTCCTGATGGGAACCAGGAGCGGGATGTCCTGGGATGATGGGAACCAGGAGGATTGGGATGTCCTGGGATGATGGGAACCAGGAGGATCAGGATGTCCTGATGGGAACCAGGAGGATCGGGATGTCCTGGGGCAGTTCCAAGGCTGGAGGAGGAATGGGATGTCCTAGGACGACGGGAGCCAGGAGGATCAGGATATCCTGGGACGACGCCACCACAAGGAGCCAGGGACTCCCCTCTCCCAGCCACTCCCTGCCTTCCACGTGCTTTTCCCACACCTTTTCCCTGCTCTGCTCTTCCCTGCTCTGGGCCAGCCGAGGTTATTTCGGAAAGCCATGGAATTACCCCTCGCCATCCGGAAGCAGGCAGCTGATAACGGGCCGTGTTTAAGCTGATCACTGCTGGAGATAAAGGATTCCCCGGAATCTCCATTCACTTTTGTTAAACCTCTGACAGCGAAAGGAAAAAAGAAATTATTTAAAAAAAAAGAAGAAGAAGACACCTTTGGAAAAAGCTGGGCCTCCTCCTGATTCCCATTTCAGATTAGGATATCGGGAATGCTGCAAGAGATCCGTGAGGGCCCGGCTGCTGTTTGATATTCCAGGCTGGCACTGGATCATTCCTGAGGAGCCGCCTCCGTGTCCTTGAGGAGAGCTCAGTGGAACGCCGCAGCCGCTGCCTCTGCCCGGGTTCTCCACGCGGAGAGGGAGGAGCAGCAGGGCAGGGAGCGGGAACGCTGCTCCAGGGGGGCTTCTCCAGGGACAGGGAGGGGATGGGAGAGACTGGGGGGATAAAAACTTCTGGAGCTGGAGCGGCAGAGCAGGGACAGGGAGAAGAGGGGTCTGAGGACCAGGAGGTGACAAAAAAGAGAGCAGGAGGTGACAGAAAAGTGGGCTGAAGACCAGCAGGTGACAGAAAAGTGGTCTGGAGACCAGCAGGTGACAATTGCTTCATGAAAAGAAGGAGGAGAAATGAATTTGGCGCTTCAAGCAAGCTTCAAAACCTCATCAAGATTTAAAAGTTCGACAAGGTTCAAAAACTCCTGGAGAGCCACAAGGAGGAGCGGATGCAGAGAGGCTGGAAGTTGGAAGCGCGGGATTCCTGTGCTGGAAGCGTGGGAAGGAGGGAGCAGAAGGCTCCGCCAAGCCCTGGTACCGTTGGGATGTTCCCAATGCTCCTCCCAGAAACCTTCGGTGTTGTCGCACCAGCCACCGTGGAGAGATCTTGGCGCACATTGATGGCCCTTGATTTAACTCGAGTTCACATTAGATCTCCATGTTGATTGCCGGAGTTAATTACGGAGTTAATTACCAGCTAATAACTTCATCGCTAATGGCTGTGACGGATTTTTGGCAGGGCTGTCAGGAGGGTCTCCTGGGCAGGATCCTTGATGCGGAGCTGGAGACACTGAAGGAGAACAATTCCAATCTTTTTTTCCTTCGATGAACAGCAGATTATCCCGATATCTCCCACTCTTGTGCTCGCTCGTTATCTGTGGGTAATTAGGAGTGAAGAGCTGCTGATAGGGGAGCACGGCAATTTGATTTTTGATGTCACAGATTGGGGTTTGTCGCTCATCTCCTGCTTCTGGCCCTTCCCTGCATTCCCAGCTCTTCCACACCTCCACATCCAAAAAAATCATTGCAAAATCTCTGCATCCAATTTTGGGAGAATTCCAGGGCTTCTCAGGCCCTGTGGAAAACCAGGTGTGATTTCCCACTCTGCCTTTTGCCGCTGGGTTCTGTCCGCTCCTCCTGGAACTCCTCAAGCACTTCCCTCGCTCATCACCTCCCAAGACAAACTGGGATGAACTGGGATAAAACTGTGCCTGAGTGTGGCCAAGAGCCCGCCTGGATGGGATGGGGATTCCCTGGAGCTGGGGGATCAGTTGGGCTTTGGAAATGGTCAGGAAGTGAAGGAAGGAGCAGTGTGGGGTCCCTCGGCCCCCAAAGCCAACGCAGGTGACGCATTTGAAAGCAGGGACAATGCACGCTGTGTCCCTGTCGGCTGAGCCACGGCTTTGGAGCCCTCAAAGCCCTTTTTCCACATCCCAGCAGCATTCCTGAGCTTTGCCAGCTCCCAGCGATTCGCTGGGATTGGTGGCAATCCTGGGGCTCTCCTGTTCTCGCAGCTCCCGGCTCCAAACACGACCACGCTGGGAAGCGCCGAGCCAAGGCTTTATCACCTCCCTCGGCAGATGGATGGGAGCGTTCCAGGGAGCCCAGACAGCTCCTGCCTGGCAGCTCTTCCCAGCCCTTCCCAGCTCCCAGCGCTGCTGCACAGCCAGAGATAAAGCTGCTCTGGCTGGGGACAGGGACAGGCTCCCGGAGATCTGTGGCATGAGCTCGGGGACAAAACATCCCTGAGAAAAGTCAGCGTCACTGCCACATCCTCAGGCGTCACAGGGGCTTGGGTGGTGTCCTGCTCCTGCTGGGAGATGGGAGAATCCCAGAATCCCACAATGGTTTGGGTGGGAAACAGCCTTAAAGATCATCCAGTGCCACCCCTGCCATGCCCAGGACACCTCCCACTTTCCCAGGTTATCCCAACCCAGCCTTGGGCACTTCCAGGGATCCAGGGGCAGCCACAGCTGCTCTGGGAATTCCAGCCCAGGGCCTCCCCACCCTCCCAGCCAGGAATTTCTTCCCAATATCCCATCTCACCCTGGGAAGCAATTCCCTGTGTCCTGTCCCTCCATCCCCTCTCCGGCTCTCCTGGAACCCCTTCAGGCCCTGGACCCCCCTTCAGCTCTCCCTGGACCCTTCCCTTCTCCAGGTGAACATTCCTAGCCCTCCCACCCTTTTCAGCCACGCCCCAGTCCCCGCAATCCCTGGGCAGAGCTCTCCTGGCGCCAATCCCTGGCTCGGGAAAGCTGCTCCCAGCCCCTCCTTATCAACGAGGTGCACGCGCCGCCGCCCCGGGGGAAAACCTGGCATCTGAGGGAGGCAGAGGGAAAACTCCCAGCCTTGGCATCCCTGCCAGCCTGGGAGGTGTTGGGAGGGTTGGGGTGGTGGGCAGGGATGGCAGGATTTGCTTTCCTTTCCTGGAGCAAAACGCAGGAGTGGAATCCCAGCCTGGAGCCGATTCCACGGAGGAGGCGGCCAAGCCTGGGAGAATCCCGGTGCCAGAGCGGCTGCAGCTGCTTTGGAGAGGGAAATCCTTCCCAAACAGCTCTGGGATGGGCTGGGATGGAGAGGTGAGGGATTTCCACCCTTTTTTTCCAGAACTCACTGATTTCCCTGTGCTGGAGCACCAGAGCCCCTTCCCCAACCCCCTTTGAATTCCTCAAGCCCAGGAGGGAACAATTCCATGCTGGGATGATGGAGAGGCAGGAAAACCCTTCCAGACCCACGAGTGAGGGGTGGGAATTCACAGCCCAGATGAGGTGGAAGCCTCAGAACTCCCCAGCAAATGGAGCAGGAGAAGCTGGGCCTTGCTGGGCTGGGATTTATCCAGCAGGATGGACGCTCCAAGGCTCTGACCCCGTCCACATGAGTAATTCCATGGTTTGCCGTCGTCTGGACGCGTCGGGAAATAACGACCTGGGAATCGATAAACACTCACAATTCTGCCCCACAAACACGACGGCCCCATCCCCATCCCCAGAACTCCTCCAGAACCCGCTCCAGGCTTTTGTGAGCATCCCAATATTGAGCTTTCCTGGAAATCCAGCGCAGGGGCATGTCCTGACACCTGAAAATTCCTTTTTTTTTTTTTTCCTTTCCCTCGGCTTCTTTTCAGGCTGCTGCAGGATCTGAGCTCCAGCGGCTGAATGGATGCAGCTGCAATCAGCCTGCGGTGAATGATGCTCCAAATTGCAGCTCCCGGGATGCCGGGGGGAGAGCGGAGCCAGGAGCAGGTGACGGTGTTTGAATGTCACTTAAAGTTCATTTTCATTATTTTAATTGTCGCCAGCAAAATCTCCCCATCCAGGCCTGATTATGCTGGGAGAGAAAATCAGGACTTAAATCCCAATCAATCAGAGCTGGAAGTGTTGCTGCAGCGCAGGCGGTGGGGCCTGAGCTGTGATTAAAGCGAGGCTTTGGTGATCCAGGGAAAAGCTCGGGATCGGCCAAAGCTCCGGGATGAGCTTGCCAAGGATCGGTACCATGGACAGCGCATTCCCGGCTCCTATCCGCGTGTCCTGGTCCTCCGCGGGGAAAAGGGGCAGCGTTCGGGGGGCCCGGGGGGCGCTGGGGCCTTATCAGCTGGAGTTATAAATTGGAGTTATCGGCTGGAATTATCAGCTGGAGTTATCAGATGGAGCCTTCAACTGGAATCATCAGATGAAATTATCAACTGGAGTTATAAAGTGGAGTTATCAGCTGGAGTTATAAACTGGAATTATCAGCTGGGGTCATCAGCAGGAGTTATCAGCAGAAATTATCAGATGCAGTTATAAACTGGAATTATCAGCTGGAATTTTATCAGCTGGAATTCCAGCCTGCAACTCCACGGCCACCAAGAGCAGAAGGACCCGGAGCTGCTGGAGCTGCTCCAGGGCTGGAGCCCCTCTGGATTCAGGGAGAGCTGGGAATGTTTGCCTGGAGAGGAGAAGGATCCAGGGAGAGCTTCCAGAATATTCCAGGGCCTGAAGGGGCTCCAGGAGAGCTGCGGGGGGATTTGGGATGAGGGATGGAGGGACAGGACACCGGGAATGGCTTCAGAGTGGAAAAGGGGAGATTTGATGGGATTTTGGGAAGAAATTCCTGGCTGGGAGGGTGGGGAGGAGCGGAGATGGAATTCTCAGGGAAGCTGTGGCTGCTGCTGGATCCCTGGAAGTGCCCAAGGCCAGGCTGGATCCATCCAGTCCCGTGGAAGCTGTCAGGGGTGGAACTGGATGGGATTTAAATCCAACCCAACCCAAACCATTCCGGGATTCTGGAATTCCAGCAGGCAGAGCTGGACCCTGCTCCTTTAACGGCAGCAATTAAGGGGGAAAAATAAAAAGCTGCTTCATAAACGGCTGCAAAGTGGAAGCTCCTTCCAAACCAACCAATTTGAGGAAGATGGAGCCAGTGGGATCCGGCAATAATTTAATAACCAGCTTGGAAAAACAACAATGAATTTAAGAGCATTTTTGGGTTTGTTTTTTGGTTTGTTGTTGTTGTTGTTTGTTTAGTTTTTTCTTTTTTTTTTCTAAGAGAGAAACATCAACTCCTCGGGGAAATAAATGGAATAAACGGAGCCCAATCTGCACAAACATTTGTTTTGTTATCTCCGGAAAATCAATAAACACAGGGCAATTATGGCCTCGACGAATCCCCCAACTTCGGGTTCCCTCTCCAGGCTTCCTGCTCGATGGGAATTCATTACATTTCCCTTTCTTCATCCGGATAAATTCGCCGGTTCCTCCCCCCACCCTTTTCAAACCCAGGTCGTGTTTTTTCCTTGAAATGTTTCATTTTTCTTTCCCTGGCATTGTGGAGGGAGAGGGAAGCTCCCCTCAGCTCTGATCTAATCCAATTAAATGTAATTTAATTGCTGGGCAGGCTCGGATTCGTCAAGAATTCCAGCAGCAAATAAATCAGAATAAAAAGCTCGGCCTGACATGGATCTTCCTGGTTTCCAGCTAAAACCTCCTGGTTTGGGTTTCAGCAGCTCGGCCAAGCTCGGCTTTGCAAAAACCATGCCTGTTCCTTCTCCCTTCCTTGATTTTGGAGTCATCTGGATCGGATCCAGGGAGCAGGGGGATCCCAAATTCTCCTTTGCCCCAGTCCTACCTGCAGAACCTTCGGGATACTCCAGCCTTTGGGATACTCCAACCTTTGGGATACTGGAACTTTTGGGATATTCCAGCCTTCAGGATACTCCAACCTTCAGGATACTTGAACTTTTGGGATACTCCAACCTTCAGGATACTCCAGCCTTCAGGGTACTCCAGCCTTTGGGATATTCCAACCTTCGGGATACTCGAACCTTTAGGATACTCCAGCCTTTGGGATACTCCCTCCAGTGGGAACGTTTCCCGCTCTTGCTGGGGGTTTGGAGGCACAAAATCCTCACTGATCCTCTTTTTTCCAGCATCTTCTCATCCTGGCCATGCTCCAAGAAAAATGTGATGGAGCTTCCAGGCTGCAGAAATCAGGGACAAAAAAATGTTAAAATGAAAAAAAAATATTAAAACCAAAGAACAATCCTGAAGGCAGGGAACATTTCCCACTCTCACTGGGGGTTTGGAGCCACAAAATCCTCACTGATCCCCTTTTTTCCAGCTCTCCTCATCTGCGGCTTCCAGGCCACAGAAATCAGACAAAAAAGAAAAAAAAAGTTAAAAAAAGTTAAAATGAAAAAAAAGAGCAATCCCGAAGGCAGGGAACGTTTCCCACTCTCACGGAGGGTTTGGAGCCGCTCCCTCGCCACTTCCCCCGGGGATTTTGCCGCTTTTCCCGTAATTAGCAGCCGGGTGTGAGCCAAGAGTCTCCCTCGGATCCTGCTCGGGCTTTTCCCTCCGCTTCTCCCGGTGTTTTCTTCTCACCACGTCCAATTAAATCTGGATCCGCTGCCAACAAATCCCTGGAGCAGCCAGAGCCTCCCCGGGCGGGCTCCGCAGCCCTCNGAATCCTTTTCCGTGCCGTGAATCATTTCCTGTGCCCAAGGCTGAGGGAGATTTTGAGGAGCCCTTTTGACTTTTCCTTGGCATTTTTCGCTGCCAGGCTCCTCCGCTCCGGACAGAGCCTGCGAATAAAATGTGAAGCAGAAAGCAAATCCTGCCTGGCACCTGGATCCTTCCCTTCCCTTCCCTTCCCAGGGCAATCCCGAGGCTTTNCCCTCGGATCCTGCTCGGGCTTTTCCCTCCGCTTCTCCCGGTGTTTTCTTCTCACCACGTCCAATTAAATCTGGATCCGCTGCCAACAAATCCCTGGAGCAGCCAGAGCCTCCCCGGGCGGGCTCCGCAGCCCTCGGGTGTCCTCGTCACCCTCCGTGTGTCCCCGTCACCCCCCGGTGTTCCTGCCACCCCCTTGGTGTCCCCGTCACCCCCTGGTGTCCCCGTCACCCCCTNTCCTTCCCTTCCCTTCCCAGGGCAATCCCGAGGCTTTAATCGCTTGATTTACCGCCGGAGTCCCTCTGCCAGCAGCCATAAATAAAGTTAATGAATTTCGGGAATCCCCCTGCCAGCGGCTGGGAATTCGCAGGGAGCAGAGGGATTCGTGGGGCTGCTGGAGGAGGGAAGAGCCCAATTCCCTCTCCTCCCTTTCCTTATCCATCATCCTTTATTGGTTTGGCTGCTGGGAAGAGCTCGGCACCGATTCCTGCTTGTTTTCCTTCTTTTTTCCTCTCTCTCCTTCCCCAAGGAGCCGGAGCAGTGGTTCTGTGATTAAGGACGTGGAAATGATGGGATTTTCTCCTGGAGGAAGGAAATCCAGTGCCAGACGTGGAGTGGGAGCATCCTGGTGTGCCAAAAAACAGGAGGAAAACGGGGAATTATTGATTGCAGCAGGACAGAGATTCATCCATCGGATTTCAGCTTTTCCATGGATGCTTTTGTTGGGATGAAGATACACGTCCTCCACAGATCCAGGAAATTCCTTGGGATGGTTTTCATGCTGGATTTAACCATGGAATGGCTTGGAGCAACCTGGGATGGTGGGAGATGTTCCTGTCCAAGGAAAGGAGTGGAACAGGATGAACTTTGAGGTTTTTGGGATTTAAGAGTAAGAAGAAAATTTGGGATGAAAATGTCCCGGGTGGGATGAAGTTACACATCCTCCACAAATCCAGGAAATTCCTTGGGATGGTTTTCATGTTGGATTTAGCTGTGGAATGGCTTGGAGCAAACTGGGACAGTGGGAGATGTTCCTGTCCAAGGAATGGGGTTAAACAGGATGAACTTCGAGGTTTTTTGGATTTAACAGCGGGTTTTAGCCCTAAGAAAATTTGGGCTGAAAATGTCCCAGGTGGGATGAAGTTACGCATCCTCCACAAATCCAGGAAATTCTTTGGGATGGCTTTCACATTGGATTTAACCATGGAATGGAGGAGCTGAGCCCCCTCCTTGCATCCCTGGGCTCATGCTGGCCCTGTGGCTGGGCTGTCCCCGCTCTGTCACTGACAGAATTTTCCCATCTTTCTGCTTTTCCCATCCATGGAACCGGGAGGGACAAAGAGCTGCAGTGCCTGGAGCGGGAGCAGGTTGGGTTTCAGAGCAAAATTGGTTGAAATTGCCCAAATTTGTCATTTTTAAGGCCAGAAGTTGTCGCTTCCCACGCTGAACCTGACATTTTGCCTAATGATGGCCGTGGAAATTCCCCCAGGAATTCCCAACTGCCCGGGGATGGAGCGAGGCTGTTTTTAAATCAGCACCTGACCTTTGGAGATGGCTCCCAGGATTAATGACCAGGTCAGGTTTTATTTCAACCACAGCTTGGTTGGTTTCATTTTCCAGACATCCAGGCTGGGCATTGCTCCTTTTGCTTTAAAATCCACCAAACCTGGTCCAGGTGCTCCGAACTCCCTCATCTGGCAGAGTTTTCCCTCCAAGGAATTAAGCTGAGCTTTCCCTGCCCCGTATTTCTATGAAACAAATATATTTAATCCTATAAAGCTGCAATTTAATTTGACAAAAGCCCCAGAGCTTCACTCTGAGGCCAGGAGTGCAAACATCCCAAACCAGAGCCACAGGGCATGGAGGAGAATCCCAAAGAATGATTGGGAATGGATTTCAGGGGGATTAAAATCTGGAGCTGCCGAGAGCCTCATCAGAGCCATGGAGCCAGAATTGTTGGGAACAGAGATGGGAGCTGCTTTGGAAAATCCGATGTCGTGGTTGTTAACCATGGGATTTCCATCCCTCCCAGCCTCTGGGCCATTTCCCATCTCCTGATTTCCCAGACAAGGATCCAAAACCCTTTTCTGAAGGCAAAGGATCTGCCTCGGGGTTGGGAGCAGGGTGGCAGTGGACAGTCGGAGCCACATTCCCGATTTATGGGACCAGGGAAAGGAGAACTGGCTGTTCCCAGAGGATGCCAAACCCTGGCTGGGGCTGGCGGGGAGGTGAGAGAGCTCAGCCTCGCTTCCTGCAGCTCTCCCTCCTGGGAAAGGCTGGAAGGAGCAGATCCTGTTCTGTGGAAAAAGGCCGGAGTGGCCCCAAAATTCACTTTGGATTGTGCTGCTCCAGCTCCAGGATCCCACCCCTGGGAGGAGCTGGAGATGTTAGATTGAGGGATCAGAGGGATGGAGCAGCTCTGGAGCCAGGCTGGGAGAGCTGGAGAAGGGAAGGCTCCAGAGAGAGCTTCCAGCACATTCCAGAGCCTGAAGGGGCTCTGGGAGAGCTGCAGAGGGACTGGGGACAAGGATGGAGGGACAGGGCACAGGGAATGGCTTCAGACTGGAAAAGTGGAGATTAAGATGGGATTTTGGGAAGGAATTTCTGGCTGAGTGGCTGGGATGGAATTCCCAGAGAATCTGTGGTTGCTCCATCCCTGGCAGTGCCCAAGGCCAGCTCGGGATAACCTTGGGATAGCAGGAGGTGTCCCCACGGCAGGGGTGGGACGAGGTGATTTGAAGACCCCTCCCAGCCCATTCCACCCCGGAATTCTGTCTGCCAGCAGGATCCCCCTGCTCGGAGAGGCGATGGCTTTTCCATGTAAATGTGTTTTCCATGTAAATGCTCTTGCAGGGCTGTTTAGCAGGAAGTGACAGCAGTGACAGCTCCGATCCTCGCGGGAATCGCTGCAGTCACCGTTGGTTTTCTCCTAAAATGACGGATCTTGATCTCTCTGCCTTTCAACTTCTGTGGATTTTAGATTTTTTTTTTTTCCCCCTAAACCACCGTGTCCTTGATAAATAAACACAAACAAAAGAATGCCTTGGAGCCAGGGAGGGAATTCCAGCCTGCAGAGGGTAAAAAGGGAAATAAACCGCGGGAAAAAGGGAAATAAACCGACCCAGCTGGATCCCAAGGGCTGGGAATCCCGAATTCCTGCTCAGTGGGATAAATCCCGGGCATGGCACATCCACCCGGGCACACCCTCCTAACCCAGTGCACCAGCTTGGCTTCTCCTTGCTTTTTTACGGAATTTCTGGCCCTTTCACCCCCACCCCGGGAGGTCTGAACAGCTCTGCCAGGCTCCAGCACTGCCCTCATTTTTCTGGAAGGGCCCTCCGGGCTGAGGAGTTTTGAGTTGAAATCCATCAGCAAAATTCCTCCTTTCCCCCCCTCTTTTTGAATTAAATATTCCATTAATCCGACATCCCGAGCCCCCCAAAGCAAGGGGGTGTTAAAATAAAAAACCATCACCCCCTATTGCTCCCCAAATCTCCCCAAGGCAAGAATTTAATTTCTGTCTGAATCCCAGAGGGAAATGAGAGGAAGGGGGGAAGGATGGAGGAAGAAGTAAAAAAAAAAAACAAAAAACCCTCACCCAAACAGAAATTGATGAATTAAATGCAATCAGAGCGATCAAGGAGAGGAGGTGGAAACGGGGAAAGCTCCCGTTGGGAAGGGGAGCGGGATCTCTCCATCATTTCCATTTCCCAGCACGCCGGGACTCAGGACAAGCTATTAAGGAGCTGACATTTAGAAGAGTATTTAAACCCTTCTTAGATTAAAGCTTTTTATTCCCTCCAACTCCCAGCCCTTCCACATTCCCCAACGTTTGCCCCCTCCTTAGCGGATTTATTCCTGGAGTTCCTCGGTGCCTCCAAACCCTTTTTTTTAAATTTTTTTTCCCCTGTATTTACCGCGGAGCTAATGGGGAATAAACGAGGAGCAAAACGAAGCCGTTCCTGCTATAAATAATTGATGGACACCGCGGCTGCTCACGGATCCCACACAGGTCCCGCGCACGTGGGCACGGAACGAGCGGGAGCCGAGAGATTCCGGCTGCTCGGCACAGACGGGAGATATTTTAAAAAACAACCAACAAAAAAAGCAGCAAGAAAAAGGAGAATATTCCTGCCTGACCCACTCCAGCTGGAAAATCCAGGTATTACCGCCTGGGTGGTGCCATCTGCGGCTGTCCCAGCCCCTGTCACCGCCACTGTCCCCGCGCGGGCACGGCCACAATGCGGTGGAACAGGCGCGGATAATTAAACTTTGCGGTGAGGAGATAAAGCCGAGATGGGCTTTTTTTCCTCGGAGCTTTTCACATCCCAGCTGGAGGCAGCAGATAAGGTGGAAATTGGCCTATTTTCCAGCCCAGAGTGGCTTTGCAGCGGGAACGTGGCGAAATTTCAGATTTTTTTTCTCCGGCCCTTCTTTGAAATCAAAATTTGAGGGGTTGCAGGGTGACATCCCCGCTCTGGGAATGCGGCTTCTCCTGGGATCAGCGGGATGAGATTCCTGGTGGGAACAAGGGGAAAAGCCTGGTGATGATCCTGAATCCTTCTCCTGGGATCAGCGGGATGAGATTCCTGGTGGGAACAAGGGGAAAAGCCTGGGGATGATCCTGAATCCTTCTCCTGGGATCAGCGGGATGTGAGTCCTGGTGGAAACGAGGGGAAAAGCTTGGGGATGATCCTGAATCCTCTTCCTGGGATGCTGAGGGTTGTTGTCCCCAGTTACAGGTTCCACGGGGTCACTGGGAATCAGCTCTAAATCCCAAATCTGGTGGGAACGAGGGGAAAACCTTGGGGATGATCTTGAATCCTTTTCCCAGGATGCTTCCCTGGGATGCTGAGGGTTGTTGTACCCAGCTCCAGGATCCATGGGGTCACTGAGAATCAGCTCTAAATCCCAAATCTGGTGGGATCTGTTCAAATCCCAGCCCTGCCTGGGTGGGAATGAGTTCCATGAGCACAAGATGCCAGGAGGGGCACAAGAGTGATCCCAGCATGTCCCAAGCCCCCGCAGGGCCACAGCAACAATTTTTGCAATACTTGGGTTGAAAATTCTGATTTTAGAGGAATTCGGGAGTTCTGGAGTTCGAAATCAGCGTGGTTCTGCCAGGGAAATCATCTCCATGTGATCCGCTGGGAATGGGAATTGTGGGAGAGGGAATTAAGGAGCGGAGCATCCAGGGGAGTGAAACCTGAGACGATAATCAGGGATTTGGGAAGCACTGGGAATTCTGTTAGCTCAGATTCATGATTTGCCTCTTCATCCCTCGGGCATTCCTCGTTTTTCTGGATATTCCCTCCACTCTCTCCATGGTAAATTCTGCTGCATTTCCTCTGCTCCAGGTCCTGGCTCGGGATACCCACAAACGGGGCTGGTTTTGTTGCAAAACTCCCGAAAAACACATAAAAACCTTAAGGAAAATGGAGACCAGAGGGAGAAGAATCTGGGATCTGCTGGGATGGATCCATCCCCATGGGAAAAGAATGGGCCAAGCTTTTCCCACAGCTGGAATCATCCCACAGGGCAGCAGTGCTGGAGCATCCCGACAAAATCCAGGTTAAAATTCCCGCTTTTCCCGGCTGCCTCTGCAGGGATGGAGAGGATGAGGGGCGAGAGGAGCCGGGTTCAGCTCCTGGCGCATCCCAATCCCGTTTGCCTCCCCGCTGGATCGGAGCCTTCATCTCCAAAAACGCAGGGCCGGGAGCTCCTCTGGGGCCTCATTAACGGACGTTTGCCGAGCGCTCCGGAATCCTGCGGGAAGCCAGGCCGCGCTATCGGGCCGTGGAATCTTTCCCCTGGTTTTTTGGGGGTTTATCTGCATCTGCCGCTCAATCCAGAGGGGCTTTGTGGCTGATAAAACTCCAGCTCTGCCATCCCCTCCCCGGCTCCAATCGAGGCGCTGAGGGCTCGAAAATAAATACGAAAAAACCCACACGGATAAACCCCAAACCCTTGGAAGGATCCGTCTGTGCCGAGATAATTCTGCTTATGTAACACATTATCTGCCTTTCTCTTCGGCGGGATTTCATTTCTCGGGGATATTTGCATGAGAACGGGAGCTTTGTTGCTGAGGAAATTCAGCTGCCACCGCTGCTGGCCCCGTTCTGCCGCGGTCGAGTGGCAGCCTTTGTGCTCGGCTCCCTCGCCGCGCCGCGTCCGCCTCCTCGGGAATGATATCCCTGCTTTTAAAGGGAAAAACGGACCTGGGAAAGCTCCTCCCGCTCCCACTTGGCTGGAGGGGCTGCGAGGAGGGAGCTCAAAACGCCTCCAGCAGCTCAGGGATGGGATTTTGGGGCAAAAAAGGTTTTTTTTGGCGAATCAGTGGGAAGGGTTGCGGGTAGTTAGGAGGGTTTGGGTGCTGAGTGTCCCTCTGCACTCCCGCCTTGGGTTTTCCAAGGATTCCCACTGGGAATTCCTATTCCCAGCAAGGGATGCTGAGGGTTTGGGGTTTTGGGGGGGAAAGGGTTTTTTTGGGGGAATAGATGAGAAGGGTTTGGGTGTTCAGGAAGGATTGGGAGTGAAGAGTCCTTCTGCACTCCAGCCTTGGGTTTTCCAAGGATTCTCATTGGGAATTCCCATTGGGGCCTGAGCAAGGGCTGTTGAGGGTTTGGGGTTTTGGGTGGAAAAAGGGTTTTTTGGGGGAATAAATGGGAAGGGTTGGGGTGTTCAGGAAGGATTGGGAGTGGAGTGTCCCACTTCTCCAGCCTCACATTTCCCAAGGATTCCCACTGGGAATCCAAGGTGTGAGCGAGAGATACTCATGGGTTTGGATTTTGGGGGGAAAAAGGTTTTTTTGAGGTATGAATGGGGATGGCTGGGGGTATTTAAGAGGGTTTTGGAGCTGAGTTTCCCCCTGCACTCCAGCCTTGGGTTTTCCAAGGTTTTCCCACTGGGAATCCAAGGCCTGAGCAAGGGATGCTCAGGAGGCCACCAGGGGCCTCAGTACTCCTTTGGGTATCCATGGATTTTCTCTCCCGGGTGGAATCAGTCCCTGCAGGAAACACCCATGGAAATACGAGGGGAAATTCCAGGGCAAACTTCGGAATGTCTCAAATTAAAAATGCTCCCAGCCTGAACTGAAGGCAGAGATGGTTTTGTGGGTTACAAATCCCTGATTTCCCACGTTTCGCTGCCTGGGCTTTCGTGGATTCCAAACAAGAGGAAAAGGGTGGAAATGGCTCCAAGTGGGGGAGAAGGAGGAGCAGGGAACACGGAGGACATCCGGGATGTTCCCAGCCAGCGGGATCCTGCCCGGCTCTGCCTTCCTCCAGATGTATAAATCATCCAGGCCAGACAGAGAAATCCTTCCAGGAAATCCTTCCGGCTCCAGGCGTTCCAGCAGAGATAAAAGACAAAGATAAAACCCCGGGACAGCCGTCCTGCCACCTTTGATGAAAAATTCAGCGGCGGGAGAGCTCCCTGTGCTTCCTCAGGCTCTGCATCCCTGGGATGCTCCCGGCCCGGCCCCGCCCTTCCTCACCTGGTTGATTTTGCAGCTTGGAGATTTATTTTTTGATTCCTCGCATGTTGTTTTTAATTCCTGCTGGTTTATTTTTAATTCCAGGCCTGATCAGGGCTCATTCCTGTTCCTGCCACTGGATGAGATGGGGAAACCTCATAAAACCCCACAAAACCCCATAAAACCTCAAAAAAACCCATAAAACCCCAAATTTTGAGCTCTGTGCTGATGTCAAAGGGGTCAGGGAGGGCTCATCCCACCTCAGCTCCTCTACAACCCTCAAAAGAGCGGAATTAGTGCCTTTTATGGCTCAGAATTCCACAAAAAAGTGGTGGGAGGCAGGCAGGCCGTGTGCGGATCAGCATACTCAAAAAATGGATTTAGAGTTGAAAAAACACAGGGATATATGCTCAGAAAATGGATTTAGAGTGGAAAAAACCACAGGGATATACGCTCAAAAAATGGATATACACTGGAAAATGGACATAGACTGGGAAAATACACTGGATACATGATGGAAAAATGGATATACACTGGAAAAATAGATATATGCTCAAAAAATGGATGTAGACTGGGAAAATACACTGGATACATGATGGAAAAATGGATATACACTGGAAAAATAGATATATGCTCAAAAAATGGATGTAGACTGGGGAAATACACTGGATACATGCTGGAAAAAATGGATATACCGTGGAAAAATACATGGATATACACTGGAAAAGTGGATATAGACAATGGATAAATGCTGAAAAATGGATATAGACTGGGAAAATGCATGGATACACGCTGGAAAAATGGATATACAGTGGAAAAACCCATGGATGCACAATAGAAAATGGATATACAGTGGAAAAATAAATGGATATACACTGGAAAATGGATATACAGTGGAAAAATAAATGGATATACATTGGAAAAATATACGGATACACACTGGAAAATGGATATACGGTGGAAAAATAAATGGATATACACTGGGAAAACACATGGGCACACACTGGAAAATGGATATTCACCGGAAAAACCCATGGATACACAATAGAAAATGGATATACAGTGGAAAAATAAATGGATACACACTGGAAAATGGATATACAATGGAAAAACCCACTGGATACGTCCCCAAAACCCCACGGAAGCCGAGGGTGGCAGCAGTGGCATCACCCCCTGGGGGTGGCACTCCCAGCCTTCGTTCCCTTGCCCTTTCCCAGGATAAACCTTGGATTCCCTCTGCCAGCACCAGAACGGCTTCCTGGCACATTCCCATTTTAATAAAAATTACAGAGGGGAAGAGCGGTGACGTGGCACTTGAAACTGAAACCCAGCTATTTCTTCCATCTTTATCATCCCGGGAAATGCAATATTTTGACATTTCCAAGGAGCTGCAGCATTGTGGGCTTTGTTTTTTTTGTTGGGTTTTTTTTTTTGTTTTTTTTTTCCCCAACGTGTTTTATCTTTCCCCTGTAGGATATCAGCCCAGCTCGTCTCCATTTTCTAATTTCCTTAACTGGCACTGAGAATAAACCCCTTTATTTCCCCCCGAATCCACCCACTCAATGTTCTTCATTCTCCCAATCCATAAAGATTTCCATGTAAGACGTTTTTCCAGCCTGGTTCCTCCGGGAAAAAAACTGCAGGGGAGACAAAGTTCAAGTGTGGCCCCAGGGATGCAGGAATTTGCTTTTGTTCCAGGGGAAACTGAGGAATCCCGAGGAAAATTGGGAATGTGGGTCCAACTGATGGGCTTTGCTCAGGGAGTGCTTTTGTTCCAGGGGAAACTGAGGAATCCGGAGGGAAATTGGGAATGTGGGTCCGTATTCATCCATCTCCCTCTGACCACCCCAACATTCCCTCTGTCCCAAAAAAATCCCGGAGCTCCACCCCAGCACCTCCAGCAGCACGGGGTGAAACAGCCCCGGAAAATCCGGGATTTGATGGATTTAGGGATAGGTGCTCCCAAATCCCAGCTCTCCCCTGGTGCTCCCAGGTGTTCCCAACCTTTCCCAGGGCTGGCAGAAAGGGGGAAAAGTCGGGATTTGATGGATTTAGGGATAGGTGCTCCCCAATCCCAGCCCTCCCCAGGTGTTCCCAGCCCTTCCCAGCCTTTCCCAGGGCTGGCAGAAAGGGGGGAAAGCCGGGAATCTTTATCCAAGGCCCCCGTTAAACATGCATTGTAAGCTAATGAACATTTGAATTCCGCGTACCCCCTGCTGCCATCCCTCCCCTCTCCCTCTCCCTCTCCTTTGAATAAATATTTCAGCATCTCCCGCGCGCTGGGAGCGCGGACGAGCAGGTTGATTTAATCTCTGCCGAGCAGGAATTCTCTCATCTGCCTCCCGCACATCACAAATCCTCGCCGGGGGGAGGAGGGGGATCAGAGCCCATCCAGCGCTTCCCTGCTTCCCTCTGGAAGTCCTTCAAGGATTTCGAGGAAGATGGGACTCGCGGATTTCAGTCGCTCTGCTCGTTAACCCGTCGGGGTGCGAACGATTCCCTCCATTCCCGTGGTGACTGGAGGCCACCAGCGCATCCCGCAGAGGAAAATCCCCTCTGGTCTTTCCAGAACTTTCCCACAGCTTGGGTTTGTTTGGTTCCATTTATCTCAGAATTCCATAAAATCCCTGAGAACGCAAAGAAATTCAGTGTCTAAAGCAGCGCCAAGCCCTGGGAATCCCGGGATCCAGGCAGGTCCCAGCTCTGCCGGGGGGTGTTTGAGGTGGATCCTGGGGCAAATAATTCCTGATTTTCCACTCCCAGCTCCCTCCTGGGATGAAGGGGTGTTGATGGAAGGATGGAGAGATGGGATTGATTCCCTTTTCCTGGACTGGAGAAGAGCCCCAGCTGAGCTCAGCACCGAGCTTGGGCAGGTCAGTGTCCAGGCAGGGAGGAAGCACAAAAGAATTATTTCTGTTTAATCCTTGCTGCATTAAGGGGAAAATATCCACAGTAATGGTGAAGTTCTTGAGGGAAAAAAAAAAGTTTAAAAAGCCTAGAGTCTGCACAGAGAAAACAGCAGCGGAAAATCTAAATAATGACCGTGGAGCTGGAAAAGAGCTCCTGGAAAATCCTGACTTGGCAGAGACCTTGGAGCGGTCGTCTGGAGCCGACTGATTCCGCTGGCTCCTCGTCTCCTGGAAGCTCCTCCGTGGCTGGGGACAACCGGGATCAAAGAATTTTCCTTGCAGCAGCACCTGCCCTGCCCCCAGCCCAGAGCTGTGGGTGCCACCTCCAGGGACACCTCCAGGTGCCACCTCCGGGGACAGCTCCAGGGACAGCTCCAGGTGCCACCTCCGGGGACACCTCCGAGGACAGCTCCAGGGACAGCTCTGGGTGCCACCTCCAGGGACAGCTCCAGGTGCCACCTCCGGGGACAGCTCCAGGGACAGTTCCAGGGTCAGCTCTGGGGACACCTCCAGGAATACCTCCAGGGACAGCTCCAGGGACACCTCCAGGGACACCTCTGGGTGCTACCTCCAGGGACATCTCCAGGTGCCACCTCCAGGGACAGCTCCAGGGACACCTCCAGGGACAGCTCCAGGTGCCACCTCCGGGGACACCTCTGGGTGCCACCTCCAGGGACAGCTCCAGAGAGAGCTCCAGGGACAGCTCCAGGGACACCTCTGGGGACAGCTCCAGGGACACCTCCAGGGACACCTCCAAGGACATCTCCGGGGACACCTCCAGGGGTGGGGACTCCAAACGCCCCTGGGCAGCCCCAGCACCCGAATCCCCCTCCCCAGGAAGGTCCCGGTTCCTTCCCGCCGGGATCATTCCCATTGGCAACAGGAATAGAAGGAAGCTCCAGGTGATTAATTAACTCTGGACTGTTTAATTACCTTGGGAACGTCCAATGGGCATCACCAGCTCCATCTCCCACTCGACATTCCCAATTAGCTGTAATTAAGGATTATAACGAATCCCCGTGTTCACACCGGCCTTTAAAATCCCGAATTTGGAATATTCCCAGTCCCCACGAGGAGCAGAGTGGGAAAAGGCTCCTCTGTGCCGGGACGGCTCAGGGTCAAAAAGAGGAATTCAGGAAAAACCCAAACTCCAATTTTCATGGATGGGGTCGGGGTCAGAGGGAGAAATTTGGGAAAAAACCCAAACTCCAATTTTTGTGGATGGGCTCAGGGACAGAAAGAGTAATTCAGGAAAAAAAACCCCCAAACTCCAATTTCTGAGGCGGCAATTCCCACTGAATGAGTCGCGAATCCGCCTCCTGCTGCCATTGTTTACCTCCCAGGCTGACAATGCAGATTTATGCAAATGAGAGCCCGGCTGCTGTTTGTCTGCTCGTTAATTAGCAGCGCATTCCGGCCAGGGAAGCCAGGCTGGGAGAATTCCTCCGGTTCCATCAGCGCCTGGATCCCTTCCCCAAGGTTTTGGGGTGGAACAAAAACTGCCCTGGACCTGGTGGGGCTCCTGGGCTTGGGAACAGGAAGAGGGATCTGGGAAAAGGGGGGAAAGGGGGATTTGTGAAGAGGTGAGCGGCAGCTTTGCATAAATCTGGATTTCCCTTCCAGTTTCTTCGTGCAGTGATGATGTCACGGAATTATGGAATTTTTTTTGGGGGGGGAAGACCCGTCAGAGAATCATGGAATTGTTGGGATAAAAGACCTTTCATGAAATCATGGAGATGTTTGGGTTGGAAAAGTCTTTTCAGAGAATCATGGAAATATTTGAGTTGGAAAAGACGTTCCATAGGATCGTGGAATTGTTCGGGTTGGAAAAGACCTTCCAGGGAATCACGGAATCACTAAAAATGGGTGGGAAAAACCCCAAGACCTTCTTGCTCTCCCTGAGGCGCATCAACAATCCCAACAGGCAAAATTTGGGATAAATTCCTGGGAGAAGTGTACAGGCTGTCAGTGGGCAAACAAATAAACAACCCCTGGGATGTTTTATTCCCAAAAAGATCAGCTCCAAGGGTTGGGCACCTGCCCAAGCTGAGCTTTATCTGGGAATGTTGTGGGGTCAGCCACAGCCTCCCAGGGCTCCCCCATCCCCTTTTCCCAATTTTTCCCTGTCCTCCGCTTCCCTCGGGACAATCTCTTTGCCTGGATTTACACATTTATTTACAAATCCAGAACGGCCCAGGGGCATCCCAGGATTCCGGTGCCTCTTTCCAAGCCGGCCTCTTCCAGTGTTTCCTCTGTAATTTCTGCACACACAGCCCGGCAAAATGGGCCTAAACACTGCAATTTTCCGACCATTTTCGTCCAAATTGTCGGCAATTTCCCAATGGTCCCAGCACCAAATTATAACGGAGCGCTCGGAAACGCTGCGAGGCCGCCCGCGGGCGCGCCAGGGAGGGGGGAATGTTGGGATGAGGCGGCAGCAGCTGGGCACAAACCCTTCAAAAATGGGTTTTTAGGTTATTACTGGCTACATCTCGTGCCTGGAGTCACGGCAGGGAGGAGGATGAGGCCGTTCCCGTGATGGATTTGGGATGCAAGGCCGTAAATCCCCCCGGAAGAAAGAAATCTCCCCGGGGAAGGAGTTGTTTTTGCAGGGTATTTGTGGCTCTGGGATGGTAAAATAGAAATGGATCCTGAAATAAATGGGGGCAATGGTTCAGACTGTGAGGTCGCTGCAGTTCGGGTGCTTGGGAAGCAATTCCAGCTCGGAAGAGGGGGTGGGACCTGGGATACCCCGAGAGGGGGATCCAGGGGGGCTTCGCAGAGCTCCAAAAATGCCCAATTCCGGCTTTTTATCCGGGGGGATACCACATCCCTGGGAGCGCCTGGGATTGTGGAAGGTGTCCCTGGCCATGGCAAATCCCGCCCTGAGAAGGGATGGCTGGAAGGGAATGGAATGGATCCCGTCCCGAGGTGGGATTTGGGGTCTTTCCAACCCAAACTATTCCAGGACTGGATCTGGGTGTGGATAGGGGCGATTCAAGGCCTGCAGGAAAACCTGGATATTTGGGACTGGATCTGGGTGTGCATGAGGGAGCTCCAAGGTCTCCAAGAAAACCTGGATATTTGGGGCTGGATCTGGGTGTGGATAGGGGCGATTCAAGGCCTGCAGGAAAACCTGGATATTTGGGATTGGATCTGGGTGTGGATAGGGGTGATCCAAGGCCATTACTCCAGAAAAACCTGGATATTCGGGAAGGAAAAGCCAAGATTTGAAGCAGAACATCCCCACCCCAGCAGCAGCAGCTCCTGGACCACCACCCCCAGGTCGGGGTCACCGCATCCCTTCCCTGCCTCGGGAATTCAGCGGGAATTTGGGGTTTGGAATTCACCCCGGAGCTCGGTCGCTGCCGGTCCCTCTCGGTGCCGCCCTCCTGCCGCCTCCCACGCGGATTTCGCACTCCCCGCTCCCAGCCCGGTGCCAGAACCCGTCAGATATTTCTGTGCTTCTCACAGATGGCCTCGGATTCAAACCCGACCACGCTGCAGGCACGGGGAAGGTATCAATAATTACACAAGGTGTTAATTGCTTCCCAGGCAGGGCTTTTGTCTCTCCTTCCTCTGCTGAGGCAGCGACAGGGAAAGTCAACAAGTGTCAAGCGCGGTGCTTCAATCCCGAGCCGAGAGCATTTATTAAAATTGCTAATGAATCTAATAATTAAACACATAAATATACGTTACCTCAGGTATTAAATCTCATTATTTGGCCGTCCAGAATCAATTTGGGGGCGTATGCATATTAACACGCGGGCAAAGTTAATTAGAAATGTCCAGATCAATATTTGAGTAATTCTTAACCGGTGGAATCCCTGTCTGCAGAGCTGTGAATAAGTTATATCCCAGAAATTAATGCCTGCTCCTAATGGAGTTTACCCTGGGAAATTAATAATACTCCAGGAAATCCGCGGAAATAAATGACAAACCTGTTTGCCTGAGCACTGCCCTGGGGGAAATCATTAAACATCCCTTGTCAGAGCCCAGGCTCTGCTCCCGCTCCTCTTGGAGGGGTGGGACGGAGCTGGGATAGAGCCTTGGGGCTCTGAGCCTCGTTCCCTGCTCCAGGGGTTCCAGCTCAATCCAACTTTTCCAGGAAACTGGGGCTCCTGCAACTCAGGTGTGCAGCCTGTGGGGCTCTGAGCCTCGTTCCCTGCTCCAGGAGTTCCCAAACCCTCTCCCTCCACATCCCAAATCCCCCCCCTCCGCATCCCAAATCCTCCCCTCCATGTGGGATGTGTCCAACTCATCCCAAATCCTCCCTTCCACGTTCGAAATCATCCCCTCCACATCCCAAATCCTCCCCTCCAGGTGGACATGTCCAACACGTCCCAAATCCTTCCCTCCACGTGGGATGTGTCCAACTCATTCCAAATCCCCACCTCCGCATCCCAAATCCTTCCCTCTGCATCCCAAATCCTCCCCTCCATGTGGGATGTGTCCAACTCATCCCAAATCCTCCCTTCCACGTTCCAAATCATCCCCTCCATGTCCCAAATCATCCCTTCCATGTCCCAAATCATCCCTTCCA
>VWZV01017433.1:47004-57656 GCA_013397155.1 Irena cyanogastra | reverse complement strand
TTTTTTTTCTGGTATTTTTTTATTTCTGAAGGATCATAAAATCCCGTGTTTAGCGGTAATTCCGCACTGGGAATGTTTCCCTGCTCCTTTCCTCTCTTTGCTCAGCACGGGTGGGTTCGGGGCTCCCCCCGTGCCAGAGGGGCCTGGCAGGACCCCGAGGGGCTGCTGCCACCTCAGGGGGGACATTTGGGACCTCGCCATCCTGAGGAAAGGCCCCACAGCCCAGGCAGGGCAGGGATGGAGGTTTGGGGTCAGTTTTGAGCCGTTTAACCCCAAATACAGAATTACCCCACAAGGGATGAGGTGGGAAGGGACCAGAAATTCCATTCCTGGGCACTTCCCACGATCCCAGCATGCTCCAAACCCTGCGGTGTGGGACACTTCCAGGGGTTAAAAACACCCAAACCCTGAAGGAATTGCCAGCAGGAGCAGGGAGGACAAATTCAATGGGATTCCTGGAAGTCCCAGCACATTCCCAAATTCCATGGGATTCCTGGAAGTGCTGGCAGCCCCTGCTTGTTTCACCACCTTTTCCCTCCACTTTTTCCCTGTTCAGCAGCACCTCAATCCTGCTCGAGAGCCCCAGGAATTTATTTGACAACAGATTCCTATTTATTATAAATTTATCTCTATCGGGTCACCTGTTGTAAGCACAAATAAATTCCCTGTGCTTCCCAAACCCACTCAGTTCCATAACGAGCAGGGGCAATTCCCAAGCTCAGAATCAGGAATTATCTACAAGGCTGTGCTTTCCTTGGGCCTTTTCTTAAAAGTTTTCTTAATTTTAACCTTTTCCAGGCCACCTGGATCCCAGCAGATCCCAAAAATCCTCCCTGGCACAGCCAGCGTGGGGCTGCTTGTGGGATCCTCGCCACGGGAACCTGTGGATGGGGTTCAGGTGTTTTTGAAGATATTTATGAGGAAGTTTATGAAGATATTTATGAGGAAGTTTATGACGATATTTACGAGGGTATTTATGGCAGGTCCTGCTGTTCCTCGGCAAAATATCGATTGTGAACAAATCCTGCACCCCAAATTCCGCAGCCCAAATCCCTCACCCCAAATCCTGCACCCCAAATCCCATATCCCAAATCCTGCACCCCAGATCCCATATCCCAAATCCCTTACCCCAAATCCCGCATCCCAAGTCCCACACCCGCACCCCAAATCCCGCATTCCAAATCCCACATCCCAAGTCCCGCACCCCATGTCCCACACCCGCACCCCAGATCCCGCACCCCGAATCCCGCACCCCGAATCTCACACCCCAAATCCCGCACCCGAATCCCTCACCCCAAGTCCCACACCCGCACCTCAAATCTCTCACCCCAAATCCCGCCCCCCGAATCCCGCACCTCAAATCTCACACCTGCACCCCAAATCCCGCACCCGCAGCCCCAGGGATCCGCACCCCCGATCCCTCCCGCAGCTGCCGCCGCTCATTAGTGGCTCCTCATTTCCATGAATTCCCGGGAACGGGGCTCGCACCATCCCCGGCTCGGAGCGATCAAAACAAATCCGCGGCTGCGACATGAAAGCGGAGGGGTTGAGGCGGAGGTGAGGAGCTCCAGGAGCCATTCCCACACTTTTATCCTCTTTTTTTCCCTTTCTCTCCATTATTTCTCGCCGAGCGATGAAGTTCGGGCGGGGTTTGATGGCTCCAAGATCTGAGGGCTCGGCTGTCAGGGGATGCTCCGCGTTTAGCATTGATAATCACTGCCAGCTGCGCAGCTGCTCCCATTGCAGAGGCCCCAAATCCGTCCCAAAGCAACCCCAAATCTGTCCCAAAGCAACCCTAAATCCATCCCAAAGCGAACCCCAAATCCATCCCAAAGCAACCGCAAATCTGTCCCAAAGCGAACCCAAAATCTGTCCAAAAGTAAACCCAAAATCCATCCCGAAGCAAACCCTAAAACAAACCCCAAATCTCTCCCAAAGCAAACTCAAAACCTCTCCCAAAGCAACCCAAAATCTGTCCCAAAGTGAACCCCAAACCAAATCCAAAATCCCTCCCAAAGCAACCCAAAATCCATCCCAGAGTGAGCCCCAAATCTGTCCCAAAGCGAACCCAAAACCCATCCCAAAGTAAACCCCAAATCCATCACAAAGCAACCCAAAACCTGTCCCAAACCAAACGCCAAACCAAACCCAAAATCCCTCCCAAAGCAAACCCAAAATCCCTCCCAAAGCAACCCCAAATCTGGCGGCTCGGCCTCGCAGGGAAGGCTCGGAGGGATCTGGGGAGCGCGGTGGGAATTGTGAGTGCCAGGGCCGGGATTCTGCTCCCATTGGAGCTGTTCCATGGGATGGAAATTCCACGGATCCTGCTCCCCTTAGACCATTCCATGGGATGGAAGTTCCATGGATTCTTCTCCTGTTAGAGCCATTCCATGGGATAGAAGTTCTGTGGATTCTGCTCCTGTTAGACCATTCCATGGGATGGAAGTTCCATGGATTCTGCTCCCATTGGAGCTGTTCCATGGGATGAAGTTCCGTGGATTTTGCTCCCCTTAGACCATTCCATGGGATGGAAGTTCCATGGGCTCTGCTCCTGTTAGACCATTCCATGGGATGGAAGTTCCATGGATCCTGCCCCTGTTAGACCATTCCATGGGATGGAAGTTCCATGGATCCTGCTCCCCTTAGACCATTCCATAGGATGGAAGTTCCATGGATCCTGCTCCCCTTAGACCATTCCATGGGATGGAAGTTCCATGGATCCTGCCCCCGTTAGACCATTCCATGGGATGGAAGTTCTGAGGGAAGAGCAGCTCAGCGCCTCCGTTTGGGGCTGACTCTGCCGATTCCTCCCAGGATGAGGGGGAACGGCCCCAGCCGTGCCAGGTGGGACATCCGCGGGAATTTCTCCATGGAAAAGGCGGTTAAACGCTGCCCGGGGGTTTGGGAGTCCCCATCCCCGGAGGTGTCCCAGGAACGCTTGTGACACTCGGAGCTCTGGGCTGGGGACAAGGTCGGGCTCGGTGACCTTGGAGAGTTTTCCAACCTCAGTGATCCCACGATTCCCTTTCCTGATTCCATGACCCCACAATTCCCTCCCGTGATCCCACAGCCCTGCCCTCCCGGGGCTGTGCGGGACCAGGAGCGGAACCCCTGAGTGTCACAGCCCCGGGACAGCCAGGGCCACCCCAGCAGGGACATTTCCCTGTCCCCTCCTGGCCGCGGCTCCTCCGCAGCGCAGCTCAGTCCTTCCCTCCCCTCCCACCAAACCCCACCTGCTCCTCTCCTCCGGCTCGCAGGTACAAAGCAGCACAAGTGCTTTGTAATTTAGTTGAAAGAAAAGAGGAATTTTCTTTTTAATCCCCTAAACGCCACCTTCGTTTTTTCCTGCGAAGCGCCGAATCTCGCGGATTTTTTTTTTTTAATAATGATTTTTTTTTTTTTTTTAATTTTAGAGGAGAAATTAATGCACGGAACGAAGCAGCGGCGGAGAACAAAGAGGAGGGGGTTTGTTTGTCCCCAGCAAAGGCTGCGGATGACAGCCACATGCCCGGCCACCGCAGGTACAGCACCAGATTCGCGCAGCTTCTTCTCCTGCCTTTGATGCCTCAAATTAAAATGTGCCGGAGGACGGTANAAAAAAAAAAAAAAAAAAAAAAAAAACCACCAACCCCAAACCCTGAGAACCACCTGGATTTTCGCGCTCGGATCCCTCCTGCCTCGAGGTTTAACCCTGTGAGGGATCTCTCTGGGAGTGGGTTTTCCAGAGGAGCTCCGTCCCGGGAATGTTGGAGGCCGGGTTGGAGCAGCCTGGGGGGGCTGGGAGGTGTCCCTGGGGTGACTTTGAGGTCCCTCCCAACACAAACCACTCCAGGATTCCCTGATCAAGGGAGCAGGGCATGGACTGAGCCCGTTTCCAGCAGAATTCCCACTCTCCAGGTCACCCCACGGCCATGGGGGTGCGATCCTTCCCAGCTCCGCCTCTGCTCCCCCCAGAAACCATCTGGGACGGAGATAAGGATGCAGAGAGCTCCTGCTTGGGGCAGCTCCCTGCAGGAATTCCAGCAGGAGGTCACAGCACGCGGATTTTGGGGGTCTGGCGGTGCTGCAGGAGGGATGGGGGTGCAGGAGCGGGTCCAGCTCACAGGGAGAGGATCCCAAAGGACTCAACAAAGCCCCTCTGACTTGTGGGAACATCGGCATCCGTTCCCAGCCCTAATTCCTGATCGGAGCAAAGTGCTCCGGTCCTGATCCCAATTCCTCATCAAACTGCTCCAGCCCTGATCCCAGTTCCTGCCATCCCTGATCCCAATTCCTCATCAAACTGCTCCAGCCCTGATCCCAATTCCTGCCATCCCTGATCCCAATTCCTGCTCAGACAAACTGCTCCAGCCCTGATCCCAATTCCTGCCATCCCTGATCTCAATTCCTGCTCAGACAAACTGCTCCAGTCCTGATCCCAGCTCCTGCTCCAGCCCTGATCCCAATTCCTGTTCCAGCCCTGATCCCAGTTCCTGCTCAAACTGCTCCACCCCTGATCCCAACTCCTGCTGCAGCCCTGATCCCAATTCCTGCCCCCCCGATCCCCATTCCTGCTCG
Organism: Irena cyanogastra; assembly: GCA_013397155.1. Classification (NCBI taxonomy): domain Eukaryota; kingdom Metazoa; phylum Chordata; class Aves; order Passeriformes; family Irenidae; genus Irena; species Irena cyanogastra. Next base: position 53,099 of record VWZV01017433.1, on the reverse strand, counting down.
GAACAAACTGCTCCAGCCCTGATCACGGGCAGCTAATTGGGAATCTCAGCTAATTGGGAATCTCAGCTAACTGGGATCTCAGCTAACGAGGATCAGCCCACGAGAAATGACAGACCCCGAGCTCGGAGCGGAGCAGAAATCGGTCCCCGCTGTCCCCTCACCGATCCCTGTCAGATCCAGGTGGTCCGGCCGGGTTCGGGGCCGCGGCAGCTCCAGGGAGCGCAGAGCCAGCCTCGTCCCTAATGATCCCCCCGGGGAACGCGCGAGCGAACGCTCCAAAAGTACCCGCGGTAATTTATGCGGCTGCTGCCTTTGTGTTTCACAACAAGCTGGGCCCTTTCTTCTTGTTGTTTTTTTTTTAAATTTAATTGCTTGATGTAAAGCCCCATCAGTGCTGTCAGCATGAATAATGTCCCCAAATAAGGGACGCCCACCTGGCGCCCAGCAGGAATTGGAGCCCACAAAAGGGGCAAGGGGAGGGTGGGTGGCCCCCCAAAGGCACTCGGAGAGCTGGAAAAGGGCTGGGCTGGTGGCAAAGAGCCATCCCTGCCCTTGGCAGCAATTCCCAGAGCCTCCCAGGGCCCTAGGGATCTGTTTCACCCGGCCGTGGTGTCCCGCCAGGGTGACGAATGTCACACTCATGTCACGAACGTCACACTAATGCCACAGCAGCCTCCCAGCCCCTCCCTCCCCAGCTCCCCAAAACCCAGCCCCGGCTCCGGGCTGAGCTCCGTGCGCTGGGAACAGATCCCAGCCCAAACCTCGCTTCCCAGCCAAGCTCACGGAAAAAAAAAAAAAAGGCAGAAAAAAGATGTGAAGAAAAGCAAAATCTCTTAATCAAATCTCTTCATAAACCCCAAGCAGGATTCTGGGTTCGTTTCCCTTTTGTGCTGCACCAGCAGCAGGATGAGGATTCATTAATTCCCTGTCTCCATGCCTGGATTATTCTGAGGTTTTTTGGCTGCATTGCTACAGGTGATTTTTGGAACAGGTGCATCCTCCTGGCGGGCAGCGCCGATAATTGATTTGTCATTATTAGGGGGATAATTTACTTAAACTCGGTATCAGGCCCCGATTCCAGGCCGGGATTAGTGCAGCCTGATCAGATTAGCGGGGACTCTGCCAGGCCTGGATGCTCCTTTTGGAGCAAAAGAGTTTTGTGTCAAAAACAACCTCCTCCTCCTTCCTCTCCTCTTCCTCCGTCTCTCTCCTTCTCCTCCTCTTCCTCCTTCTCTTTCTCCTTCCCCTCCTCCTCATTTCTCCTNCCTCCTCCTCCTCCTCCTCCTCACCTGCGCCTCCCCTGCCACCCGCGGCGCGCCCGGGGCCGCGCTGCGCTGACAGAGCCGTTGTTTAGCAGCTTGTCAGGGCTGTAAATTGGCCGAGCAGCGGAGCCGTTTGCATTCTCCACGGGGCTTGAACTGAGAATTAAACAGCGGCAGCAACTGCTGCTGCTGCCTGACGGAGCAAATCAATTCTCCCTCCTCCTCCTCCTCCACCTCCTCCTCCTCCTCCTCCTCCTCCTCCCCGCGGCCCGCAGTCGGCTCCAGACGGTCCTTGAGAGCCGGCGCAAAAAGGCAGAGAGAGATCAGGGCAATTAACCTGAGAGGGCCCTGGAGAGGAGAGAGGAGGAGATCGGGGGGAAAGCTCCGGGTGCGAGCGCTCCGTCTGTCCGCACGCTGCTTTAATTGATCCGCTGCTTTAATTGATCCGCTGCTTTAATTGATCCGCGGGTCAATCGGGGCAGCGGCGGCTCAAAGCGAACACGGGCACGGCACGGTCCTGCGGCACGGCTGGGGGGTGACACGGGGACACGGGGACAGCCAGGCTGCCACCCCGGCCAGGTGACCCTGGAGCGGGGTAATGACTGCGGCGAAATTCGGGGAGCGGAGCTGGGGAGGAGCGTCCTCGATCGGGAACCTCCCAAATCCCATCCTGGATCGGGAACCTCCCAGATCCCATCCTGGATCAGGAACCTCCCAAATCCCATCCTGGGGCAGGAGAAACCTCCCGAATCCCATCCTGGATCGGGAACCTCCCGAATCCCATCCTGGANCCTCCTCCTCCTCCTCCCCGCGGCCCGCAGTCGGATCCAGACGGTCCTTGAGGGCCGGCGCAAAAAGGCAGAGAGAGATCAGGGCAATTAACCTGAGAGGGCCCTGGAGAGGAGAGAGGAGGAGATCGGGGGGAAAGCTCCGGGTGCGAGCGCTCCGTCTGTCCGCACGCTGCTTTAATTGATCCGCTGCTTTAATTGATCCGCTGCTTTAATTGATCCGCGGGTCAATCGGGGCAGCGGCGGCTCAAAGCGAACACGGGCACGGCACGGTCCTGCGGCACGGCTGGGGGGTGACACGGGGACACGGGGACAGCCAGGCTGCCACCCCGGCCAGGTGACCCTGGAGCGGGGGAATGACTGCGGCGAAATTCGAGGAGCGGAGCTGGGGAGGAGCGTCCTCGATCGGGAACCTCCCAAATCCCATCCTGGGGCAGGAGAAACCTCCCAGATCCCATCCTGGATTGGGAACCTCCCAAATCCCATCCCTGTTCCCTGGACCGGAGGAAAGGCGGGATGCAGAGTTTGGGGTCGGGCTGCAGGAAGGGTTTTGGCCCCTTTAGCTCATCCCCGGAGCGGTTCCAGGGCCAGAATTCCAGCCCGGAGCCGTTCCGGGGTCAGAATTCCAGCCTGGAGCGGTTCCGGGGACAGAATTCCAGCCCGGAGCGGTTCCGGGGACAGAATTGCAGCCCGGAGCGGTTCCAGGGCCGGAATTCCAGCCCGGAGCGGTTCTGGGGACAGAGGAGCTCATCCCTCCTGTGCACGGCTGACTCCTGATCGGTAGCGCTGCTCGCGGCCCCAAATCCCTCAATTCCCGCAATTCCCCCAAACCCCGCAATTCCCGGCTTCCCACAGAGCCCGGCTGGCCCCGGGCGAGCGCCGGAGATCCCGGAAAGGCTCCTCTGGATGGGACGCCCGGGGGGCTGCGGGTCAGATCCGGGGGAGGGGACGGAGAGGCCCTGAGGGGAGAGCTTCCCGCGGGAGCTGGGCCCAAAATCCCCGGTGAAATCCCCGATCTGCAGCCGCCGATCCCGCCCCGATCCCGAGGAGTTATTTGGGATTTCCGGAGCAGCCGGAGCCCAATCCCCAGCGCTGCCCACGGAGCGCTCCAGCATCCGCCGCTCCCGCCCGAGCCCGGGTGTTCAACTCCGCTTTTCCAGGGATTTCGGCAAAATTCCTCTTTTCCAGAGATTTGGCCCTCAATTAGTGGGACGGGTTTTCCCATCCGTCCCGAATCCTGCTGGTGCCGCAGCCTGGAATTCCTCCCTCATTCCCCCAGCAGCGTTTGATGCCGTTTCCCCCTCTCCTTTTCCTTCCCCGAGGTTTTCCCGGCACAAACCCTAACCCGCGCCTGGTTTACAAAGCCCTGGCTCGAGCCCTAATTAATCCTCGGAGGGCGTTAATGGCACGGCAAGGCTCCCGAGCAGCTTGAGTTATCCGAGGAGAAGCCAATAAACACCCCTGGGACGGCGAGAGCTGCTCAACAGCCCGTGAATCTCCCGGCAGGAACATTCCCGGCTCCTCCTGAACCCAGCTCGGCTTGGGAATCCCCTCCAGGCTTGGACTCCTTTTTCCTTTTCCTTTTTCCTTTGAGATTTTTTCCTCTGTGATCTCCGTGGGCAGCGGAGGAGAGAGGCTCTGCTGGGTCATGGAATTCCTGAAGTTGGGAAAGAATTTGGGAGAGGATGGGGCCGGAATTGGGGAGAGGGATAGGGATGGAATTGGGGAGAGGGATGGGGATGGAACTGGGGAGAGGGATGGGGATGGAACTGGGGAGAGGGATGGGAATGGAATTGGGGAGAGGATGGGGATGGAATTGGGGAGAGGATGGGGATGGAATTGGGGAGAGGATGGGGATGGAATTGGGGAGAGGAAGAGTCTGGAATTCGGGAGAGGACGAGTCTGGAATCGTGCACGGTTCCAAACGGCACCAGCAGCCTCTGGCGGGCGAGGCGGGCCCTGCAGCTGAGCCTGGTTTTATTTAATCAAGGTCCGGGTGTGTGTTGAGCCTGGGCTGGGCTGGGCAATTTTGGAGCATCCCTGCTTTCCCAGGGATGGGAATTTCAGCTCTCCTGCCTCCTCCGGCCCAGGCTGGGCTTAAATCAACCTGAACCCGGCTTAAAGCGCTCTGGAGAATCAGCAGAGAGGAAAATCTGCTCGGGTTTGGCTCTGATTTAGTGAGGCCGGCTCAAAGCTGCTTTTATGCAGCCCCTGGCTCAATAAATCCCGGGATTACTGCTCCTCTTTAGGCGTGATTTAAGTCTGTCTAAGGGCTCCAAATTTGCAGCAGCGCAGCCCAAAGGGTTTTTCACAGCTGGGTGAGGGAAATGAAGAAACCTCAGTGACCCAAATTCAGGATGTTCCTGCTGCAGCCCCCAAATCATCCCCACGGGGCTTTTAAACCCAATTTCAGCCTCCTGTGCTGGAGCTGGGGTAAATCCTCATTTCCCGAGCTCTCCTCCAGGGGAACCAGGATTTCATCCGGCTCGGAGAGGGCTGGGAATCCTCAATGGGGTGGAGAGGGCCCCAAAACTCACCCCAGGGCGACGAGAGCGCATCTCCCTCCTCCAGCTGCAGGATGAATTATTGATGGAGTGCAGCAGCTCCGCTGAATTATTGAGGAGGGTTTGGATGTGGAGGCTGCCCGGACACCCGTGGAGAATTCCAGGCCCTTTTCCCGCTGTTTTTTTTCCCTGGAAAGCAGCAGGAGAGCGGCCTGAGGCGTCCCGGGGTGGATCCTGGCAGGCAGAGCCAGCCAGATAAGAGATAAGAATTGCACAAGGGGTGAGTAATGAGAGCCGGGGAGGAGGAGGAAAAGGCTGAGAAGGAAAAGGAGAGGAAACTTTTCTTCAGGAAAGGAGAGAAAAGTTCTGCTCCAAAGCCCCTGGATTGGGATGACAAAGTCTGGGATATTTCACCCACTGATTTTCCTGTTTTTCACCCCATATGTGACTCCTGGCCTGGGATGACAGAATTTGGGATATTTCACCCACTGATATTCCCATTTCTGACCCATGTGTGACTCCTGGACTGGGATGACAGAGTTTGGGATATCTCACCCACCGATATTCCCACTTCTCACCCCAGATGTCACACCTGGCTCCAGGTCCCTCCTGCATTTTGGGATCCCCCCTCGCCTTCCCCCAGTGCAGCCCTGCTGAACCATCTCTGTGCTCACGTGAGTTCGCCTTCTCCTTCCTCTCCTCCTCCTCCTTCTGTTTCTACTTCTATTTCTCCCTCTTCTCCCTCTCCTCCTCCTCCACCTCCTCTTCCTCCTCCTCCTCCTCCTCCTTCTGTTTCTTCTTCTATTTCTCCCTCTTCTCCCTCTCCTCCTCCTCCACCTCCTGTTCCTCCTCCTCCTCCTCCTCCTTCTGTTTCTGCTTCTATTTCTCCTCCTCCTCCTCCTTCTGTTTCTGCTTCTATTTCTCCTCCTCCTCTTCCTTCTTCTCCTCCTCTTTCATCTCCTCCTCCTCCCTCTCTCTCCCTCCTCCTCCTCCTCCTCCTTCTCCTCCTTCTGTCTCCTTCTCTCTCTCTCCCCTTCTCCCTTCTTCCCTCTCCTCCTTCCTCTTCCTCCCTTCACTTCGGAGCTCCCAAAATAGCAGATTCCAGCCGCGGGATTGTGGGAGCGCTGCTCAGCTCAGCGGAGACACCGAGGGAGCTGCCAGGAAACGGCGCTCAAAAAACCCAGGGGCGGATCGCGGCTGCCGAGCGGCAGCGCCGTTTTGAGATTGGATCCCACGGATCCCATAGATCCCATAGATCCACGGATCCCACGGATCATCCCAGTCCGCGGGACCGTTCCCGCGCCTGTCAAACCCCGGCAGGGGAGGGCCGGGGTTGGGGTCACACCTCCCGCCCCGTCCTGGGGCGCTGGCCCGGCTCCCGCTGGGGAGAGGAGCAAATCCCGGTGCTGAGCTCCTCGGGCCGTGCCAGAGGCTGGAGCTCCGCCTGTGGGACACCCACGGGATGGGATCATCCCAATCCCACTGGACACCATGTCAATACCATGAGACATTATCCCAATCCCGTGGGATGGGATCATCCC
>VWZV01017433.1:32695-46564 GCA_013397155.1 Irena cyanogastra | reverse complement strand
GATCCTGTGCTGGAATGGGATCCTGTGCTGGAATGGGAGATCCCGTGCTGGAATGGGATCTCCTGTGCTGAAATGGGGGATCCCGTGCTGGAATGGGATCTTCTGTGCTGGAATGGGGGATCCTGTGCTGGAATAGGGGATCCCGTGCTGGCTCCGCCATCCCAACCCGCTCCGCACACACCGTGCCCGGCCGCTCCGTGCCCGGACAAGCCCAGATGTGCCCGGACAAGCCCAGATGTGCCGCCAGCTGCCCGGCGGATTCCTGAGCGCTGCGTCAGCGCCCCGGCCCCGCGGAAAACTCCGGGCAGGAAAATTCCCGGCAGGAAAACTCCGGGCAGGTGTGCAGGGACAGAAGGCACGTGGCAATGTCACTGCACCGGTTCCAGGCTGTCCGGGAGCAACGGGAACGACACGGAGCCGCGTGCAGGAGCGGGACAGAGCTCACCTGCGGCCGAGCACCGCCTGCTCGGGCTGCAGAAATCGGGGCCCGGCCTGAGCAGATTTGGCAGAGACGTTCGGGGGTTTCCCTTAGAGCGTCCCCCGCACTCCGGCGAGCCCAGGAGGGCTCAGGTCCCCCCTGGCCCAGCAGCCCCAGCCCGAGCGGGTTACCGGTCGTCAGAGGCGCGGGGATCGTGACCCCGCTGGTGGCACCGGGACCGGCTGCGGCGGGAGCCGGGCACAGCCCAGGCCTGGATTTTGGAGTCTCTGCTCAGTCCTCGCTCCGACTCGAGCAGAACAGGAACTTCAGCCCGGACCTTCCTCCCCGCTCCGGCTGCTTCGCCCGGGCCGGGAGAGCCCGGATCCACCCGCGGGTCCCCGGCCCCAGCTCCGGGAGAGCCCGGATCCACCCGCGGGCCCCCGGCCCCAGCTCCGGGAGAGCCCGGATCCANCCGGGAGAGCCCGGATCCCCCCGCGGGTCCCCGGCCCCGGCTCCGGGAGAGCCCGGATCCACCCGCGGGTCCCCGGCCCCGGCTCCGGGAGAGCCCGGATCCACCCGCGGGCCCCTCTCCCTTCTCCCTCTGAGCACAAACCCTCGCTCCCGGCCCGGGGCGCAGAGNGCGGCCGGGCCGGCTCCGGGAGCCCCGCGGAGCCCCGCGCCGCGCCGAGGAGCCAGCGGCCACCCGAGGTGGGCACGGGGGGCACCGGGGGGCCGTGCCCGGGGGGCTCCGGGCAGGGCCACGGAGGGGACGCGCCGGGGAAGCGCCGGCGGCACCGAGGGACGCTGCCCGGGGAGCTGCGGGGACGCTGACGGGACACCGGGGGGACCGAGGGGGCGCGGAGGGGCCGAGATGCGCGGTCGGGGCTCCCCGCGGTGCGATGGCTTTGGGGTGACCCCCTGGCCGGGCAAGGCCCCGCGGATGCCCCGCTCCGACCCCCTCCCGGCCCGGCACCGTGGGGACAGGGCTCGGGGCTCGGGGACGGGGCTCGGGCTCGGTCACAAAGGCTCGGGATCGCCCTGGGAGCGCGGCTGGACTCGCCCCCGCTGCCGGCTCCCGTCCCTCTGCCCTCTCGGAGCCGCCCGCGGCTCCCCCGGGGCTCCGCTCTGGCTTTTCGCTTCCCTCTGAAGTCTGGAAAACTTCTTTTCACACGGCAGCGAGAAAATTCTGCCTGTTCAGCACCTCGGTGCGGGCTGCCTCAGGTTACAGCGGCCCGGACGCCCCGGGAAGGAGGGGAAGGAAGGCGAGGAGCGGATGCCTTTGGCTTGTTGTCATCGGCTCGGAGCCATCCCGGCGCGGGGCTGCCTGCTCCTGCAGGAATTCTCCGCCGCCGGAGCTGCGCGGGCAGGGCCGGGTGCGTGGGAGGCGAGGAACGGGCGGTGGGAGGCGCGGGCAGCGCGGACCCTGCGGGAGATGCCGAGCGCACCTGGGTGGATGCGGCAGCACGGTCCCGGCGCCTCCGGAACGGGCTCGGCCTTTCCCGGGGCCGGGCCGGGCTCCGCAGCCCGGGGGAGGCGCGGGAGGGAGGGCAGCGCTGCCCGGAGAGGCAGGGGTTAATCCCGCCCGGCAAAGCCGAGCCGCGGAGCTGCCAGCGCCGGGCTGTCACCGCTCAGCCGGTGGCACCGAGAGCTCGGGGACAGACCCGCACGGCCCCGGTGCTCCGTGGGGGGAGCGAGCGCGGGGACGGGGCCTGGCAGGCGACATTCCTGTCCCCGCCGAGCCGCCTGAGCGCTGTTTGCACCGTGACACCCCCGGAGGGGCCGGGCACGCCTGGGCTCTCCCTCCCGCTTCAGGGACAGATGTGTCCCCCGCGTGTGGCAGGAGGGTCCCACACCCACAAGAGAGCCCAGGGTCGGGTGGGACCCCCAGGGCTGATCCCACCCCCAGAGATGTGTCCCCATCCCTCGGTCCCGGCTGCAGGGGTGGCACAGCTGTGGCATCCCCTTCTCCCGGGGACCTTGGCTTGGTTTGGTTTCCTGCTGTCCCTTTGGTTTCCTGCTGTCCCCTTGGTTTCCTGCTGTCCCCTTGTGCCACCACCCCCGGTCCCCGTGCAGCAGCGCCGAGCCCTGGGCACCCCCTTGGCCTGAGGGGTTTCTGTCTCTCTCCCGCGCCAGTCCTGGCCAGTGTCACACTCTGTCCCCTGCGTGTGTCCCTGTGTCCCCAGCCAGGCTTTTCCAGTGTCACCACTGTCCCCTGTGTGTCCAGTTCACCCCCGCGGCCCCAGCCGTGTTTTCCCGGGGCTGCTGAGCCCCTCCGCCCGGGCCATTAATTACCAGGGCCATTAATTACCCAGGGCCGTTAATGAGCAGCACAACGAGCTGCAAGTGCGAAATCCTCGCGATCGGCGTTGGGGACAATTAATGGCAGCTGCAAAAGCGCACTCAGCCACACGAGCGCGGCTCCGGGGACGCTCCCGGCTCCCGCTGCGGGACTCCCCGGAGCCCCCGGAGCCCCCGGCCGTGCCCGGCTCAGCTCTCCCCGGCCGTGCCCGGCTCAGCTCTCCCCGGCCGTGCCCGGCTCAGCTCTCCCCGGCCGTGCCCGGCTCAGCTCTCCCCGGCGCGGCGGGGCTGCCGGAGCTGCCGGGGCCGTTCCGTTCCGTCCCTCCCACCCGTTAGTCACCGCTGCTGGCAGGCAGCGCTGCCGAGGGGGGAGGCGAAGGCAGGCGAGGCTCAGGCAGCTCCAGGAGAGCCCGGAGCCCCCGCAGAGCCCCCGGGCCGTGGGGGCGGCCAGGCTGCGTGCCCGCGCCCAGGTGGGCAGGGACCCGCGGGGGCAGCGGGAGGGGACAAGGTGGAGGGGACAGGGGCACGTCCCGGGGAGCTGCCGCTCCTCCTGCACCCCTCGCTCTCCCCTCGGCCCCAAATCCCTCTTTTCCCTCTCTCGGCAAGGCTCAGTCTGCGGCGGGCAGGCCCAGTCACGCTCAGGTGAGGCTCAGGTGAGGCATCCGCGGCACGCAGAGATGGGCAGCGCGGAGCAGCGGGGCCCGGCCGAGGCTGGGCGGGATCTGATCCTTGGGACCGTCTCTAAAACCCCCGACAGCCAGAGCCGAGCTCCGGGGTCCCTTTTCGGGACACCGAGTCACCCGGGGCCGCCAGCAGAGCTCGGTGCCCGCGCTGCGTGGCCAAGTGTGAAACCGTAGTAGCACTGCAGCTATTCCGGGAGCTGCTGCTAAAACTGCTCCTAAAGCTGCTCCTAAAGCTGCTCCTAAAGCTGCTCCTGGAGCAGCCCAGCCTGGCAGAGCCGTGGGACCGCCACCCTGCAGCGCTCAGGGAAAGCTCAGCCCTGAGAGGAAACCTGGCGGGGTTTTTCCTGTCCCCCGGAGGGATTTTTCCTGTCTCCCGGAGGGATTTTTCCTGTCCCCCGGAGGGATTTTTCCTATCCCCCTGGAGGGATTTTTCCTGTCCCCCGGAGGGATTTTTCCTATCCCCCTGGAGGGATTTTTCCTGTTCCCCTGGACGGATTTTTCCTATCCCCCTGGAGGGATTTTTACTGTTCCCCTGGACGGATTTTTCCTGTCCCCCTGGAGGGATTTTTCCGCGTTTATAAATGCCCCTGTCTCCTGGGAGGCCCCAAATCCACCCCCTGCCTGATTTATTCCGTGTTCCACGCTCGCCAGCTGCCCTTGGGGGGATTTTTCCAGGAGCTGCAGAGCAGCAGGGAAGGAGCAAGGCCCCGAGCAGGGTTTTCCATTCGGGATTAGTTAAAAATAGCAGGGAATGCACAAAGATCGGGCACGTGGGTCACCAAGGCTTTCCCTGCTCCGCTGCTGCCGAGTTTCTGTGCTGCTCCCTCGGCTGGGAGGGCCCGGGCAGTTCCTGGGTGTTTGTGGGAAGCTCTGAGTGCGCCCAGGCGTGGCCATTCCCTGGATTTTTGGGAGCCAAATCCGGTCCTAGCTGGACTTTCTCTCTCTTTCCCCCTCTTTCCCCCTCTTCCCCCCAGCCAGGACTTTTCCTGCTGGGCTGGAATATTCCCGTTTATGCCCTCGTGGCAGCAGCAGGCCTCAGTAGAAAGCAGCTCCTGTGTTTTTTATCATTTGTAGCAGAGCCTCATGCCCTGAGCTCTGGTTTTGGGAGCAGGGAGGATCCTCCTGGGCCTGGGGAATGGAGAGGATGCAGCTGGGAAAGGAAAGGGGAAAAGGAAAGGAAAGGAAAGGAAAGGAAAGGGGAAAGGAAAGGGGAAAGGAAAGGGGAAAGGGGAAAGGAAAGGGGAAAGGAAAGGAAAGGAAAGGAAAGGAAAGGAAAGGAAAGGAAAGGAAAGGAAAGGAAAGGAAAGGAAAGGAAAGGAAAGGAAAGGAAAAAGGAAAGGAGAAAGGAAAACCTCCCCAGCATCCCTGCTGCCATCCCAAGGTGTTCCCTCCCAGCTCTCCTGGATGCAGGGCTGTGCCTTTGGCTCCTTGCCCAAGCCAGGGTTCCAGCTCAGGATCCAGGAATATTTGGATCTTTAAGAGCCCCTTTTCCAGCAGCCAGAGCCGTCTCCTCCTGCTCCTCGCAGTTTTCGGAACAATTCTGTGACATCTCTCAGGGAAGAGCTCCTTTAAAGGTTAATTCAATATTCCCTGCGACTCCGATGCACATTTCCCTGTTGGGAGAGCTGCTCTCTTTGGCAGCCAGGCATTAAAGGGGTGGATTTCACCACGGGCCAAGTCTGGGAAAGAGAGCAAGAGGAAAATAGAAAGCCAGGACCGAATTTGCCTTTTTTTTTTTTCCCTCCCCCTTCTGCTGCTGCTTTGGAGCTTTGGGACAGGATGTGACACTCTGGGAAGCAGGAGAGGAGCTGGGGATGAGGAGACAGCGGCAGCAGCTGCTCCTCCCAGCCAGGACTGGGCTTGGCTCCTCCTCAAGGAGCACAAATTGCCTGTCCTCAGCTCTGAGCCGACAAAAATCCCCAAATTCAGACCAGCCGGGTACCACAGACAGGGAAGGGCAGCACGGGAGGAACCGCAGCAAAGCCCAGCCCAGGCCTGGCACGGGGTTTGGTTTGAGGAGGATCTTTAGGCCCTGCCTGGGAGAGGTTTTCGCTCTGGCTCTCACATTTTCCTCGGGCTGGGGCAGAGATCTGGGGGTTTCTGCTGCTGCCAGGGCCAGTGACTCCCCCTCGGTTCCTCAGGCAGCGTCCAGCCTTGGCTTCAGGAAAAATCCCCAAACCAGCCCTTGGCTTCAGGAAAAAGCCCCAAACCAGCCCTTGGCTTCAGGAAAAAGCCCCAAACCAGCCCCTGGCTTCAGGAAAAAGCCCCAAACCAGCCCCTGGCTTCAGGAAAAAGCCCCAAACCAGCCCCATTCCAGCCTTGTCCCCCTTCCTGGCTGTCCCTAGGGGACAGGGAGGAGGGGACAGGGACAGCAGAGAGTGGCCCCTGCCCCTCACGGTGCCCATCTGAGCCCAGCAGGGCTGAGCAGCCCGAATTTGCCTTACGGTGCCCAGAGGTGGCCGGGAGGTGCCCCAGGTGGCCCCGAGAGGGGCGGAGGAGCAGAGAGGGGACCCAGCCGGGCACCCGGCGGGGGTGGGCTGGCTGCTGTGGCCACCGGGGGGGCGATGCCGGGGGGGCGATGCCAGCCCCGCTGCTCCCGGCTGCTTTCGAGCCGCTCGGCAGAGGGGGAGAGACAATAAAAGGCGCAAAAGGAGCTCGCAAAGGCGGCCCCGTCTCCATGGCAGCCTGAGCGCCGCCGCTGCTAAATTTTGCCTGCACGCGGGGAGGAGGATGCTGCTCCCCTCCTGTGCCCGGGGGAGTCGTGCAGCACAAAGAGCTCGGCCCGGGCGCTTCCTGCGGGTTTTGGGCGGCGTGGCGCCTTGCGGAGGGAGCCCTCGGTGTGGCCAGCCCGTTCCACGCCGAGGGAAACGCGTTTGGTGTCCCCCACCCCGGTTTCGGCCATAATTCAGGGGTGAAGCCACGTGCGCCGAGCCGGGAGGAGAAGTATTTCGGGCTGGTGTGGAGTCACACCGAGTTCCTGATATTTTTAGCCGGCCAGACAAAGCCTTTCCATCCGGCAGGAATTCAGGGATCTGTCCCCAACCCTCCCGGAGCCGCCTGGGGCAATTCCCCCCGCGGGGCCGGGAATTTGGGCTCCCACCCGCAGATTTTGCCGGGCAGGGTCGGGGATGGAAGTGTGAGAGGGGCTCGAGTGAAAGCCGCGCTCAGCTGTCACCTGCCAGCCCCAGACGGCTCCCAAAATATCCCAAAATGTCCCCAAAATGTCCGGGGGCCGCTCCACACCTGCAGGGATGGCACCTCCGGCGAGGTGTCCCCTTTGGGGACGGGGGTGCCTGTCCCCACAGCGTCCCTGTCCCCACAGCGTCCCCGGGAGGCCGAATTGTCCCCAGGCTTGTCGCTGTGGCTGTCCCCACGGACCGAGGGTGCCTGGCACGGGAGGGGTGTCAATTCCCCGGGCTGGACGCGGTGCCACTGTCACCCTTCAGGTGTCCCCAAACTCGCCAAAGACCGAGGCACGGAGCGGCATTTCTGCCGCGCCAATTAGCGGGGCTCTAATTGCCGTCTCAGTCGCTCATTAGCGCGAAAAGCCAGATGCCGGGAGGAATTTCGGGAGCTGGAAGGATCTCTCTCTCCGCCCCAGGAATATTTAACGGCGGCTCACACGCGCTCCCTTTGTAGCCGAGCATGACTGATGTGGCTCGTGTGGGTGCTCCGTGAATCACAGAGGCGACAGCAGCGGGGACAGAGCTCCGGGTGGCACGGGGAGGGTCTGGCACGTGGAGCCAGGAGGGGCTGGAGTGGATTTAACCCGAAAAAAGAGAGAGGGAGGGAGGGAGAGAGGGAGGGAGAGAGGGAGGGAGAACTCGCGCTCTGCTCTCACGGGCAGGGCCGGGGTCGCTCGCACGAATGTTGGTGTCAGGAGGATGCAGAGGAGCTGGGGGCGGGTAGGGCAGGGATCCCCGAGCTCCTGGGATATTCCCGGGCTGCCCCGCGGCCAGGAGCGAGCATCCATCCCGCGGGGCCCGGGAGCAGCCCCTGGCCGGGCAGGCAGGGACACGGGCGGCAGGAGGGGCCGGGGCTGTCCCCAGCCCGCATTTTCCGGGCTCTGCAGCTCTCAGACCGCAGCTGTGCGGGGGCAGCCGCGGGGTTTGGCCTCGGGAGATCCCTCCTCGCTCGGGCACACACACAGAGGGGAGCAGCAGGGCCCCGAGGTGACTTTTGGGGACGCCGCTGGCCGGGCTGGCAGGAGGTGGGGCAGGGGGTGCTCAGTCCCTCGTCACTCACCAGCTGCTGGCACCCCAGTTAATTCTAGAATCACAGAATTCTTTCTAATTAATTAGTTAATTAATTATAGAATCACAGAGCATCCTGAGCTGGGGGGGACCCACAGGAACTCGGGTTTGTGTCACTCTCCGGGTTTGTGTCACTCCCACGTCCGTCCCTTGGGGGCTGCGGGGCAGAGAGGAGAACAGATCCCTTCTCTAGGCCGGGATTTGCTGGGCTGAGCCTGCAGAGAGCGAACAGGAATAGATCCCTTCTCTAGGCTGGGATGTGCGGGGCCGAGCCTGCAGAGAGGGAACAGGAACAGATCCCTTCTTTAGGCCAGGATTTGCTAGGCCGAGCCTGCGGAGAGCGAACAGGAGGCTCCGCGGCAGCCGGGGCAGTCACGGGACGCTGCTGACACCGATTTTCTGCGGCTTGAGCAATCCGGGGCCGGGCCGGGGCCGCTCCCCGCGCTGCCCGGGGACGCGGAGGGCGGAGCGGCACCCCCGGGGCCGTCCGGGCTGTGAATCACCGGTGACCGCAGGAACCGCTCCCGCTCGGCCCCGGCTGCCCCGAACCCCGCCCGGGACGGTTCCAGCCTGCTCGCCCAGCTCGCCCAGCGCGGCCGCTTGTTGGCTCATCCCGGGCGGGACCCGCGCCTCGCTCCCTCCGTGGGTGACCGCGGCTCCTGCCAAGCCCTTCCCGAAGCCGCTGCCCAATTCGGCGATGATTTTTGGCTTTCTGAGCAACCTTGACCTGAGCCACCTTCCCGCAGGAACAGGGTTTGGGGAGTAAAAGGAGCAGGGTTTGGGGAGTAAAAAGAACAGAGTTTGGGGAGTAAAATCAGAGTTTGGGGAGTAAAAATCAGGGTTTGGAGAGTAAAAATCAGGGTTTGGAGAGTAAAAAGAGCAGGTTTTGGGGAGTAAAAGGAGCAGAGTTTGGAGACCTAAAAGAACAGGGTTTGGGGAGTAAAAATCAGGGTTTGGAGAGTAAAAATCAGGGTTTGGAGGGCAAAAGGAGCAGGGTTTGGGGAGCCTGACCCCAGCCGGGTGCAGGGAGAGCAGCAGGAGCTGCAGCTGAGCCGGGCAGATGCCCACTCAGCCCAGGGCGGCTGTGTCCCCTCAGCCCGGGGGGGTTCAGCAGTCTGGGGGTGCTGGAGGCTCAGCCCGGCTTTGGGGCGGCTCCCAGGCCCAGCTCAGGGCCAGTGCTGCGCTCAAGCTCTGCACTGAGCCGTTCCCTTCATCAAAGCCCCGCTCAGACGCTCCAGGTGGCACTTTCCGCCGTGGAAATGTCCTGTTTCCTCCCCAGGGCCACAGTCCCGGTGTCCCCAAGCCCCAAACCGCCGGCAGGGACAGGGACAGGGACAGGGACAGGAGGAAAAGCGGAAGGAGGCTGAGCGCCGAGCCGGGCTCTGGCAGCTGCTCCGTGTTATCCCCACCTCCCGACAAACAGCCGAGCGTGTGGGAGCATCTGCACGGCGAGCGTGAATAACAACAACCCAGCAGGGAAAAGGCGGGGGCGGCCGCTCGCGGGGAAGGAGGAAGCGCCGGCATTCCAGAGGGGGGAAAAACGGGATCGGCCGGGAAAGCGGGGCTCCTGCCGGGCTCACCGGCCCGGGAAGGTGCGGGGAAAGCTGCCGCAGCGGGGAAAGGGGAAAGAAGGGGGAAAGGCTTCAAAGGCTGAGGGAGATAAGACTGAGGGAGCTCAGACTGAATTCCGGGGGGAAGGAGGCGAGGGGAGAGCGGCGGCGGCGCTCCCACGTGCGGGTAGGCGTGACTGCGATGATGAGCTGCCATTCATTTTTTTCCCCCCCTCTTTCTGCACAAGCCCGAGTGGGTGAATCCACGTGTTCCCCCCCATCCCGGGGCTCAGCCCGCGCCGCTTGTCGGGGTCTGCCCCCCACCCCAGCACCCCCGCGCTCCCAGGCCGAGGGGCTGCGCTGGGGAGGTCTCGGTGCATTCCAGGATTCCCTGATCCGGGGGGAGTTGGAAGCCCCTGGAAGGGTGACAGACCTGCCCGGGGAGGGGACACGGGGCTCGCGCTGCTGCCACCGTGGTGCCGACAGAAGGGAGCGCGTTTGCTGCAGGCACAGAGCGACAGGGGCTTTTTGGTGGCTCCCGGTGCTCGCTAATTGATCGGCGTAATCACCTTCAGGGGCTCTGGGGACAGCCAGGCTGTGCGGTGACACCGCCGAGGACACCGTGACCCCACCCGCAGGTCCTGGCACCCCCCTCACTTTTGGCCCACAGGTTGGGCTCGGCCTCCAAGGGCTTTTCCTTCAGTTCTGCGGGTTTGTGACCTCTGGCCGTGTCACCTCCCCCGGCCCCCCGTGCTCTCCCTATCCAGCTGTGCTCCCTCTCCAGCTGTGCTCCCCTCTCCAGCTGTGCCCCTCTCCAGCTGTGCTCCCCTCTCCAGCTGTGCCCCCCTCTCCAGCTGTGCTCCCCTCTCCAGTTGTGCTCTCTCTCCAGCTGTGCTCCTCCTATCCAGCTGTGCCCCTCTCTCCAGCTGTGCTCCCTCTCCAGCTGTGCTCCCCTCTCCAGCTGTGCTCTCTCTCCAGCTGTGCCCCCCACAGCTGCCCGTGGGACACCCCTGTTTTCACTCCCTGCACTCTCCGTGTCATTTATATTCATTTTTCCCCCTTTACCGAGGTGGATTCGCGTCCCCATTCGAGCCGAGTGTCGCAGAGGCCGCCAGGAGCGGGGATTTGTTTTATTTGCGTTTTCCCCCTCACACAAAGCGGATGGCAGCACTCAGCGGCTCTCTGTCCCCTCGAGTGCCATTAGCGCTAATCAAGCCTCGCCGAGCCCCTTTTCGGGCAGGTTAAGGAGCTCTGGGAGCTGGACGGGAATCCGGGAGCCCCGGGATTGTGGAGCCGGGATCCATCCAGGAACGGGCAGGAGCTGTCGGGATTTCACCTGCCAGGCACCTCAAAATCCCCACAAACCCTTTTTCCTCCTCTGGGCGTTTTTAGAGGACTTTCCTGGCTTTATCCAGGGCAGATAAAAAGCCATTAAAATTAATTAAATATTTAATAAAAGACATTTAAATTATTAATAAATTAAAGCAATTTCAAGCCATTTCCTGGCTTTACCCAGGATGCTCCCAAGCCGGAGCCCGAGCAGCGCCCGGCCACTCTCTGGGGGAAGAACCTCTGGGGGTGTCCCTGCGTCCTGTCCCTGTCACACAGAGCTCGGGAGGGGGCTGAGGTCCCATCCCCAGTCTCCCTCTCGGTTCCCGGGGGGCTCTGCCACCCCCGGGTGGCTCCTCCCGCTCACGCCGCGTCCCCGTGTCCCCAGGCTCGCCGCTCCCGGCTCTGCTATGATCTGGCGGCGGCGGGCGGCCCCGTGTCCGCGCCGGGAGCAGCATGGGCAGCGTCAGCAGCCTCATCTCCGGCCACAGCTTCCACAGCAAGCACTGCCGCGCCTCGCAGTACAAGCTCCGCAAGCCCTCGCACCTGAAAAAGCTCAACCGCTACTCGGACGGGCTGCTCCGCTTCGGCTTCTCGCAGGACTCCGGCCACAAGTCCGCCTCCAAGAGCAGCAAGAATGAGGATTTCTTCTACATCAAGGTCAGCCAGAAGTCGCACGGCTCCCACCGGCCGGAGTACAGCGCCCTGGGCGGCGCGGAGCTGGGCGTGCCCGCCGGGACCGGCGCGCTGGACTTCGGGACGCCCACGCCGCAGAAGCTGATGCCCTTCCCCGGCCAGCTGGAAGTGGTGAGTGGGGAAAAGCGGCCCCGGGAGCGGGGGATGTCCCTCTGGAGCCTTCCCGTCCCCAAGGCGCTGCAGGTGCCACCGCGGGGCGGTGCTGGTCGCGGTCAGGGAGGGCGGGGGCAGCCGGGGGCGCTCTGCCACCTCTCTCTGCTTTTGGGAGCTCGGGTCAGCAGCGTGACCCGGAGGTTTGGGTCCTTCCGTTTCCAAACGCAGCAGATTTAGCCGGCAGCTTCCCCCGAGGCCCGAAGGGACCGTCCGGCCGCGGGGGTGCCGTCCCGGGGGGCAGAAGGGGCTGGGGGGACACGAGGGGCTCGCTCGGCGCTGACGGGCTCCGCTCTCCCCGGCAGGGCGGGGACAAGCCGCCGCCTCGTCCCACGGCCTTCAAGCCGGTGCTGCCGCGCTCCGGGGCCATCCTGCACCCGTCCCCCGAGAGCGGGGCGCCCCCGGGCCAGCTGCACCCCCCGGAGAAGGGCAAGGAGCAGGAGCTGCGGCCGCTGCCCTGCTCGGGGGGCCTGTCCGACTCCGGCCGCAACTCCATGTCCAGCCTGCCCACGCACAGCACGGGCAGCAGCTTCCAGCTGGAGCCCCTGGTCACCCCCGCGGGCCCCCTCAGCCGCTTCGGGGGCTCTGCCCACAACATCCTGCAGTGCGCCGTCATCCAGGACAGCAACATGATGAGCCTCAAGGCCATGTCCTTCTCCGACGGCGGCAACAAGATCCTGAACCCCGGCAAGGCCGGCCAGCACCGGCCCGGCGCCGAGAAAAGCGCCTGCGTGCGCTCGCCCATCGCCACGGACGAGTCCGCCGTGCAGGAGCTGGAGCAGAGGCTGCTGGAGAGGGAGGGGGAGCTGCAGGAGCTGCAGTCGAGCTTCGAGGAGAAGGAAATCAGCTCCTGCCAGGCCTACGAGGAGAAGCAGCGGCGCTGCAAGGAGGAGCTGGAGGGGCTGAAGCAGAAATGCAACAGCAAGCTGAAGCAAACGTCGCAGAAAACGCAGCGCGCGCAGCAGGTGCTGCAGCTGCAGGTGTTGCAGCTGCAGCAGGAGAAGCAGCAGCTGCGGGAGGAGCTGGAGAAGCTGATGAAGGAGCAGAACCTGCTGGAGACCAAGCTGAGGTCCTACGAGAAGGAGAAGACCAGCTTTGCCCCGGCGCTGGAGGAGACGCAGTGGGAGGTGAGAGGCACAAGGGGCCCAGAGCAAGGGGGGCGTGCAGGGGGAGAGCCCCAAACCCCCCAGCCCTTCCCCTCTCCTTCCTGCAGCCAGCAGGAGCGCCCCAGGCTGGAGGGAATGGGGGTGGAATCCCAGGAGCGCCCCAGGCTGGAGGGAATGGGGATGGGATCCCAGGAGAGCCCCCGGCTGTCCCCGAGGAGCTGGGCCTGAGGCTCTCACTGCCCCTCTGAACCCTTCCCCGCGGCCAAGTGAGCAAGCACAGCACAAAACCCCTCAGGATTAAAATAACTCGGCATTCCCGGCCTCCAGCTCGGGTTTTCCTGCCCCAGCGGGGCTGTAAAGCTGCCTTCCCGCGAGGAAATGGGAACTCCTGGGGCCGTTGGTGGGGGAGCAGTAAAACCTTCCACTCTCTGCTTAAGTTAATTTACTCACTGCCCTTGCAGACACCGTTAATCTGCTGGAAGTTCCAACGTTTGGTGAGAGCTGTTCGTAATATTAATTATAAACAATAATCATAATTAAATCGATAATAAATCATGGTAAGAAGGTTAAACTCAGGGTCTCCACGTGCTGGACCCCAGCTCACACGGGGTACCCGGGGCTTTCCCCGTGGTCCAGCCCTAACTCAGGTGTTCACCCCAGGTGTGCCAGAAATCCGGGGAGATCTCGCTGCTGAAGCAGCAGCTGAAGGAGTCGCAGACCGAGCTCACCAGCAAGACCACGGAGATCCTGAGCCTGAAGGCGCAGCTGAAGGAGGCGCGGCTGAGGATGGAGGGGCTGGAGGCGAAGGCGCAGGAGCTGGAGGGGTCGCTGCGCACCAAGGCCACGGAGCTGGAAGTGTGCGAGAACGAGCTGCAGCGCAAGAAGAACGAGTCGGAGCTGCTGCGGGAGAAGGTGAACCTGCTGGAGCAGGAGATCCTGGAGCTGCGCTCCGAGCTCGCCGCGCTCCGCCAGCAGCTCGGCGAGGCCCGCGAGGGGCCGCGGCCGGGCGGGGACGATGCCCAGGCCCTGCAGGGGCAGCTGGAGAGGCTGCGGGCGGAGCTGAAGGCGGAGCGCGACAGCAACGAGCAGATGAGCTGCAGCTTCCAGCACGAGCGGCAGACGTGGAAGGAGGAGAAGGAGAAGGTGATCCACTACCAGAAGCAGCTGCAGCAGAGCTACCTGCACATGTACAAGAGGAACCAGAGCCTGGAGAAGATGCTGCAGCAGCTGGCGGCGGGCGAGGACGGCAAGGAGCCCATCGAGCTGGAGATCCCCGGCGCCGACGTCCCCTACGAGGACATCATCGCCACCGAGATCTGAGCCGCCGCCCCCTCCCGAGCCGCTCGGGCGCCCCGAGCTGAGCCGTGTCCCCCCGTCCCTGCGCCG
>VWZV01017433.1:17650-32464 GCA_013397155.1 Irena cyanogastra | reverse complement strand
ATGGCACAGCCCCAGTGTGTCCCCAGCCCCAGGGATGGCACAGCCCCAGTGTGTCCCCAGCTCCGGGAATGGCACAGCCCCAGTGTGTGCCCAGCTCCAGGGATGGCACAGCCCCAGTGTGTGCCCAGCTCCGGGGATGGCCCAGCACGGTCCTGCCCGCTGCCAGTGACAGGAACCAGCCCCAGCTCCCTGGAGGAAGCTCCCCCTCCTCCTCACCCTCCATGGGCGCCGATCCCAGCGCGCCGTGGGGGCACAGAGCCACCTCCTGCCACTGCCACCTCCAGCCCTGCCAGCCCATGAGGGCCTCAGGAAGGTCCCCACCTGCTCACAGCCCCTGGTACAGCCCGAGCCCCCGAGCTGACCCCAAAATCCCCGTTCAGTCTGAGCACAGCCCACCCTGCACCCACAGCACCCACAGCCCTCCCTCTGCTCCCACGGACGAGGACCCCGTCCCTTTTCCCGGCTGCCAGGCAGCAGCTGGGCCCAAGAAGCCACAGGAATGTCCCAGCCACGGTCTGACCAAGGAATGGGGTTTGTGTTCACCCCACAGCCCCCTGCACTCACCAGGGTGGTCCCTGGCTGCCTTATCTCCTCCCGTGCCCTGATCCCGCGGGATCAGGCCGAGGGAAGCTGGTTAAACACCCCAAACCGACCACTTCCACCTTAATTTCTACCCCAGCTCTTAAAATTTCCTCCTGCCACCAGCGAGTGGCTCCAGGGATGACGAGGTGGCGCTGCTGGTGACCCTCGTGTCCCCCTGACCGGGGAGAGATCCAGTTTGTGGGGTGGGGGCTCCTGCCAGGACCCCTCTGTGCCAGTGCAATGATATTTATGATATTTTTGCTGCAATTATTCACCCACTGCCCCACTCCAGGGGTCTTGGGGGGGTGGGGGGAGGGTCTTGCACAATCCCAACGCCGCCGATTCGGCCAAGGGCTCCGAGCTGTGCAAAATTCCGTGTCCCTCGTGCCACTCCAGCCTGGAAAGTGACACCCAGGAACCAGTCTGTGCCTTCTGTGCCTGGCCCTGAGCACCCCGAACCACTGCCCCAGTTCTCCTGGCTGGGCCTGGCACTGCCCAGTTAATCCCGGTACTGCCTGGCCAGTCCTGGTACTGCCCACTCAATCCTGGTACTGCCCAGCCAGTCCTGGCACTGCCCAGTTCTCCTGGTACTGCTGAGCTGAGCCTGGCACTGCCCAGCCGGTCCTGGCTCTGCTGAGCTGAGCCTGGCACTGCCCAGCCGGTCCTGGCTCTGCTGAGCTGAGCCTGGCACTGCCCCCACCGATGCTCGCCCGTGCCCCGCTGGAGAAGCCAGCCTCAGACTCCTCGGGTGCCGCCGGTGCCGCGCCTGTGCCCGGCCCTGCCGAAGGATGTTCTGGAAGGATCGGGGGTGGCGGGGCCGGGAGGGGCCTCGTGCATCCCCCGGGGCCCTGCCCCGTGCCCGGGGCTCTGTGCCCGCAGCCCGGCCGGTGCCGAGGGGAGCAGAGCCCGCCCGACCTGCCCCGTCCCGGCAATTCCCTGCTCCTGCTCCCGCTCCCGGCCCTGTCCCCGCCGTGTCCCCTGCCCCGCGTGCCCCGCTCCGTGGTGTGACCCCCGAGGCCTCGCCGTGCTGCCTTTGCACAACGCGCTGTGTGTGCCCGTCGCATTCCAGGTGTGTCGCTCCAGGTGGGAGCCGCGGCCACGCCCGGCCCCGGCCCCGACAGAGAATTTTTTTTTTGCAGGTTTTTTTTTTTTTTTTTTTTTTTTTTCTTTTTTAAATTTTTTGGATGTTCTTTCTGGTGACTGATGTAAACTACTGGTTAATTTTATGTTTTTATTTATAAATAAATTTTTAAAAACTTCCCCGGCCTCCCTCCAGGTGCTCGGCGGCGTTCTGGGGATTTGATTTTCCATGCCCAAGCCACCAGAATTTATCGCAGCCCACCAGGGCCCCCCTGGGGACATCCTTGCACCTGGCCCTGATTTTCCAGGCCGGAGTTATCTCCGCTCTGCAGCTGGGATAACCCGAGCATGGAAAAGCAGGGATTGGGCTGATCGGGGAGGGTGGGATAATCCACCAGCCCTGCAGCTGGGCCTGATTTCCACCCTGATTTTCCATCCCCAGCATCCCTGGGCAGGCAGGTCCCGATCCCGAGGAGATCCAGGGAGGTCCGTGCTCCGCCCCAGCCCCGCTGCAGCTGCCGCGGTCGTTGGGCTAATGAGCGCATGCAAATGAGCTCCGGCACGGAGAAAAGCCGATTTGCATCTCCTTTAAACGCCCCGGTGGCACCGCACGCGTGTCTGGCTGGGTGTGGGGCAGAGCCAGCCCCAATCCCAACTCCAATCAACCCCAATCCCAACCTCAATCCCGACCCCGAGCCCTCCGCGGCGCTGGCTGGGACGGGAACTGAACGGGGAACGGAGCGGATCCGCGCCGCGCTCGCAGGGCCGGGTTTAGCGGCAAACCCGCCGCTTTTGATGTGCAAATGAGCCCCGGCCGCTGTGCCCACCAGCCCGGTGCTGGCCCTGCCTCGCATCTGCCACCGGCCCGGAGCCCCCGGGGCAGGGGGGGACCCGCCCGGGCTGTCCCCTCCCCTCCCCAGCGAGGGGACAGCTGGCGCGTGCCCGCGGCAGGGACCGGCTGCCATCCCTTGGCGAGGGGCTGAGCCCCCGGGCGGCGCTCGTTACTCATTATGGGATCAAAAATCTGAATTTAAAAAGCTGCCGGCCTGGAAGGGCCCGGCAGCGGCAGCTGGGAGAGCAGCACGGCCCTTTGAGCCGGTACCTGCTGTCCCCGTGTCGCCAGCGGGGACAGAGCCGTGCCAGGAGCTGTCACAGCACTGCCAGCGGACAGACGGACAGCCCCATAGCCTTTGTTCATCGCACAGCACCGCGCGGCTCGGGGAAAGGCTGCGCTGAGCCCCAGGGGCTGCGGAGAGGGGAACCAAGGCTGGGTTTGCCATGCCTGAGTTTGGGCTGCTGGTTCCTGGGTTTGCCAGTCCCAGGTTTAATGTGGGCATTCGTGGTTTGGGCATTCCTGGGTTTGCCAGTCCCAGGTTTAATTTCATCATTCCTGATTTGGGCATTCCTGGTGTTCCAGGGCCCTGTGCCACGCTCAGGCTGTTTCCCCCCTGGGCCAGGGTCTGTCCTAACCCCGGACGCTGCCCAGGGGAGGGGAAGGGGCTGGGGTCACTGACTCTCCCCCTCCCCACTGCTGCTCATATCCAAAACCCCACCCAAACTGGGGCCCAAAGCTCCTTTTGCAGGAGTTTAAGGTTTCCAAGCCTCCCCAGCACCAACGGCCCATGCAGAGGCAGGGAGGTGGGGACAGAGGGACAGAGGGATCACATTCCCTGCACATTCCTGCAAAGCCTTGCCCCGTGACTGAGGCTGAAGGTCAGACCCTCCTCCTCCTCAGCTCCGGGGACAGCTCTGCAGTGACCCTTAACCCACACTGAAGCTGCTCCATTCCCATTCCCAGGAGCCCTGGGGACAGGAACACCCTGCTGGCACAGCCCGAGTGATTTTTCACCAAAGCTCCCATGGGTTTAACACCTTTCATATTTAATTTATTTAGAGATTCTCTACATTAAAGTGTTTTCATGCCAACGCTTCCGCCCTCCCATCCTGCCCTGGGGGAAAAGAGACTGGACACAGCTTGGGGTGGAATGCACTGGAATAAAGTTGCTGTTGCAGCCACGGAGAACACGGAACAAACCAGAGAACTGCACACATGGAGACAGTCAGGGAAAGCTGGAATTAGCACATTCCAGTCACGTTAGCACCTTCCCAGACGGGCCTGAAGGCGTGCAGGGAGGTGCAACATGCTCTGGTGAGCCAGACCAGAGCTCAGACTAGAGGGAAGCCTGGAAAAAGCATGGAATTGTGCCAGCAGCAGCAGCGGGCCCGGAGCCTCGGCTGAACCCGTTGGAAAAGGAACAACACGGAATTGCCCAGCCAAGATTGCAGAGTTTGGGAATGCTGAGCTCAGGGCTGAGGCAAATCCGTGCCTGGAGTGCAAACCACAACAGCTCCAGCCACGGCCCGGGCCCAGCACACCTGCAGCAGGTCTGAAATATCCTCTCTCACATCAAAAGCTGCCTTTTTATTAACTCCTGTTGCCCTGTGTGTACAGGCCATGGTTTAAAAGCTGACCTGGGCCAGGTTTTAGGCTGGTTTTCACCTCTCAGGATCCCCTGCAGCAGCAGCACAAAGCCTTGAATCACCAACAGCTGTGGTGCCACCTCTGCACCCAGACTGAGCTGCTGGTTCTGTTTGGCATCTCCAGAACTCAACCAAAAAGGGTGGAGGAGGAAATTCACTCTGCAAACTCCAATTTAAAACCTGTAATTCAACAATTAAGGTTTATCCTGCCGCTTTCAGGTAGCACCTCACTGGCCTTTGTCCTCTGAAAGGACAAGGACTTCTCCACCTTTGCTGGAGGGGAAGTCCCCAGTGTCACCTCCCCCGACCTCAGGTCACACAAACCTTTAAAAATCTGCATTTTTCACCAAGGAATCTTGTCCTGCAAGTCACATTTCCTCTCTCGTGTTTTCTAACCCATGGTTTCAAAGTGAAGATTGGCAATTTCTGGTCATGCCCGGCCTTGAAAACCCCACAAAAGCCCAAACCTCGTGGTGGCTATTGCACATTTTCTGAGCATCCTCCTGGAGATGCAGGCTGTGGGAGAAGGGATATTTTCCAAACTGCTCTCAGTGGCAACGCTGCCACAGGTGTCACCTGCTGCTGGTTGGAGCTGGGAGGGCGACAGGGGAACACCAACACATGGAAAAGGAAACCAAACCACGGAGCAGGGGCGCGGGGAGCCGGGCTAGTGCTTGGCATCCCGAGGGTAGAACTCGGCCAGCGTGCTCTGGGGGATCCTCTTGAGCATCTCCTTGGGGAAGATCCTGAGGAGCTGCCAGCCGATGTCCAGGGTCTCGAACACGGTGCGGTTCTCGTAGGGCCCTGCGGGGACAGCACGGGGGACGTGGGGCAGGGACAGCCACAGGGAGTGCCCCGGGGCGAGCCCTGCCCCGCTGGGAGCTGCTGCCATCCTCACCCTGAGCAATGAAGTTCTTCTCAAACTTCTGCAGGAACTCCAGGTACAGGAGATCGTCCGAGGTCAGGGCTTCCTCGCCCACCACGGCCTTCATGGCCTGCACGTCCTTGCCAATGGCGTAGCAGGCGTACTGGGAGGGGAACAGGGCCCAGGGACCGTGGGGTGGCTGACAGGGCCCTCAGGAAATCATCCCAGCCCACCCCTGCCACGTCAGGGACATCTCCCACTGCCCCAGGGTATCCCAACCCCGCCCTGGGCACTGCCAGGGATCCAGGGGCAGCCACAGCTGCTCTGGGAATTCCAGCCCAGCCCCTCACCAGCCAGGAATTCCTTCCCAATATCCCATTCCCTGTGTCCTGCCCCTCCATCCCTCATTCCCAGTCCCTCTCCAGGTCTCCTGGAGCCCCTTTAGGCCCTGGAAGGGGCTCTGAGGTCTCTCTGAGCTTCTCCAGGTGAACACCCACAGCTCAGCTGCTCCCTCCTGTCTAGCCATCCACAATTCTTGTCTGAACCCAAAAGCTCTCACTGAACACGCAGCCAAGGCATTAAAGCAGGCTCAGGAATGTTCTAGATCCCGACTGGTCCTGGCCTTTCCAGGATCCCCCACTTCCAAAGGTGTGCTGGAGAGCAGCCCCTGCTCCCAGAGGGGTTTGGTACCCACCAGCTGGTTGGACACGTCCGCGTGGTCCTTCCTGGTCATGCCCTCGCCGATGGCCGACTTCATCAGCCGGGACAGGGAGGGCAGGACGTTGATGGGGGGGTAAATCTGGGAGGAAACACCCAGCAGTTAACAGGAATCCTTAAAAAAAAATAAAAGTCTGAGTAACCCTAAGCACCTTGTGAGCAGCGAGGCACTCACCTGCCTGTTGTGCAGCTGCCTGTCCACGTAGATCTGCCCCTCAGTGATGTATCCAGTCAAGTCAGGGATGGGATGGGTAATATCTGCGACCAAAAAAAAGTTTGGAAACTTTTCAGCCCTTTTAAATCCATTTTAGCACCGAGCTGCAGCTTTTTGTTGCCAGGTAACCTCAGATATTATTCCCCCAACAAATCCCAAGTGCTCTTGGATCGGGGCTATGAGCACCCAGCCCGAGGCCTCAAAGGGCAAAGCATTTTTATCAGAAGGCAGCCAAAACCCGGACTACGAAGGAAACCCGAAGGCCACAGGACTCCTGCGTGGCTGTGTGAGGGCCCCTGGCTGGGACTCACCGTCGTTGGGCATGGTGAGGATGGGGATCTGGGTGATGGAGCCGTTCCTGCCCTCCACGCGCCCGGCGCGCTCGTAGATGGTGGCCAGGTCGGTGTACATGTAGCCAGGGAAGCCACGGCGCCCAGGCACCTCCTCCCGAGCTGCTGACACCTGGGGCAGCCACAGAAACATTGCCAAGGAGTCAGATCCAGCCCAGGGAGCTGCTGTCTGCCTGGGTTTAGGGCACTGGGCACTTCAAGTGCAGGCACACGAACCCCCTCAGGTGTTTGTCAGCACAGCCAGGTGTGACAGGACAAGGCAAACCCAGAATTAGGGTATCAAACTGCTGGTTCAAGGAATTACAGGGTGGTTTGGGTTGGAAATATCTTAAACTTAAATATCATCCAGTTTCACCCCTGCCACGGCAGGGACACCTTCCTGGTCCCAGGCTGCTCCAAGCCCTGTCCAAACTGGCCTTGGGCACTTCCAGGGGTGGAACTGCCACAGCAAAATAAATCCCAGCCTATCAAGGATCAGCTAAAATCCTCACTGGCTGCTCCCAACCATTCCAATGAATGTTAACTCCAACAGCTTGAGCAGCAGCTTTGCTCCTCACTTCCCACCACCCCTTTCTGCCAATAACCACGTTAATTAACACCTCAACGAGCACACACCTCTCTGAGAGCCTCGGCGTAGGAGCTCATGTCTGTCAGGATGACCAGCACGTGCTTCTCACACTGGTAGGCCAGGAACTCAGCTGTGGTCAGGGCCAGGCGGGGCGTGATGATGCGCTCGATGCTGCAACACCAGCCTGCTGTCACCTGCCAGCGCCACCTGGGAGCCACACGGGGCTTCCAGGCACCACCTGCAGTGCCAGCATTGCACCTGCAGCACCATCTCAGCTGCAGCTCCACCAGCACCATTGCACTCAGAGCTCCGCCAGTACTGCACCTGCAGCTCCACCAGCACCACTGCACCTGCAGCATTTCACCTGGAGCTCCACCAGCATTGCAGCTGCAGCACCAGCATTGCATCTGGAGCTTCAGCAGCACTATTTCACGTGGAGCTGCAGGATTTCAGCTGGAGCACCAGCATTTCACCCCCAGCACTGCTGCCACAAACCCCCACCCCAAGTGTCCCCTGCTCCATCCCCCCCAGCTGTTTGCTGTCCCCAGCTCTCCCCCCTCAGGGCGTGGCCACTCACGTGGGGTCGTTGGCCAGGTTCAGGAACAGGCACACGTTGTCCATGGAGCCGTTCTCCTCGAAGTCTGACTTGAAGAACCGAGCGGTTTCCATGTTCACCTAAAGCACAGTTCTGGGTTTAACTCAGCACATTTCCCATCCAATTAAGGGCTGATGAGCTCATTAACAACCCACAGCAAAGATCTCCATCCATCAGGCTCCTCTACACTCCCAGAGTGAGCAGCTTCTGGAATTCCAGGCTGGAGATCAAGTCTGAGCTATTTAATCCTGACCAGTCATGCTTTGTTAGAACCACGGAATAGTTTGGGTGGGAAGGGACCCCAAAAACCCCTCCAGTGCCATGGGCAGGGACACCTCCCACTGTCCCAGGCTGCTCCAAGCCTCACCCAACCTTGGGCACTTCCAGGGATGGGGCAGCCACAGCGTCTCTGGGCAGCCTGTTCCAGAGGCAGACTCCAGCTCTTCCAGCCTTTGGGATTTTCACCCATTCTTTAACCCCTCAGACTCCAGCCACTCTCAGAATGTCACTGATCCCTCCAGCCCCACCTTCCCCCAGCACTGTGGGCTCACCCCCATGGCAGCAAAGACGATGGCAAAGTTCTCCTCGCTGTAATCCATCACATCTTTGGATTTCTTCACCAAGCCAGCCTGGCGACAGATCTGAGCTGCAATCTAGGCAAGAAACATTCCAGGGTTTGCGCTTGATGCTGCTCCACGGCCCAGAATTAAACTTATTTTTGACTCCCAGCAGGTTCAGAGCAGCTCTGAGGCCTCACCTCGTTGTGGGGCAGCCCAGCAGCTGAGAAAATGGGGATTTTCTGCCCCCTGGCAATACTGTTCATGCCATCTATGGCTGAAATCCCAGTCTGGATCATTTCCTCCGGATAGATCCGACACTGGGGGTTGATTGGCTGGCCTGTGGGATTTTTGGAGAGAACACAATGTTACTCCCTGGACATGCTGGGAGCTATCAAACACCCCCTGACAAATGGGTGTAAACCCCACTGTGACACCAACAGATCTTTAGCTGCACCTGGTCACACCTGAGCCTTTGAGAGCCCAAGACTGTGGTGTTAAGTGCTCATGTCAGTGGTAAGAATGATTTAAATCCTTGCCAGGTTATCAGCATTTCATCTTTAGATGTTGTAGAATTAAGTCTTCAAATAATAAAGAGCAGCTTCCAAACATTGCAGAAAATTTTCTGCTCCCTCATCTCCCTGCACTTGGGTAACTTGATTAATTAGAATTTGATGCCATACACATACTCAAAAATGAGATGAAGCTCCTCCCAAGTTAGATCTTGTGTTCTAAACCAGATTTATAAATTCAGAAAGCTGAAACACACCAGGTTTGACTTTACCCCCCCCTCAGAAAAGGATTAAGAACAAACCCATGATGTCCAAGAAATCCTCAGCCAAGACAATGGGGCCTCTGTCTATGGGTTTTCCTGATCCATTGAACACTCTGCCTATAAGAAACAACAACAAAAATGGGAATTATTGTGAAAACCAGTTAATTTGGGGTAAATCTGCTCATTGCTCACACCCACGTGTAAATCCTCACCAAGCATGTCCTCTGAGACCGGGGTTCGCAGGATGTCCCCGGTGAACTCACAGGAGGTTTTCTTGGCATCAATCCCTGAAGTGCCTTCAA
This sequence comes from Irena cyanogastra, assembly GCA_013397155.1. NCBI lineage: Eukaryota > Metazoa > Chordata > Aves > Passeriformes > Irenidae > Irena > Irena cyanogastra. The sequence goes on along the minus strand of VWZV01017433.1, from coordinate 23,378 downwards.
ATACCTGCAAATGCAGCAGGAAAAATAAAAATAAACCACAGGACAGAGGTTTTGTGCTTCACAAAGTAACTCCTGAATGCTGCTTCGCCTGCAGCCCTGGGGCACAAAGCAGGAGCTGCTCTGGAAAGGGCTTCAGGAGCTTTTCTACCACCACAAATCCCTGCTTTTAAAAAAACTCATTAATTCTATCAGCAAAAACCCAAACCTGGTGCAATTCCTTTGATCTCAAGTGTTTCCCCCTGCCAAGTTGTTCAGATGCAAGAATGTGAACATGAAACAGCTTTTGAGGAGAAATACCAGCACCCACGTAGCAGGGGGCTGATGTGGAATCCAACACTGCAAATTCCAGGGGATTCCTTTAATCCAGCAGCAAAGGAATCCAGTGGGGTGGAAATAAATCCAGTGAGGTGGAAATAAATCCAGGGAGGGTGGAAACAAATCCAGAGGGGATGGAAACAAAAATGTCACTGTGCACTGCCAGAAATCTCCTAAAATTATTGATGCCACCTGCGCATGGAATAAGCAGGTGATTTGTTGTTTTCATGGAAAAAGAACACAACTCCAGACCGGTTTGGGTTGGTTTGGGGCTCATCCTGATTAGTAAATGATGGAAAAAGAGCCTCCTGCTCCTACCTGAACCACAGCTTTGGAGCCACTGACTTCCAGCACCTGGCCACTCCTCCTGGTGCCGTCGGGCAGGGTCAGGTGCACGATCTCGGCGTACCTGGGGAACTGAGGGGCACAGGGAGAGGGGAAGGCATTAAACTCAACCAGCAAACAAAAACCACCAGCTCCCAGCCTGGAAACTACTCGGTTTTATCATCAGAACCAAACGCCTTCCCAGGATATTAGATCTGCCAGGTTAAAGCCGTTTTTACAGGAATAAAAGCTATTTGCATGGTTGGAGTTGAATCAGTTCTAAAATTCCCAGTAGCGGCAGAAAACTCCAGTGCAGGCTCTGACAAGAATAAAAACCTGCCGCAGTTTTGCCCTGAAGAGCAGCCTGAAAGAAGCCAGGAGGATTTTCCCTTTCCCAGCTTTTCCTGTCAGCTTTCCCCCCAAAATCTCCATGAACAGCTGAGAATTTACCTTAACCTGGTCCAGGATAACCAGGGGCCCGTTCACACCCGACACGGTTTTGTAAGCTGCAAAAAACACGAGGCACGAGTCAGGAACATCCCACATCCCATTTCCCACTCCATCCCTGCCACCAGGCTCACATCTGGGACCTGATTTCTTTATTAGGAACTCCACAAGGAGGATTAGGGACAGGATTGGGTGTCCAGCATTTCTCCTGCTGCCTGGAGGTGACACTGATGTGATCCCAGTGTTTATTCTCCAGGACCAAATTCATGGAGTGTTTTTTTCCTGCTTCTGGAGATGACACTGATGTGATCCCAGTGTTTATTCTCCAGGACAGAATTCATGGAGCATTTTTGGTGACACTGATGTGATCCCAGAGCTTTCTTCTCCAGGACAGGAATTCCCCGCTCAGGCTGGAGGGGGCTTGGAGCACCCTGGGACAGCAGCAGGTGTCCCCATGGCAGGGGTGCCACTGGATGGGCTTTAATTCCCCTCCAGCCCAAACCATTCCATGATTCCATGATTCCAAGCGGGGATTTTGCCGTCAGCTCAGGGAAGAAGCATCACCTGACCCCAAAGGGAGGGAATCCTGAGTCACAGCTCCCTCAGGGTCACGAGGAGCAGCTGGGGCAGTTCCTCACTGCTCCCCAGGAGAAGAAATGAAGAGTGGGGCCAGCCAGGATCCCAAAATCCAGCAGGGAGCCAGCCAGGATCCCAAAATCCAGCAGGGAGCCAGCCAGGATCCCAAATTCCAGCAGGGAGCCAGCCAGGATCCCAAAATCCAGCAGGGAGCCAGCCAGGATCCCAAAATCCAGCAGGGAGCCAGCCAGGATCCCAAAATCCAGCAGGGAGCCAGCCAGGATCCCAAAATCCAGCAGGGAGCCAGCCAGGATCCCAAAATCCAGCAGGGGCCACCAGGCCTGGCAGCTCCCCAGGTGTTGTGTGCACTGTCAACAGCCCCGTGTTTACACTGCAATAAAACAGCTGAAACTGTTGCAATGTCAGCCCTTAACAGGCAATGATCAAACTGCTCCCGGCTCAGGGGAGCTGGGCTTAAACCCCTAAGCTCAGCTTTGCTCCTCAGAGCCTTCAGAGCAGCCTGAGACAGAGCCCTGGCCCTCAGCACTGCTGGGCTGCTCCTGTGCCCTGAGCAGGGACAGGCACAGGGGACATCAGGAGGGGGAAGCAGCTCAGGGGCCCGGGGTCTGCAGCCATGGAATGGGAACGGGATGGGGAGACCGGGAACGGGATGGGGAGACCGGGAACGGGATGGGGAGACCGGGATACAGAGAATGGGATTGGGAACAGCACTAGGAACAGGGAAGGGGATATAGGGAATGGGATTGGCAACAGAGAATGGGAACAGAGAAAAGGACTGGGATGATCAGGATACAGGGAATGGGATTGGGATATAAGGAACTGGGAATGAGGCCGGGATACAGGCAATGGAAAAGCTGACCCTGAATGAGACGTTTCATGTGGAAAAGCTGACCCTGAGTGAGGCACTTCACCCCGTGACTGTCCCATGAGCTCTCCTTCCTCAATCAGCCTCTCGGGCAGCTCCATGACAAACCCGGGACATTTCCCAGGCCCAGCTCGGGGCAAAGCCAGGATCTGCCTGGAGTCACCTTGGCTCCCACCCTGCAGAAGCCTCTGCCCCAGAGGGAACACCCAGAGCTGCAGTGTTGGGTTTGGCTCCCACACCTGAGGGATATTTCCGCAGGATCCGTGCCCCAGACGCTGCCGGGCAGCGCCTTGCAGGGCCCGGTGCTACTCAGGGCACAGGTTAAGGCCATTTTGTGTAATTGCTGCCATTAAAAACACCTCCACGCACTCTGATTTCTCCCCTCAGCGCTGCCATAAAGGGATTTTAGCAAAGCCCTACATTTCCCCTTTTTCACCCGATTTCTCAATTCAGTGTTGAAGACAAACTCCATCCCACCCCCACCACTTCCAGCTCCCGGAACAAAGTCCCGCTTTTCGGGAAGGACACGGGACGGGCCGTGCCACCAGCGGGCTGGGCTGCCCCGCTTAATTACGGTGCTTAATTACAGCCCGGGCCCGGCGCTGCGGCCTGCCCAGGCCCGGGGCTGCTGCCCCCCAGGCGGGCCGATCTCCCCTCCCGCAGCCCCCCGGGCCCCCCGCACTCACTGAGGCGCGGCTGGGACAGGAAATCGCGGGTCAGAGCCGCCGCCTGCTCGCGGGGCCCGCCGGGCCCGGCGCCGTTCACGGCCCCGCGCAGCGCCCGCACCGCCGCCATGTTGGACCGGCTGCTGAGGGGGCGGCCGCTCATGCGCTGATATAGCGAGAGAGGGACACGCCCATGCACGCACAGGACACGCCCATCTGCGCTCGGGCCACGCCCATCTGCGCTCGGGCCACGCCCACCGGCGGTGAGTGACGGGGCCGGAGCTGTCCCAGGTCCTGAAAGGGGAAAGGGAAAGGATGAGGAAGAGGAAGGGGAAGAGGAAGAGGTTAATGAATAAGAATAAAAAATGTGAAAAGTCAAAAGGGGAAAGGTATGAGGAAAACTTGCAAGAGAAAGAGGAAAATAAGGGAAAAAAAAGGAGAAAAGTTTTAAAAAATTAAAAAATAAGAGACAGAAAAATAGCGAAAAACAAGGATAAAGAGCAAAAGAAAGAAAAAGGGAAAGAAAGCGAGAAAGACGGGGCAATGAGACAAAGGGGATTGGAGTTTAAATCAATCCCTCCCTCCTGCTGGCCCAGAACTGGAAATATTTGGGGAAAACGCCTCCAAAGCGATCTGAGTGATTCTGTGCTGGCTGGGGGAGCAACGCGGCAGCGGGAAACGAAACCTCCCGAGGAGGGAGCACACAGGACAGAGAATTCCACAGAAAAGGTTAAATTAAGGGAAAAAAAGGGGAAAAGGAGGAAAAGGAGAAGGTCTCAGCTGCCGCAGGAGAATCGGGATCCTCCCCCGGGCGGCAGCTCCGCGCTCCCTCAGCAGATGGTGCTGCTGCACCGCTCATGCTCCGGACATCGGAAAAAGCGATTTCCAGACCCGGCCCTTCAATTCTCCGCTCCTGAAATCCATTTAAAAGCTTCGGCCGCCGCTCCAATCCTCGCCCAGGGAGCCCCCGGGCACGATGTTCTCATCTGCCGCTGTTGGCGATGGTTTGGGGCCAGGCAGCGGGCAGGTAAACGGCCCCGGGCGCAGATTTCTGTGCCAGAGGAGGAAAGGTGAATGTATTCAGGATTTATTCCCTCTCCCCGCAGTAAATCTCCGTGTCCTGGGTCAAGGATGGATGGCGTCGGTTCGGGGTTTAAAAGGGAAATCACAGAGCCAAGTGTCAGGAGTTTAGGGAAACAGGAATGGTGGAAGGGAAGAGAGAGCCCCCATGGCCAAACCTCGCCAGGCCTGCGGGGATTTTCCATCCAGCTCTGGGAGGAACCGGCCTGGGAAAGCTGGGAAAGTATCCCATGGGCAGGAGGCAGCCCTGGGGTGAGGAGGGACCCCAGCCTGCTGGTGCCAACGTCCCCCAGAGCCCCGGGATCCCGGGCAGGGTGCCTCGATCCCGGCAGGAATCCCAGTGCTCTGAAATCCGGGAATCCCGGGCAGGGTGCCCCGATCCCGGCAGGAATCCCAGTGCTCTGAAATCCCGGGAATCCCGGGCCAGGTGCCTCGATCCCGGCAGGAATCCCAGTGCTCTGAAATCTGGGAATCCTGGGCAGGGTTCCCCGATCCCGGCAGGAATCCCAGTGCTCTGAAATCCCGGGAATCCTGGGCAGGGTTCCCCGATCCCGGCAGGAATCCCAGTGCTCTGAAATCCGGGTATCCCGGGCAGGGTTCCCCGATGCCGGGGATCCCGGTGCTCTGGAATCGCAGGTCAAGTGCCCCGATCCCGGCAGGATCCCGGCAGGATCCCGGTGCTCTGGAATCCCAGGTCAAGTGCCCCGATCCCGGCAGGATCCCGGGGCTCTGGGTTCCCGGGCCAGGTGCCCCGATCCCAGCAGGATCCCGGTGCTCTGGAATCCTGGCCCAGGTGCCCCGATCCCAGCAGGATCCCGGCAGGATCCCGGCAGGATTCCTGGCCCAGGTGCCCCGATCCCGGCAGGATCCTGGCAGGATCCTGGTGCTCTGGATTCCTGGCCCAGGTGCCCCGATCCCGGCAGGATCCCAGTGCTCTGGATTCCTGGCCCAGGTGCCCCGATCCCAGCAGGATCCCAGCAGGATCCCGGCAGGNTAATTTTTATTTGTCTATAATATATTTTATCTATTACTTATTATAATTAATTAATTATAATTAAGGTTTGTGGAGGCCTTGACCCCTGAGCCCAGGAGGCCGCAGGAGCCAGGCCGAGCTCTGCGCCCCGGCCGTGTCCCCAGCCATGTCCCCAGCCGTGTCCCCGGCCGTGTCCCCAGGCGGGTCCCAGCCCTGGCTGGCCGCGGGCAGGGCCTCGCCCAGGCTGGTGCTGGTGGTGGTGTTCGTGGCGCTGCTGCTGGACAACGTCCTGCTCACCGTCGTGGGTACGGCCGCGGCTGCCTGGGGGCCACGGGGGTGATTTGGGGCATGGTGTGGGGTCCTTTGGGACACCGTGTGGGGTGCTTTGGGGCTGCCTGGGCACGGTGTGGGGTCCTTTGTGGCTGTCTCATGGGTACATGTGGGATTCTTTGGGGCTGTCTC
>VWZV01017433.1:0-14674 GCA_013397155.1 Irena cyanogastra | reverse complement strand
GGCACGGTGGCACTGCCAGGGTGTGACCCAGCCCTTGCCTTGCAGTCGGGGCACCCTTTGGGAGCATCATGTACGAATTCGTGGGGAAAGCGTCGCCCTTCCTGGTCCTGGCCTTCCTCGCCCTCCTGGATGGAGGTGAGAGACCAAAGGGTTGAACCCTACAGATAAAGAAAATTATTGCAATGTGGATGTTTTGGGGAGGAAGAGGCACATCAGCACCGCTTATTCCATCAGGGCTAAATCCTATTTTTGCCACCTCCGGATGACTGACACAGCAACAGAGCAGGAATGAATCTCTCATTCCTTAATACAGCCCCTGATTGCTGTAATGGCTCGAACAGCCCATTCATCAAAGCTCTTTGAACTGTGAATTCTTTGGCAAGACACCCTTGTCTTGGGTGCCATGAAGGGATCAGGCTTGGCCAGCAGAAATGGTACCTCGTTCTCGCTCCCAGGCAGAGGCCACGGCAGCTTCCTGAGCCACAGCAAAGTTCCAGCCAGCAGGAGCTGCATTTGCAGCGGGAAGCATGGAGCTAATTAAATCACAGCCCCAGCTACTGTCCCCGTCTGGCTGTAAAGCAAGATATCCCTAATGAAGCGTGCGAGAGCCGCTGGAAATGAAACAGGGGCCTCGTGCCTGTCGAACTTCCTGCTTTAATCCTTTTCTCTTCCTCACCCCATCCCTGCCACGCTGCAGCTCCCCAGCTGGCAGCCCGATGGGAGCATCCCGGGGGTGACAAAATCCTTCCAAACCTCTCCGGAGGTTTTGCTGCTCCCTCCCTCCCATCCTGCCCGCTCTGAGCTGGGCCCCAAACAGCTCCTGCGTGCCGGGGTGGTGCTGTGGGCTGGGCTGGGATGAGGGGAAGGACAGGGATGGATGGATGGATGGATGGATGGATGGATGGATGGATGGATGGATGGAAGGATGGAGGGATGGATGGATGGATGGAGGGATGGAGGGATGGATGGAGGGATGGAGGGATGGATGGATGGATGGAGGGATGGATGGATGGATGGATGGAGGGATGGAGGGATGGATGGAGGGATGGAGGGATGGATGGATGGATGGATAGAGGGATGGAGGGATGGATCGATCGATCGATGGATGGAGGGATGGAGGGATGGATGGAGGGATGGAGGGATGGAGGGATGGATGGAGGGATGGATGGAGGGATAGATGGAGGGATGGATGGATGGAGGGATGGATGGAGGGATGGATGGAGGGATGGATGGAGGGATGGATGGATGGAGGGATGGATGGAGGGATGGATGGATGGATGGAGGCAGTGGTGCCTGCAGGGAGCAGCCACTGTCAGCAGCATTCTGTCCCCAGCTCTGCAGCTGTGCATCCTGCAGCCCTCGCGGATCTCCCCAGAGGTGAGCGCTGCCCGGGCCACCTGAGGGCTGTGCCAGGGCCACTGAGGGCTGTGCCAGGGCCACCTGAGAGCATGCACAGCCCCCAGCCCGCCTCAATCCCTTTGCAGAGCACCAAAGCCACGCCGCTGTCCACCCTGCTGCGGGACCCCTACATCCTGGTGGCTGCAGGTAAAGCTGGAGCCTTGAATTTGTCTCTCGGTTAAAGATTCCCTCGTGCCTCCTTGCAACAGCAGCAAGAAGGGTCTAAACCAGAGTTTTTCTCCCTTTTCTCCCTTTTCCAGGAGCCCTCTGCTTCTCCAACATGGGCGTGGCCATGCTGGAGCCCACGCTGCCCATCTGGATGCTGCAGACCATGTGCTCCCCACAGTGGCAGCTCGGTAGGGCCCGTGCTCTGCAGCCTCCTCCCCTGAGCTCCAGAGAGTTCAGAACCCCAGAAAAACCCTCCAGGAGCCACCGAGTCCAGCCTGCGACTGATCCCAGCCCTGAGCACTGAGTGCCACGTCCAGGCGTTCCTTGGGCACTTCCAGGGACCCAGATCAGGCCCTGCCAGATGATTGAATCATCATTGAATCATCTTTTGTATCACTCCAAAAAAAAAAGAGAAGGAAACATCTGCCCCCCTGCCTGCACAGCGAGCGATCCCAGGCTGGGCATGGCTGCAATTGCAGCTGGAAATGTCCTCAGTGGTGGCTGCTCTGCTCTGTTATTGAAAAAACCGTGTGGGATTTGCTGCCCAGCAGAGCGATAGCGGGGCAGGGAGGCAGTGGGGTGCCCTGGGAGCCCATCTTCTGCAGGGCAGGGAACGGGCTCGTGCTGGGCTGGCACTGGGGAGGCCAGATGGGCTCTGCAGAGTGACACCAGAACGGCCCCGGCACCCCAGGCAGGGCAGGATGGGCCGTGCTGATCGCCAGCTGCCCGGAAAATGGGATGTGGAGATAACAGCGCCTGTGCTGGCTGCAGGAACAAGCAGCGACGGTGATAAAACCCAGCTGGAGCAGGAATCACCCGGGGGGTGCCCCGGGCTGCACTCAGATCCCAAATTGGATGGCAGGCTGCGAGCAGGGGGGCTGGAGCTGCTCCTGATGGAGTTATCCTCAGCGACAGGCAGGCACTGAAAGCTTCTGTGCAGCGAGGAAGGGCGAGGGGAAAGCAGCAGCCAGGGATCCTGGCACTGGGAGAAGGGACAGGACCCAGGGGAAAAGCACTCAGGGCTCCCCTGTCACCGCTGGAAATCGCAGGTACCTGAACATCTTAGGGAATTTATTCGAGATTTTCCTCTGTTAAGTCACCTCAAAGCAATTTAGCAAGAAAATCCCAAATACGTTCCCTAAGATGTTCATGTACCTGAGATGTGAGAGCAGTTTGCATTCAGATTCAGCCCCAACCCACCCCTCTCACGGGCTGCTCCAAACTCAAGGGGCTTCTTTATTTTGTCTCTTTCCCCCATAATTCTGGGAAAAAAACAACCCAGAAGAGCTTGGGCTAAAGCTGCAGGATTAACCACGTCCTGTAGCTGTTAGAGGAGAGGAAATTAAACACAAAGCAGCATGCTCCAATAAGGAAGCTGTCCTGGGGAAATGGAGCTGATCACTTTTATTTATTGTCAGCAGGAGAGGATATGAAAAATAAACAACTGGTAAAGCAGCAGGGAGAGCAAATATTTAATTGTGAGCTGCATGATGATCCCCGAGCTTTTCACTTAAGCAGCTTTATTCCTCTTTATTTGGTGAGGGAAAAGGTGGAAAGGCGGAAGAGGGAGAAACTGTGACAGGAGGTGTTCATGTGCCTGGCCTAGCTCATGATATTCTGCAAATGAGGCAGCTGGGGAGAGAAAATCTGTGCAAATCTGTGTTTCCTTGGGCACAAGACACTTTAAAATCCTTTCTGTCTCCCAGGGATGGCATTCCTGCCTGCCAGCATCTCCTACCTCATTGGCACCAACCTCTTTGGGATTCTGGCTAACAGGATGGGCAGGTAAGAGGGATATTAAAGGTTTTGGCTCAGCCCAGCCCAAATTTCAGCATGTTCTGCTGGAGGCTGAGAACTCCTGCACTGTACTCACGTTGCAGGTGGCTGTGCTCCATGATTGGAATGGCTGTGGTGGGGATCAGCCTCCTCTGTGTGAGTAGCACAGGGGAATGTGAGACATCTGTGCAGGGATTTTCACTGTCCCGGCACAGCAAATGCTCAGGGGTTGCACCTCTAGATGCGTTTGCAGATCTGGGAAAGGTCTCCAGATTTTCACACTGAGAGATTTGGGATTGTTCGGCCTGGAAAAGGCTGAGGGGTGACCAAACTGTGGCTGTCCAGGACCTGAAAGGAGCCTGCAGGGAAGATAGGGAGAGAGAATTTACAAGGGATGGAGGGACAGGACAAGGGGAAATGGCTTCAAAGTGACACAGGACAGGGTTAGGTGGGATATTGGGAAGAAATTCATCCCTGAGAGGGTGGCAAGGGGCTGGGATGGAATTCCCAGAGAAGCTGTGGCTGCCCTGGGTCCCTGGAAGAGTCCAAGGCCAGGCTGGATCAGCCTGGGATAGTGGGAGGTGTCCNATGCGTTTGCAGATCTGGGAAAGGTCTCCAGATTTTCACACTGAGAGATTTGGGATTGTTCGGCCTGGAAAAGGCTGAGGGGTGACCAAACTGTGGCTGTCCAGGACCTGAAAGGAGCCTGCAGGGAAGATAGGGAGAGAGAATTTACAAGGGATGGAGGGACAGGACAAGGGGAAATGGCTTCAAAGTGACACAGGACAGAGTTAGGTGGGATATTGGGAAGAAATTAATCCCTGAGAGGGTGGCAAGGGGCTGGGATGGAATTCCCAGAGAAGCTGTGGCTGCCCCCGGTCCCTGGAAGAGTCCAAGGCCAGGCTGGATCAACCTGGGATAGTGGGAGGTGTCCCTGCCCATGGCAAGGAGTGGGACAGAAAGAGCTTTAAGGTCCCATTCCACGATTCCATGGCCTGTGTCCCACCTTCCCACCTCCACAGCTCTCCTGCCCTCACATCTCCTCTCTCTCCTCTCCAGGTCCCCCTGGCCACCAACATTTACGGGCTGATCGGCCCCAACGCCGGCCTGGGCTTTGCCATAGGTAAGCTGGGGGTGCCGTGGCTGCTCTGGGGCAGCTCCCCCGGGGCAGGGGGACTGAGGAGCCCCTCACGGCCCTCACGGCCCTCACACCCTTCACACCCCTTACGGCCCTCACGCCCCTCACGCCCCTCATGCCCCTCATGGCCCTCACGGCCCTCACGCCCCTCACGCCCCTCATGCCCCTCACTCCCCTCATGCCCCTCACTCCCCTCACACCCGGGCAGGAATGGTGGACTCCTCCATGATGCCCATCATGGCCTACCTGGTGGACCTACGCCATGCCTCGGCCTACGGCACCGTCTACGCCATCGCCGACGTGGCCTTCTGCATGGGCTTTGCTGTCGGTAGGAGAGTTTTACTCGCAGTGGTGTGCTCGGGGTGCACCTCCCCGGAGTTTTGTCCCTTTTTGACGCTGGAATTTGCAGGTCCCTCCACGGGCGGGGCAATCGTGCGAGCCCTGGGCTTCCCCTGGCTGATGGTGGTCGTCGGGGTGCTGAACGTGGCCTACGCCCCGCTCTGCTGGCTCCTGCGCAGCCCCCCGGCCGCCGAGGAGAAGATGGTCAGTCAGGGATGCTGTCCTGGGGTTCCACATCCCAGGGGTCTGAGGAAGTTAGGAATAAATTTGCCAGGGGTTGCGCCTTCCCCATTGGGCTCTATGCCACCCTCAAAAATGGGCAAAAAACCTCAGATAAAAGCAGGAAGGTTTAGAGGGTCCCTCCCTGCACTCACAGCTTGTGTTCCCGGGGGGAAAGTCTGCTTTGGCTTTTTCCCAGTGTGGTAACGCCTCTGTTAACTGTTCAAATTAATCATTACTTTTAATAAAACACCATTTCTTCTCTGCTTCACCCAGGCCATCCTGAGCCAGGAGTGCCCCATGCAACCCAAAAACTACAGCACGAAGGAAGCCCAGTGGGAATTCCCCCTCACAGAGGAGAGTGACGGGGAGGTGGAAAACGGGGAATAGCCAGGGTGAGGAATGTATGTCCTGCTTTGGAATTATAATTATGGTCACAGAACATGGATGTGAGAGCAGCCATTGCTGATTTAACCTCCCCCAGACCCATGAATTTCCAACCACCAGGATTTGGAGGCTCCATCCATTCAGTGGAGCTGCTGTGGGACTCAGCCATGGAATCAGCTGGTAGCTGGCAGTAAAGATGTCACTGCAATGTCACCGCTCCTCTGAGGACACTAAAAAACGTTCATTTGTGTCGTGGTATAGTCTGATGTATTGTGCTGTGTCTGTGCTACTGAGAGCTGCTCGTTGTGTCCTTCCCAACATACATTAAATTAATTTATTCGTTTAAAGAGCTCTAAATAAACTGAGGTGGGAATAAGGTTTAGACTCAGCCACCAAAGCCAGTTAGATCACTGTATTTAGTGTGGGTATGTCAGGTGCTGCAGCCGGGGGGTCTCGGAAGCTCTGAGGGAAGAGTTTGGCAAAAAATCTGCATTTTCTCCCACGGCTCCAGAGGCAGAATTAACCTCTCCCAAACGCACCACTCGGGGCCCCTCAGCGTCTGCTTGTGCAAGGCTTTGTGTAATCTCCGCCCTGAGGGGGCGCGGCACCGCCGCCATGACAGCCCTCCTTCCCGCCCTTTTTCCCGCCCTCCTTCCCGCCCTTTTCCCCGCCCTCAGGGCCGCCACTCTCGCGAGACTTGGCGCGCCCCGCCCTTTCCTGTAATGGCGGCGCCCTAGACCGCACGGCCGGTACCCTCAGCACCGTCAGTCCCCGCTGTCACCGCCAGCACTGTCACCGTCACCGCCGCCTCTGTCACCGCTGTCACCTCTGTCACCGCCACCATGCATTCGGACGATGTGAGTCCGACCGTTCTTTCGGCCCCGTGTCAAACGCCCGCCCCACCGCCGGGCCCGGCCGTGCGCCCGTCCCACGTGGCCCGGGGTCCCCTGTCCCCAGCTCGGCTGTGGCTCGAGGGGGGCAGAGGGACCGGGGCTGTGAAGGGGGACTTGGCAGCAGCACATGTGCTGTGCCTCCCCTTTTGGGGCGCCGCGCTCTCCCTGCCGGGGGAACATCGAGAAAACCCCAATGTCTGGGGCTGCCGGAGCCGGAGGGGACATGGGGTGAGGCGTGTCACGGTGTGTCACCCGCTGTTTGTCCCCGCAGGTTGTCTGGAGCATGCTGGGGAACAGGCAGTTCTGCTCCTACAAGATGACGTGAGTTTGGGGGGGCGGGCTGGGCTGAGCCCAGGGGGGATTTGGGGGAACTCAGCGGGGAAAGGAACGGGAGGGAGGTGCCCAAACCCCACAGTGTCCCCTGTGTGCGGCCACACGTGAATGTCACAGGGAATGGGGTGAGCTGCGGGAGCGGTGGGCTCTTCCCTCCCTTCCCTCCTGAATTCCCCGTCCTGTTCTTTGCAGCACCAAGACGCAGAACTTCTGCCGGAACGAGTACAACCTGACGGGGCTGTGCAACCGCTCCTCCTGCCCGCTGGCCAACAGCCAGTACGCCACTGTCCGTGAGGAGAAAGGTGGGAGCAGGAGTTCGTTCCCTCGTGGGAAGGGGATCAGGCCTTGGAAAGGGCTCCCCAGGGGGGTTTGGAGTCCCCATCCCCGAAGGTGTCCCAGGAATGCCTGGATGTGGCACTCGGTGCTCAAGGTTGGGTTTGATCTCAGAAGTCTTTCCCAGCCTGGCTGGTTCTGGGGTCCAGCGGGCAGGGAGGGCTGGGTGGCACTCCCGAGGGCAGCCTGGCTCTGGGCAGGGGCTCAGGGCTTGTTCCCTGTTCCCAGGTCGCTGCTATCTCTACATGAAGACCATCGAGCGGGCGGCGTTCCCCCGGCGCCTCTGGGAGCGGGTGAGCTCGGGGACACGGCAGTGACAGCAGCCCTGGGGTCCCACAGAGGGCAGGGGGCTGGGCCAGGGGAGGGTCAGGCTGGACAGCAGCAGGAATTTCTCCATGAAAGGGTGGTGAGGCATTGGAAGTGCCCAGGGAGGTTTGGAATCCCCATCCTGGAGGTGCCCAGGTGTTGGATTAAATTATTTTCTGACCCTGGGATGGGGCAGCTGAGAGCGGTTTAAAAAACTTTTATTCCATTTTCAGTCTCATGAGAAGGGTGAGACAATACAGATGTTGTAATTCACAGCATCACAATTAGAAGCCAGCTATTTCCTAATTACAAAACACTGTAAGGGTTTCTGTGAGTCCAGGGAAGGACTGGAGGTGGCACTCAGTGCTCGGGGCTGGGGACAAGTGGGGGGATCCACCTTGGAGGGCTTTTCCCTAATGATTCTGTGACTGGGAGCAATGCAGCCCCTCCCAAACGTCCCTTTTCAGCCCTGCTCTGTCACCCAACCCCTCCCCTGCCCCGCAGGTGCTGCTGAGCAAGAACTACGAGAAGGCTCTGGAGGAGATTGATGAGAACCTCATCTACTGGCCGCGCTTCATCCGGCACAAGTGCAAGCAGAGGTTCACCAAGATCACGCAGTACCTGATCCGCATCCGCAAGCTGACCCTCAAGAGACAGTAAGGGACACAGCAGTGACCCTGGGAGTGACTGCTGGTGGCTTCTGGAGCCACTGCCCCTCGCTGCTGGGACACAGGGCTGGTCCCTGTTTTCCTGAGGGGTTTAGATGGACCTGACAGGGATGAGCTGCAGGAGTGCAGTGTGTGGATGTCCTGAGCTGGAAGGGACCCACGGGGATCATTGATCCCAACTGCTGGCCCTGCACAGGCACCCCAACAACCCCACCCGTGCATCCCTGGGAGCGGTGTCCATCTTGGAGCTCTGGCAGCCTCGGGGCCGTGCCCATGCCCTGGGGGCAGTGCCCAGCACCCTCTGGGGCAAGAATCTTCCCCTAAAATCCAGCCTGACCCTGCCCTGCCACAGCTCCAGCCATTCCCTGTCACGGAGAGCAGAGATCAGAGCTGTCCCTGGGGAGGAGCTGCTCCAAGTGCCCTCAGCTGCTCCTCCTGTGGCCCCTCCAGACCCTTGCCCACCCTGCTCTCTAACAGCTTTAGATCTTTCTTACTCCACACGTTTGGAGTGCTGCCGCTGCTGGCTGTCACTGCCAGGGGCTGTGACATTCCCAGTGCCTGTTCCCTGCAGGAGGAAGCTGGTCCCGCTGCGCAGGAAGATCGAGAGGCGCGAGAACAGGCGAGAGGTAACGAGTGCCCCGTGTCACCTCGTGCCACTGCTCCTGTCCCCGCTGCCCCCCGGCCTCACGCAGCTGCCCTGTGTTCCCTAGGAGAAAGCCCTGATTGCTGCCCAGCTGGACAACGCCATCGAGAAGGAGCTGCTGGAAAGGCTGAAGCAGGACACGGTGAGGCTCACGCAGAGCTCACAGTGTGAGCTGCCCCTGGGGGAATGGGGGTGCCTGGCTCCCCAAAACACAGGGAGCCCCAAAACACGAGGGCTGCCCTCCTGCTCTGTGCACAGGGAGCCCCAAAACACAAGGGCTGCCCTCCTGTGCACAGGGAGCCCCAAAACACGAGGGCTGCCCTCCTGCTCTGTGCACAGGGAGCCCCAAAACACGAGGGCTGCCCTCCTGCTCTGTGCAGGAGTGTGGTGTCAGAGTTGGGAAGGGGCTGATCCACACCTCAGTCTGATGCTGCCCCGTGCAGGCTTTCAGTGCCCCCCCAGCCCGAAGTGCATCTTCTTCCTGTGGCTTACAGAAAATCCCAATTTTCCTTTCAGTATGGAGACATTTACAACTTCCCCATCCACGCCTTTGACAAAGCCCTCCAGCAGCAAGATGAAGAGAGCGAGAGCGAGTCGGATGCAGAGAGGGAAGAAGATGATGAGGATGAGGTAAAGCTTTCAGCTCTGCCCTGGGCTGGGAAGAACTCAGGACAGCTCAGAAGAACCTTGTGGTGGCCTTGGTGGCTCTTCATGGCACTGCTGTGCTCAGTCCCTGCCTCTGTTCCTTGCAGGACGTGGATAAAAGGGAGTTTGTGGAAGCAGAGGACAGCGAGCTCAGCGACTTTGAGGTGGGTGAAGCACCAGGTGCAAACTGAGGCTGAGCTGCATGGGCACCTCCACCCTCGGGTGTCTCTGGGGGTGGGTAAGAGGCAGCAAAATCAGCTGTGGAGGAGAATTGTACAGTGGGAGCCCAGCCCAGCTCCTCTGCAGCCAAGGATTGTGGAGCGGGATTGTACCGAGGTGATTTTGGGGAAAGAGGAGGTTTGGTTACACAGCCTGCTCTCACATCACTCTGGTCACTCAATTCTTCCTCAGGACATGGATAAGTTGGAGACAAGCAGTGAAGAGGAGCAGGAAGAGGAGGAAGAAGTAGAGGAGAAAGCCTCCCACTCCAAATCTAAAGGGAAAATGCCCCTGAAGGGCCCAGCCAGGAGAAAACGTCCCCACATTGAGATAGAGTACGAAGAGGAAACAGAGCCAAGCACCAAGACCAGAGCAACCTGAGCCCTCCTGATGCCATTTTGTACAGACTGACAGAACTCCAGATGTGCCACCAGAGTCTGACTGCAGCAGCTGTCACCCACCTCCCACCCTGCACAGGACCCTCAGGAGCTCCTGGTTTGATATTCCATGCATTTTCTCCAACAGCAGCAGCGGGGTTTCTGTCCCGAGCCAGGCAATTGCAGGTGTTTGTTCCAGCTCCAAGACACATCTCCCACCTCCTCTGCAGCCTCAAAAAGCTCAGCCCAGCCTCTGCTCCAGGAAGGGCCCTGGCCTGAGGGCTCTGCTGCTTCCTCTAAGGCTGGAGAAACCTCAGCTGTGTCTGGGGCAGGTGTAGGTGGGACAAGAACGACAGAACTCTTAAATAAATCCAACAGTTTTATTGTACAAAAGGGGCTGAGCAGTGTCAGGCACCTCAGGTGCTCTCCTGCACCTTCCTGAGGCATTCCAGCACCCGCTTCTCCTCACAGCTGCTGTGCACCCCTGCCAGCAGCACCTGCAGGGGGAGAGCAGCATTCCCAGTGCCCTGGCACCCAGCCAGGCAGTCACAATCACAACCCCATTGTGGTTTCCCTCCCCAGCCCTCTGGGGGAGCAGAGCACAGATCAATCCCATCGACAGCTACCGAGTCACTTATCAATGGATTTTTGATGCTGGGGAGGGGGGAAACTCAAACTCCTGCTGGACTGAGAGGGAAGAGGGCCCTGGCAGCCAGCAGGGAGCCCTGGCTCACCTTCACCTGGCCCTGGGAGCAGCGGTCCAGCAGGATGAGGCACTGGGTGGCCCTGTCCAGCAGGGCAGCTCTGACGGGCTCGGGGGTCGGGCCCCGCTCCGTGTGAACGTCCCAGAGCAGCCTCAGCAGGGCCTTGAGCAGCACGGGGAGCCTGCAGGGCATCCTGCAAGGGAAAATCCTCATCCCAAACCCTTCCCCAGCTGGGGCACAGCACAGCCTGGGGCTGCTGTGGGGCAGGATTGGTGCTAGGACAGCCCTGGGCATGCAGGAACCTTGGGCTGGTGTTGGGAATGCTGTCACTGCACAGCCCAGAGCACAGCACAGGGTTTACTCCACGTTGATTTAATTTATGTTTTTGGAACAAGCACAAGGCAGATCAAAATGAGGACCCAGCTTAATTTTGGAGGCAGGTTTTTCAGTAATGCCAGCGAGTACTTCCTGGGACAGATCTTCTCTTAGGATTTCAGGGCCTTTTCCTCAAGAAAAAGTAACTTTGGGTCTTAAAGTGGAAACATTCAGGTCAGGACAGGTTTTCTGTGTGTAATCCCCCCAGAAAGGTACCTGGGCCAGGCGTGCTCTATGGTGCACTGCAGAGTCTCCAGGATTCCCAGTCTGGCCTCCTCTTCGGGGCCATCAGAGACCTCCAGGTAGCCCAGGATGACTCGCTCCAGCCTCTTCAGGTGCCTCACGATGAGGATGCCGAGTCTGGCAGCACAAACACACCCTGAGGAGGGAGGATAGATCCCTTGGATCCCAAAAACACACCCTGAGGGTGTAGCATACCCTTGGATAGCAAGCCCAGGGCCCATCCCTGTGCTGTCACCCCCTCAGGAAGGCGGGCAGGCCCCCAGGTGTCCCCTCTGTCTCACCTGGTGACGAAGGCGGGCAGGGTCCCCGCGTAGACCCTGCGCAAGGCCAGCCTGTGCTCGGCCTCCATGTGGGTCAGCACCAGCTGCAGCACCTGGTCCCAGGGGGAGGTGGCTCTGCCGTGGCCCTGGCGCCGCTGGCATCGCTCCAGGACGGGCAGCAGGTCCAGCAGGCACAGCAGCACTGCCTGGTGTGGGGACATGGGGAATCTGAGCTCGTGCTCTCTCCAAAAAACAACGAATCCCAACCCTGTGGCCACCCACGCTGAGCTCAGTGCTTTAAACCTGTTCCTGCCCACCTGGAATGGGGCAGGAGGGGAGAGCTCTTCTCGCTGTGGTATTTCTAGAATCTACTGAGTTACTTTGTGTCACAGGCTGGTGACAGCCTGGCTGGACTGTGACAGGAACAGGCTCAGCCTCCTGCCTTGAACTGAGGGGCTGTCACTGCCCCAAATCACCCCAAACCCGGGTGCAGCCGTCCTACCTGGATGAGAGGGGCCTCCCGTGAGTAGAGGTGGTTGTAGAGGGCGTGGAACACCACCTGGGCCCTGTTGAACTGGCACAGATCTGCTCCTGGCTGGAAAAACAGCAGAGAGCAGGACGTTACTCCCGGCAGCACAGAAACCTGAGGGAAGCACAGCCCTCCCAAAGCCTGGAAGTGTGAGGAACTGCTGGAAATGCAAATTAAACCCTGCCATGCCCTTCCCAAAGCCTGGGAAGTGCGAGGAACTCCTGTAAGTGCAGGTTAAACCCTGCCATGCACCAACAAGAGAAGTTAGGAACCTGACCCCCAAACGGGAATGGCTGGAGCTGTGTCAGGACAGGGTCAGGTTGGATTTTAGGGAAAGGTTCTGCCCCCAGAGGGTGCTGGGCACTGCCCACGCTGCCCAGGGAACGGGCACGGCCCCGAGGCTGCCAGAGCTGCAGGAAACGTTCCCACGGATGAGATTGTTGGGGTGTCTGTGCCGGGCCAGGGCTGGGACTCTGATCCCCGTGGGTCCCCTCCAGCTCGGGACATTCTGTGACTGCCCCTCCCTTCACCCGACACCAACGAGGGCTCCACGCCCTCCCCGCCTCCCTCACCACGTTGAGCACGATGTGGTGCAGGCAGCGCACGCCCAGCACTTTGTTCTCCTCCTGGAAGTCGTCGGAGAGGAGCAGCGCGGGCGGCAGCACCCGCTCCAGGTGCGGGCACAGCCAGGGCCGGCTGACGCGCAGCAGAGTCCAGGAGAACACGTCCTTGGAGGCAGGGTTATGCTTCCAGGTGTCTCTAGAGAGACAGGCACAGCTCAGGGAACACGAATTATCTCCTGAGCCTCAGAAACTTCCCACTATTTCCTGCAGAGACCCTCCAAGCACGCCACACTCCCCACTCACTTGGTTAACTCCTGCTTCANAGCGCCCGCCCGGCCCGCAGCAGCGCCTGCTCGGCCGAGGGGGCGGCGGGCGGCGGCTGCCCGGGCCCCCGCTCCGCGCTCGGGCTGCCGCCCTCCATGGCCCGACAGGAGGGACCTCCCCGCTCTAACAACCGGCTACGGACACATCGCTGGTGGCAGCAGCGCCCGGCGGGCAGCGGGGACCCCCGGGACANCCCTGCCATGCCCTTCCCAAAGCCTGGGAAGTGCGAGGAACTCCTGTAAGTGCAGGTTAAACCCTGCCATGCACCAACAACAGAAGTTAGGAACCTGACCCCCAAACGGGAATGGCTGGAGCTGTGTCAGGACAGGGTCAGGTTGGATTTTAGGGAAAGGTTCTGCCCCCAGAGGGTGCTGGGCACTGCCCACGCTGCCCAGGGAACGGGCACGGCCCCGAGGCTGCCAGAGCTGCAGGAAACGTTCCCACGGATGAGATTGTTGGGGTGTCTGTGCCGGGCCAGGGCTGGGACTCTGATCCCCGTGGGTCCCCTCCAGCTCGGGACATTCTGTGACTGCCCCTCCCTTCACCCGACACCAACGAGGGCTCCACGCCCTCCCCGCCTCCCTCACCACGTTGAGCACGATGTGGTGCAGGCAGCGCACGCCCAGCACTTTGTTCTCCTCCTGGAAGTCGTCGGAGAGGAGCAGCGCGGGCGGCAGCACCCGCTCCAGGTGCGGGCACAGCCAGGGCCGGCTGACGCGCAGCAGAGTCCAGGAGAACACGTCCTTGGAGGCAGGGTTATGCTTCCAGGTGTCTCTAGAGAGACAGGCACAGCTCAGGGAACACGAATTATCTCCTGAGCCTCAGAAACTTCCCACTATTTCCTGCAGAGACCCTCCAAGCACGCCACACTCCCCACTCACTTGGTTAACTCCTGCTTCAGGAGCCCCATCACCGCTCCAAATCTTCCTTCCTCATCCCCCTCCTTTCCCCTCAGGAATTCCTCCACGGACCCGCAGCCCGCGGCCTGGACCAGCCGCTCCAGCACCTCCCGAGCCACCGCCCGGCTCCTCGCCGTGGTCCAGGGCCGCTCCTCTTTGTGCGTGACAGCAAAGACGAACGCGTGTCCCAGCACCCGGCGCAGGACGGGCCCCGCCGCCGCCGTCCCCGGCGGTTCCTGCCTCCCGGCAGCTTCCAGCTTCCGCAGGAGCAGCAGGAACACGGCGCCGACGCGCTCTGCCCGCTCCGCCGCGGCTGCCGGCGCCGCGTCCGGCCCGGGAGGCTCGGCCCCGTCCCGCTCCCGGCGCGNGACCCCCTCAGAGACCCGCGGGATCCCTCACAGACCTCCGAGCACCCCCGGGATCCCTCACAGACCCCCGAGCACCCCCGGGACCCCCTCAGAGACCCCCGGGATCCCTCACAGACCCCTGAGCATCCCCGGTCCCGTCACTGTGGCGCAGCCGCCACCCGCACCACGCGCGCGAACTGTCGCAAAACCCCCCACTGCCGTAAAGCCGATGTCGGACGGGGCGTGGTTTAGTGTGCATAAATTAGCATTGTTAATTAAACACCGCGAAGCGCGGCAGGGCGGCCGTGTGAGAGAACGGGAATGCGGACGGGAAAGACGGGAAGAGCGATTCAGAGGGGATGAAGCAAAGGACGGGGAGAGCTGGGTGGGAACAAGTGATCTCGCCATGACTTCCAGAGCAGTGGCGCAGCACTAGGTGCGGGCGCGGCGGCCGTTTCCCCGATCCTTCCGGGTAATGGAAATGATGAGTGGGAGTGGCACGCGCTTGCGTGACGTGTGCACCCTTTGTTACGACGCTGCACAATCCCATCTGATCTCCGGGGGGTCGTGACGTCACCATGACGTCAT
>VWZV01017432.1:21786-35658 GCA_013397155.1 Irena cyanogastra | reverse complement strand
TTGGGAATGAGCCTTTCCCGGTGCCCTGCAGTGCCGGGAATTTGGGAATGAGCCTTTCCCGGTGCCCTGCAGTGCCGGGAATTTGGGAATGAGCCTTTCCCGGTGCCCTGCAGTGCCGGGAATTTGGGAATGAGCCTTTCCTGGTGTCCTGCAATGCCGGGAATTTGGGAATGAGCCTTTCCCGGTGCCCTGCAATGCCGGGAATTTGGGAATGAGCCTTTCCCGGTGCCCTGCCGTGCCCAGGGCTCACCGTGAGCTGTCCCTGCCCTGCAGTTCCCTTCCTGCCCCGCTCCCAGAGCAGCCTGGAGCTGGGAACTGCCCCAGGCCGTGGCTGCGGGGCCGGGGCAGGCGGTTCCCCCTCCCGGTCTGGGTTTCAGCCCCGTGCAGAGGCCGGCCCGCTGCTGCTGCTGCTGCTGCTGCCGCAGAGCTCCAGAGGAGAATTTCAATGCCTTCTGCTCCGTGCGAGGTTTTATTGCCTGCAGCCCGAACCGTGGGCAGGGAGAGGCTCAGACTCCTCAAGGATGGGGTTTTGGTGACCTTGGCTTTGTGTTTCCACATCGCCGCGCCAGCACCTCGCCGCGGATGTGGGGGAAGCTGCTGGGAAAGGTTCCCCGGGCGCCTCAGGGCTGCGTCTGCTCGGTTTTCTCAGGGGCTGCAGGTGGGAGGGTTTGGGGTGGCCAGGACGTGATTTGGGAGCCAGGTGCAGCTGGGAGGCTCCGGGAATTGTGTCGGGATCGTGTCGGCGTTTGCTCCCGAGCCTGAGCCTGTCACGGACTGGGCTCAAACCTCCCAGTGTGAGTCCCCTCGTGGGAAAAATGGGATCAAGGCAAGGAGCCCCTGCCACAAAAACCCGACCCCCTGGCTGGGAAAAATGAGCACCTTTTGGAAACCGGCTGCAGACGATTTTGGGGCAAGAAGGAGGGATCCGGGAGCTGCAGGATGGAGTCAGGCATGGGAGTGTGCTGGGAGAAACCATAAATCTCCGGGGAGAAGAGGGTCACTGAGAGCCTCATCAGGGTGGGAGCAGCAGCTCCGCGTTAATGCGCCCATAAATCCCCGCTCCGATAAAACAGGTGGCTCTTCCGAGAGGCAAAAAGAGGCAAACGCCGGGCTTTTTCTGCTGCCGCCGCCGCCGCCGCTCTCCTTTTGTAAAAAGCTTTAATTACCGCAGTGCTGGCGGCTCGGCGCGGGCAGGAGCCGGGAATGCGGCTGGATGTGGGAGGCAGGGGCAGGGACGGAGGGAAGGGAGCTGCAGGTCGGCCAGAATCCCCGGGGAGAGGCACGAAAATGAATTTTTATGCAGGGATTGAGGGTGGCGGGGATGGAAAATTTCCGGTGCTTTGGTGCTGGGGATGGGGAAGATAAAGGGAGGGAAATGCAGGGTGGGAAAGGGAGCTCTGGGAAAGGTCTGGGAGCTCCACAAGCAGGGAGGGGAGCAGGGACAGGACTCCTGCCACTGCCCCAGCCTTCGGGGACACTTCGGGGGTCACACACCTGGGCAGCCGGGGATTTCTGCAGCTCCTTCCCAAAGTGTCCCCACATCTCTGTTTGCCCCTGCCCTGCTTTGTCCCTCTCCCGCCCCTCAGGAATTCCCTCTGCCCGTTTTGGGGTTGTTTTTAACCCCCGGCACCTCGGGGTCCGTGGGTCTGCACTTCCCTGCAGCCTTTTCCCTCCGTGCCACCGTCCAAGGGGACAAACCCCAAACCTCGGAGCGACTGGAATTCTCTTTGCGTTTGACCCGCCGCCCTTCCCAGGCAGCTGCTGCTGCCGCCGGCGCTTCCCCAGGAGATAAATCCGCACAAAGCCCCTTTTCCAGGCGATAAAGCCATCAGCGGGGGCTGCGCTCCGTGAATGGGTGGGCACATTCCCAATGCCGCGCTGAATTGAAGGAAATCACCGTTCCAGGGCCCTAAAATGCTGAATGGGGCCGTGGCATCCTCTGTGGGATTGTGGCGGCGGCTCCAAGGTCAAGGCTGAGTCACGGCGGCGCTTCCAGCCCGGCACGGGCAGGGCCGGCCCCCCTGGAGCCCACGCTGGCTTTAGGGTTTGGTTTAGGGTCGGTTTTAGGGGAGCTGACCTTGGCTTTAGGGTTTGGTTTAGGGTCGGTTTTAGGGGAGCTGACCTTGGCTTTAGGATTTGGTTTAGGGTCGGTTTTAGGGGAGCCGACCTTGGCTTTAGGGTTTGGTTTAGGGTCGGTTTTAGGGGAGCTGACCTTGGCTTTAGGGTTTGGTTTAGGGTCGGTTTTAGGGGAGCCGACCTTGGCTTTAGGGTTTGGTTTAGGGTCGGTTTTAGGGGAGCTGACCTTGGCTTTAGGGTTTGGTTTAGGGTCGGTTTTAGGGGAGCTGACCTTGGCTTTAGGGTTTGGTTTAGGGTCGGTTTTAGGGGAGCCGACCTTGGCTTTAGGGTTTGGTTTAGGGTCGGTTTTAGGGGAGCTGACCTTGGCTTTAGGGTTTGGTTTAGGGTCGGTTTTAGGGGAGCTGACCTTGGCTTTAGGGTTTGGTTTAGGGTCGGTTTTAGGGGAGCCGACCTTGGCTTTAGGGTTTGGTTTAGGGTCGGTTTTAGGGGAGCTGACCTTGGCTTTAGGGTTTGGTTTAGGGTCGGTTTTAGGGGAGCTGACCTTGGCTTTAGGGTTTGGTTTAGGGTCGGTTTTAGGGGAGCCGACCTTGGCTTTAGGGTTTGGTTTAGGGTCGGTTTTAGGGGAGCCGACCTTGGCTTTAGGGTTTGGTTTAGGGTCGGTTTTAGGGGAGCCCACGCTGGCTTTAGGGTTTGGTTTAGGGTCGTGGAGCCGACTTTGGCTTTAGGATTTGGTTTATGGGCGTTTTTAGGGGAGCCGACCCTGGCTTTAGGATTTGGTTTAGGGTCGGTTTTAGGGGAGCCGACCTTGGCTTTAGGATTTGGTTTAGGGTCGGTTTTAGGGGAGCCGACCTTGGCTTTAGGATTTGGTTTAGGGTCGGTTTTAGGGGAGCCGACCTTGGCTTTAGGATTTGGTTTAGGGTCGGTTTTAGGGGAGCCGACCTTGGCTTTAGGATTTGGTTTAGGGTCGGTTTTAGGGGAGCCGACCTTGGCTTTAGGATTTGGTTTAGGGTCGGTTTTAGGGGAGCCGACCTTGGCTTTAGGATTTGGTTTAGGGTCGGTTTTAGGGGAGCCGACCCTGGCTTTAGGATTTGGTTTAGGGTCGGTTTTAGGGGAGCCGACCTTGGCTTTAGGATTTGGTTTAGGGTCGGTTTTAGGGGAGCCGACCCTGGCTTTAGGATTTGGTTTAGGGTCGGTTTTAGGGGAGCCGACCTTGGCTTTAGGGTTTGGTTTAGGGTCGGTTTTAGGGGAGCTGACCTTGGCTTTAGGGTTTGGTTTAGGGTCGGTTTTAGGGGAGCCGACCCTGGCTTTAGGATTTGGTTTAGGGTCGGTTTTAGGGGCACGGAACCGGCCCGGTAACAAAGGCGGGCACGGCCCTCTCCCCTGGCGGTTCACCGGGAGCTCGGCGTTCCCCCCCCGGCTCCGGAGGCTGCGGCGGGGACCGAGGGCTCGCCCAAGGTCACTCGGAGCGGCCGCGGCGCTGCTGGGGCTCCAGCCGGGCCCGGAGCGTGAGTCACACCCAGAGCGGGGTCCCCGGGGATGCGGGGCCGGCTCCGCCCCGGCTCACCCCGGTAATCACCGCGGGCCGCTCCCCCTGCCTCCCGTGGCAGCGGTAATTAACGCCCGGCTGTTAATCACCCGCGCAAAGCGGTTACAGAGCGCTCCGCCTGTGGAGCTCGGGGATCGCCGCGTCCCGCGGGGTTTTGGGGATCCAAAAAACCCATCCTGTGGGGTTCTGGGGCTCCAAAAATCCCCATCCCGCGGGGTTTTGGGGATCCCAAAAAACCCATCCCGCGGGGTTCTGGGGCTCCAAAAATCCCCATCCCGTGGGGTTTTGGGGATCCAAAAAAACCCATCCCGTGGGGTTTTGGGGGTCCAAAAAAACCCATCCCGTGGGGTTTTGGGGGTCCAAAAATCCCCGTCCCGCGGGGTTTTGGGGATCCAAAAAAACCCATCCCGTGGGGTTCTGGGGCTCCAACAATCCCCATCCCGCGGGATTTTGGGGATCCCCCCGCGGGGTTTTGGGGGTCGCTCCGTGGGATGGATCCGTCCCCCCGAGCCGTGTCGGTGCCGTAGGGAATCCTCGGGTTTAGGAGCCGGTTTGGGATCGGTTCCAGCTCGGAGGGAATTGGGGCTGTGGGTCCAGCAGCCGTCCCGGAGGAGCTGTGGGGCCAGGTGTGCCCAGGCGTGCCCAGGTGTGCCCAGGTGTGCAAACCACGGCGCTGCTCCCGCCCAGGTGCTCCGTAACCCAACTCCTCCATCTGCTCCTTCCCAAAGGCCAGACCCGGGGAGGTTCCTTGGGTTCGGGGCTGAGAGGTGCCCGAGACGTGGGGAACCCCGCGGGACCGCGCCGTGCCTGGCACTCGGCTCTGCTCGGGGAGATCGCACTGAAATTCGAGGGGAAAACAAAAAATAAAATGCGGAGCCGGTGGAGGATTTTGCCCCGGACGTCCTTGGCTCCTCACGTACTCAGCCAGATGCTCCCCCCTGCCCGAACACCTGCATTCAGGAGGGGCCGGGCCTGAGAAGCCCTTTGGGATGAGCGAAGCCATAGAAATGTAAATTAAATTATTTACCTACTCCCAGTTAAACGCTCTGCCCTTCTGGCCAAGGAGGAGGGCGGTGGGATGGGGCGGGCTCCAGAACCCGCTCGGCTCTTTGTGTAAAACTGCAGGGAACTTTGGGGAGTATCCTACCAAAAAAAATTTCTCTGAGCAAACAAGAAAAAAGGGGAAAAAAAATTCCCAATTTTGGTGCTTTGCACAATGTTCTGTGGGGCTGCTGGGCCGGGGATTCCTCACCCAGCGCTGCCCAGTGTTTGATTATTATTCTTATTCCTCCCTTTTTTTTTTTTTTTTTTTAACACGAGGCAGGACCCGGAATCAATCACGGGGCAGGAGGCAGCAGCATTTTAAAGGGAAAGGCAGGGACACGGCGTCCCTGGAGTCGCCAGAGCCAAGGATGCCATTTCGGGCTTGAAATCTCGCTGCAGTTTTAGCGGGGGCAGCTGCGGAGGGGAGTGGCTCCAAATGCACCCCGGGCTCCTTCCCCGGGGCTGCCGGAGCCCTCCCGCTCCCCAGGCAGGAATTCAGGAATTGGCTTTTCCTGCGGCCCGGGCTGCTCGGATCCGGTGCCGGTGGTCCCGGTGCGGAGCGGGTCCGGCCCGCTGCCCGCGGGGGATGGCCGGGGTCACCTCTCCCGGCTTTTCCTCTCCTCCGGGCGTTCCTGGACGGTGCAGCCCGAGCTCTCCCAGCGCGGTTCCCGGCCTGGTTTTCCTTCCTGAGCGGATCCTTCCCCGCTCCTGCTCCATCCCCCGGCAGGAGCGGGATCGGAGCCGCTTCCCGGCCCTCCCGGGAGCCGCCGTGGGGAACGGCCCCGAGCGGGCTCCGAGCTCCGCTGGGCACCGCCGGGGACCCTCGGCCCCCAGCCTGTGCCTCTCGTCCCCCTGTGCTGGCCCGGGGCCGTTTGTCCGTGCGCTGTCGGTCCTGCCCGCAGCCGGTGCGCGCTCCCCCCGCATCCCCGCCCGTGGAAACGGGGCTCGGGAATTGCCGCGGTCCCCCCGGCCCTGCCCGCCGTCAATCACCGCGGCCCGGGGCACTTGAGGCGCATTTGCGAATTAATCCTGCCGCCGCCGGGGAGGGAATGGCCGGCGGGGCTCAGCTGGGAGCCGAGAGATGGAGCCGGGCCAGCGCCGGGGTCACAGCACGGCCCTCGCCCCGGGACTGCCACCCTGCGCTCCCCCTGGCCGCGGGGCCACCCCGAGCCCCCCGGGCCACCCCGCGCCTGTGCCCGGCGAGCAGGGAATGGAATCGGGCTGGGAACGTTCCTGCAGCCTGGAAATCCAACCCAAAGGGTGGCAGCTTTTAAAGGCGGTGACTTTGAGCTCGGCTCATGCACGCCCTGCATCGTTTCCCTCCCGCACCGCAGTGCAGCCTCCTGCTGCTCCCTGGTGTCCCCTCCGTGCTCCGGTGTGTCAGGGCAGTGTCCCCGTGGGCACGGTGGCTCCAGCGCTGTGACCGTGGTGGCTCCAACCCTTGTGGCCACGCTGGCTCCAGCCCCGTGGCCGCGGTGGCCGCGGTGCCGAGTCACGGTCGGAGCAGGGCTCAGCCTCCCCGCGGTGCTGACAGCTCGTTAATTAACTCCGTTAATTGCGTGCTGAGCGGCTCCGCAGCCGCCCCAGCGCTCCCGGCTGTCCGGCCCCGCAGCGTTCCTGCTGCCGCAGCTCCGGCCCGGCCGTTCCACCGGGAATTGCCCCGGGAGCGGCTCGGTGCTGGGCTCGGAGCGGGACCGGCAGGGTTAAACCCGGCTGGAGCCGCCGGGAGAGCTGCGGCACCAAGCACAGGCGCTCCAAAACCCCGGAAAAGCCCGAGCGGCCAAGCAGCCCTCGTTCCTCATGTTGTGCTTGTTAAACTGCCGGAGAAATCCCCTCCCGCCGGCCCAGGCCGGGCTCGGGCCCCGCTGTGTGCCGTTCGAACGGGTTTTAAATGAGCGCATTGATCGCGGCGCTGTCCCAGCGCCCCGGGGCCTCGGAGCCCTTTGCTCCCGAGCGCCGCGGCCCCCGCGGGTTCGTCCGGCCCGGCCCGGGTTTGTCCAGCCCAGCCCAGCCCAGCCCGGCCCGGCCCGGCCCCGGCTCCGCGGGGCCCTAAACTGGGAAAAATGCCAGGTTTAGGGCTGCGGGAGGCAGCTCCAGCCGCGGGAAGCCCCGGGGGCCGGCTGGCAGCGCGCTCACCCCGCTCCTGTCCCTCGCCCCAAAGACTTTACAGCCAACATCTTCTTTTTAATTCCGACACCCGCAAAATAGCAGCTGAAATAACCCTGCTGTATGTCAGCTGCTGATGGAAGGAGATTAAATATTAAAGCCAGCGCTGTGGCTTTAACTCATTCCATTTTTTTCCCTGCTCTCCCCCCCTCCTCTCCCCCCTCTGCTTCCCCTCTCTGTGTAAAATGACATGATTTAGAGCCCGAGTGCCAGACTCAGCCTCTGGGTTTCGGCGTTTGGAAATGTGTGCAGAAAGATATATTGTGTCTGTGAGCATTTCTGCGCAGGGAAGGAGAGAGCTCCCGAGCTGTGAGCCCACATAAAGATGTTAAATAGAGCTGTAACGCGCGCCCGACGCACCGAAAGTGCCGGGGAAAAAAAAAAAAATTAGGGGAAAAAAAAATCCGGCAATGAAGGAAAATGAAAGATTAAAATAAACCTGGCGTTGGCGAGGCTGGGCTGGGGCTGGTGGGAGAGACACGACCCTGCTCTGCACCTCTCTCTCTTCCCTCCCTGACCTAAAAAATCACATTTCTTTAGCACAAAACGGAGCGGGAGAATTGGGAATTTTCTTCGTTTTCATTCCCCCCCGCCTCGTCTCAGGTGTTCAGATTTCCGACGCCGCCCGCCCGCCTGCTAAATATTCATCCCAACGGCGCACAAAACCCGGGTTTATTTCCCTCGGTTCACCCCCTCCCGGCAGGGTCCCACGGCGGGCAGCCGAATTCCGTGAAACCCGGGGATTTTGGGGCCGAAGCCGGGGGAAACGCGGGTGTCCCGTCCCCGGCAGGGCCCCTCGGCCGGCGCGCTGCGGGACCGGCGCCGCCGCGTTCCCTCGCTCGCTGCTCCTTTGTTCCGAGCCTTTCGGGGTCGCCGCGATCCGCGGAAGCTCCTCGGACACAAAGGGTTTGTGGGGGGCTGGAGCAGAGGGACCCGGAGCTGCGGGGAGGAAAAACCGCCCGGATCAGGCAGATTTTTGGCCGAACCGTGGAGAAATGTTATTTCGGGTTTATTTAAGGTTTAGTTACGGAGCAGAGCTGGGCGAGACGGAGTTGAGTCTGTCCCTGGGGTTCCACAGGCAAAAACCTCCTGGCTTGTCTCCCACCGGCTCTGATTTCTCTAAATCTGAGCCCAAATCACGGGCGGGCAGCAGAGCCCCTCGCGAGCAGCGCTGTGAAGGGACGGGCGCTCTGTGTCACCCCCCGTCCTTGAGCCCAGGGGAAGGGGGCTGCCGGGGATGGGCCCCGTGTCTCGGTGTCCCCTGCCACCGGGGGCTCGCCCCCCGCCCGTGCCCAGCTCGGAAAACGCAGATTTATTTGCTAAAAGAGCAGAGCCATCAGTTAACCTGCGGAGAGGCCCCAGGTGGGTGCCACGCTCGGGCAGCCCCACGGGAGCAGGCGGCTCTGGGTGGGTTTGGGTGGGGGCGCCTGGAGAGGGAGGGAAGGAAGGGGCAAAGGGCAGGAATGCGCCGCTGCTGCTGCTCTGCTGCTGCTGCTGCTGCTGCAGCGTTTTGCCGGCGGCAGCCGTGCTGCTGCATGCACCGAGCGCCTCTGCTGCTGCATGCAGCCAGCGCTGCGGCGCCCGGCCCCGTTTGTCGCAGTCTATTAGGAGAGACGCAATCCATCCTGGGCTTTATGGGGCTGTGCTTTAACCCCGTCCCTGCCTCGCTCCCTCTCCTCAGCCCTCCCCGCCTGCCTTTGTCTGCCTTTCCCGGCCCCACGGCCGGCCCCAGAGCCCTCCAGGGGGGTTTTTACGCTCCCCAGGGGATGGGGGTGATCCCGAAGTTCTGCCCGCAGGTGGGATTGTGGTGGGGGGCAGATGCTCCCCCTCCCTCGCTCCCTAAAATCTCCCTAAAAATTGCCAGGCGGGGCCGGCTCTGCCTCACCCCACGCAGGGAAAATTGCCCCAACTGCACCCAATTCCTTCCCCTCTTCCTCAGCCAGCAGTAGAGTGGGGATTTCGGGATTCAGAATTTCCGTGCTTTCCCATCAGCCGCAGCCGCCGCCTCGCTCCATCGCCCAAACCCCAGACTGTTAAAAATCCTCACCCCTCACCCTGCAGAACCCCCATAAAGGTTTTCCCTCTGCCCCCCGTGCTCCCCCAGCCCCGCCGAGCCCTCGCAGCCGCGGGCTCCAGCCCCTCTCCCCCCGCCGCGGGACGGGCCCGTAAAACGCAGAACGCATTTATTCCCCATTTTCCAAATTGTTTCATTTCAGAGGTTCACAAACGAGGACCACCTGGCGGTTCATAAACACAAGCACGAGATGACATTGAAATTCGGCCCCGCTCGCACCGACTCCGTCATCATCGCAGGTATGTGCCCGGCCAGCGCCCGGCAAGATTGATGCCAGCCACCAGATGCACTGCAAAGCCCATAAAACCTCCTGTGATCTGCATTTAATCAGGCCGAAAGGAAAGCCAGAGGCTTCCAAGTTTTCTCTTTTTTTTTTTTTTATGGTAGTGGTATCAGGTTTTGTGGGGTTTGGGGGGGTTTTTTTTCGATTTTTTTTTTTTTAAGCTCTCGCCCTTTTTTATTAAAGGCTGGAGGATTTATGGCCAGAAGGGCTCTCACGTCTCTGCGTGTGCTTTGAGGACGATGAACCAAACCTGACAAAGCAGCTTCCCCTCTCAGCCCAGGTGTCAATTTCCCCGAGCTTTTAGGAAGCTGCAGTGAATAAATTAAAGCCCCATGGAGCTGTGCCGGGCTGCAGAGCCCCAGCCAGGAGCTCCCGGGCGGTGCCGAACCCGGGGGGAGCCCAAACCCCAGAGATCCCCGTGGGGCAGAGCCCCTCCTGTCCCTTTGTGTCACTGCTGGGAGACGGGCTGTTCTGAGAGCCAGGAGAGGGGACACGCTTCCTGCAGGGCTTTGAGGGGAAATCAGACCTGCGGCGGGAGCCTGGCTGCTTTCCCGTTTGTGTCCAGCCCAAAGCCTAAAGCGGGGCTGAGGCGGGGAACGGGAGCTCAGCTGCCTCTGAGGGTCTGCAGGGAGCTGTGCCCGTGGGCTGGGAGCTGCTCCCGGGGCAGGACTCATTCCCAGGGGATCATTCCAGAGCTGCTGTCCCTGGAAAGCACGAGGGGATGGAGCACTGCAGGAGCACGAGGAGCAAGGTCAGCCCTGACACTCAGGGGGCTGCTCTGGGGTAAAACACAGAAAAACCCCAAACAAACCCAATTTATCCATGGCCAGTCTGGGACCAGCTAAACCCCCCTAAAATCAATTTATCCATGGCCAGTCTGNAGGGGATGGAGCACTGCAGGAGCACGAGGAGCAAGGTCAGCCCTGACACTCAGGGGGCTGCT
The DNA here is from genome assembly GCA_013397155.1 of Irena cyanogastra. NCBI lineage: Eukaryota > Metazoa > Chordata > Aves > Passeriformes > Irenidae > Irena > Irena cyanogastra. The sequence goes on along the minus strand of VWZV01017432.1, from coordinate 25,526 downwards.
CTGGGGTAAAACACAGAAAAACCCCAAACAAACCCAATTTATCCATGGCCAGTCTGGGACCAGCTAAACCCCCCTAAAATCAATTTATCCATGGCCAGTCTGGGACCAGCTAAACCCCCCCAAACCCAGTTTATCCATGGCCAGTCTGGGACCAGCTAAACCCCCCTAAAATCAATTTATCCATGGCCAGCCCAGGACCAGCTAAACCCCCAAACCAGTGTGAGCCCAGCGTGTCTGACACAGCCAGGGGATGTGAGGGCTATAAAACCCTGCTGGCTTTGAGCAGTGAGATCCGGGCCCGTTACTGCCTGAAATTCCATTTATCCCCGGGTTTTCTCGAGCCACCATTTTGTCTCTGGGATTTTTTTTGGGCCATTTTGTCTGGGATTTTTTGACCGTTTTGTCTCTGGGATTTTTTTTTTGGACCATTTTGTCTGGGACTTTTTTTTGGGCCATTTTGTCTCTGGGATTTTTTTTGTCTCTGGGATTTTTTTTTGTCTCTGGGATTTGTTGCTCCCTCCCTGTCCCCCGAGGCCATGTGGCAGGAGCAGGACCCAGCCCAGGTGGGCTGTAAAAACCCTTTTTGAGGGATTTTTGTGGGAACGGGCACTTGTGGGGCGAGGCAGGGGCTGGGGCTGGGGCAGCAGCTCGGGGGCTCCAGGCTTTGTTTGTGCTGCCGTGGAAATGTCTGCAGCAGCTCGGGAGGGCAATGCTGAGCAGGAACGGTCCCCAAAGAGCCCTGAGAGCTGTTAAACGCCAGGAAAAACAAAAAAAAACCAAAAAAACAACAAAAAAACCCCAAAACCCAAGCTCCTGCAGAGCCACCTGACTGGTGGAATCCCGGAGTGCACGGGCTGGGATCTGGGGAAGCACAGAGGGGATTTTTCCCGGGGGGATTTTGCTTCCCCGGCAGAGCCAGGGTTTGGGCTCGGGCTGGATCATCCCAGGGATGCTCTCAGTGCTGGGAAATCCCGGGGTTTTCCTCGGGATGGATCCTTGGGTGTGACTGGGGGCTGGCACAGGGAGAGGAGAATTCCCAGGGAATCTCTGGGATTGGGAGCTGGCACAAGGAAAGGAGAATTCCCAGGGAATCACTCTGGGGTTTGGAGCTGGCACAGGGAAAGGAGAATTCCCAGGGAATCACTTTGGGATTGGGAGCTGGCACAGGGAAAGGAGAATTCCCAGGGAATCACTTTGGGATTGGGAGCTGGCACAAGGAAAGGAGAATTCCAGGGAATCACTTTGGGATTGGGAGCTGGCACAAGGAAAGGAGAATTCCCAGGGAATCACTTTGGGATTGGGAGCTGGCACAAGGAAAGGAGAATTCCCAGGGAATCACTTTGGGATTGGGAGCTGGCACAAGGAAAGGAGAATTCCCAGGGAATCACTTTGGGATTGGGAGCTGGCACAAGGAAAGGAGAATTCCCAGGGAATCACTTTGGGATTGGGAGCTGGCACAAGGAAAGGAGAATTCCCAGGGAATCACTTTGGGATTGGGAGCTGGCACAAGGAAAGGAGAATTCCCAGGGAATCACTTTGGGATTGGGAGCTGGCACAAGGAAAGGAGAATTCCCAGGGAATCACTTTGGGATTGGGAGCTGGCACAAGGAAAGGAGAATTCCCAGGGAATCACTTTGGGATTGGGAGCTGGCACAAGGAAAGGAGAATTCCCAGGGAATCACTTTGGGATTGGGAGCTGGCACAAGGAAAGGAGAATTCCCAGGGAATCACTTTGGGATTGGGAGCTGGCACAAGGAAAGGAGAATTCCCAGGGAATCACTTTGGGATTGGGAGCTGGCACAAGGAAAGGAGAATTCCCAGGGAATCACTTTGGGATTGGGAGCTGGCACAAGGAAAGGAGAATTCCCAGGGAATCTCTTGGGATTGGGAGCTGGCACAAGGAAAGGAGAATTCCAGGGAATCTCTGGGATTGGGAGCTGGCACAGGGAGGGGAGAGGCTCTGCCCGGCCCCGGGGCTGCTCCTTTCAGCTCCTCTCCCCTCTCATCAAGCAGGAAATGATTGTCCCCGTTCCAAAGTGTCACTTGCTGTCCCCAGGGTGACACGCACATTCCCCAGGGCTCCCCAGTGAAGGGCTGGGGTGGTAAAATGGGATTTTCTGGGGTGGTAAAACGGGATTTTTTGGGGTGGTAAATGGCATTTTCTGGGGTGGTAAATGGCATTTTCTGGGGTGGTAAATGGGATTTTTTGGGGTGGTAAAACGGGATTTTTTGGGGTGGTAAAACGGGATTTTTTGGGGTGGTAAAACGGGATTCTTTGGGGTGGTAAATGGGATTTTTGGGGTGGTAAATGGGATTTTTTGGCCTCTCCCTGACCAAGTCTCGGTGTTCCAACCCCAACCAGACCAGACCCCGACCCCGACGCGGTTCCTGAAGAACTGTGAGGAGGTGGGACTCTTCAACGAGCTGGCCAGCTCCTTCGAGCACGAGTTCAAGAAAGCTGCCGAGGATGACGAGAAAAAGGCAAGAGGCTGTGACTGCACCGGGAGGGACCGGGAGGGACCGGGACGCCCCTGCGGAAGGCACAGGCCCTGGGGCAGAATTCCCTGGCGTGCGGGCTTGTTTTTGTAGCTCTGCTTTTCCCACCCATCGAGGCCTGCAGAGAGCAGGTTTAATGGATTATTATTCCTCTGGCTTCGAAAAAAGGGGGGAAAACAGAGAGGGGAGGGAGCCAGAGGAGCACCGGGCCGGGAGCCGAACCCCTCGGGGCCGGGATCGTGGGGAGGGACCGGGCCGGACCGAGCCGAGCTGAGCCGAGCCCAGCCGAACTGAGCCGAGCCCAGCCGAGCCCTGCAGAGCCCAGCCCAGCCCAGCCCAGCCCTGCAGAGCCGAGCCCAGCCGGCAGCTCGGGATAAAGAGCAGCCTCGCTAACAAAGAGCTCCGCGCTCCGCCAGCTCCATCGATCGCGGCTGCCCCCGCAGCCCGGCGAGCGCCGGGGGCTGAAGGACGCGGGGATCTCATCAGCAAGCAGCTAATTAAGGACATTTCCAGCCCCCGCCCCCGCCCCGCTCGCCGGGCGGGAGCAGCAGCAGATGCGTGCCGGGCTCGGGCTGGCACATACATTTACTAAATTGATCTATGTCCGCGCATACGCTCGCAGTCAGCGGCGCTGCTCGGAAATAAACTGCGGGAGCCGAGCCGCGTAAATCTTCCCGAGATGGGGAACGGAGGAATTCGGAATTAAAACTGAAACCTGGCTTCCCACCCGCTCCCCCCCTCGCCAATAACAGGCTCTTTAAACCGAAATTGATCTCTCTCATTGGTATGCGGCTGCGGCAAGGGCTCCTGCCCTTTGTTCTGCAGGCGGCGGCGGCCGAGGGAGGAAGGAGCGGCCGGGGGGGTTCGCGCACGGAGCCCCGGGGAGCCCCGGGGAGCCCACCCGGCCCTGCGGCCCCGGGCTGAGCTCCTGGGACTGCCTTCAGCACGGCTCAGCCTGGATATTCCCGAATATTCCTGAATATTCCCGGGTATTCCTGGATATTCCTAAATATTTCCGAATATTCCTGAATATTCCCGGATATTCCTAAATATTCCTGGATATTCCTAAATATTCCCGGATATTACCGAATATTCCCAAATACTCCTAAATATTCCCGAATATTCCTAAATATTCCCGGATATTCCTAAATATTCCTGGATATTCCTAAATATTCCCGGATACTACCGAATATTCCCAAATACTCCTAAATATTCCTGGATATTCCTAAATATTCCCGGATATT